>CM074736.1:135690695-136050695 GCA_037367245.1 Phrynocephalus guinanensis | reverse complement strand
GTTTGTGCCCATTGTTCCATTTCAGTGCACTCAGGGATGATCCAGAACGGATCCTTCTCCTCCTCTGTAGGTCGGCCTCTCAAATACAGTGGTACCTTGTATAAAGGAATTAATTCGTTCCAAATGAAGTTATGTTAAACAAATACAAATTCCTATAGGAATGCATTGAAAACGGAGTAACCCTGTTTTTATGTTGTACGGATTCGCCCCATAGGCGATTCTGTTAAGCAAATTTCCACTATCTCCAGAATTTTTATGTTGTACAGATTTTATGTTAGACAAGGGTCCGCTGTATTTGCAAAATGTATCCGTCTTATTCTTTTGACATTTTACAACGCACAACATACACTAGCAGAGTGTTGGTGGGAGGTGGTTTTTCCCGTTTTTTAAAAGATTTTTTAGTTTGTGGTCTTTACAGTTTGGAAAACAACCCTTAAGATTAGCAAGAAAATCGCTTTTCTAGTTTTCATTCTTTTCTGAAACCCCCCCCCCCCAAAAAAAAAGATTGTCTGTTTTTATGGCCTTTCTTGAAGCATCTAACCCTCTCCGCTTACAATCTGCAGCTGTGACCTTGGGCAAACTTGACTCTAAAAGCTGACGTAGGACAAATGGACCATGACTCAGGCTGACCCAAGTGTCACAAAAGAGCAAAGCAAGCTGATGGAATCTCCCCAAGATCTTTTGCAAGCAGAATGATGTAGCAAACAGGATGGGTTTGATCTCAATCAAATAGATTTTAATCACAAATTCAGTTTTTTTTAAAAAAAATCTGATTGTTTTGAACAATTTCAATTAAAATGATTTTAAAATAATTTAGATAATGATTAAAACCAATTTGATTTTTTAAAAAAACCATTGTTGTTTTTAATCCATCCTGAAAACCAGGGGAATTTTTATTTAAAGTGTGAAAATCAGTGTGGTGTGTAAAGACCTAAAGTCTGCTTTTGGCCCTAGAATTGGAGTTGCAGAGCTTTTTTTCAAAGCAAAGGAGGCAATTTGCTTTTGATTTTTTAAACCCATGTTTTTCTCCATGTTTTCATTAAATGCTTTTTTTAAAAAAATTGGTTACCAAAGCTCATTACGGCCAGTTTTGCCTAAAAACCGATTGCCATCTGCTTCTGTTCTGGACTCCTAAATCGGGCACATGTTCAGACCGGGATGGCTTTGATCCTGTAGTTTTCCAACTGGCCCAAAACCTGGCAGGAGGAGGGTTCAATCCAGGTTTCCTTTCCTAATAATAAGATCACGTAAATGCTGGCCTCCAAGTGAGATTATCCACCGCAAGGGGCTCTTCCTAATTTACAGTTGCAAAAAAAGTTTGTCTTCGCTGATTCTTTATTCTTTGCGTGTACAGATCCTGTGGTCTTGAGACCTAGCTGCCCATCTTTGGAAGATGAGCCTGTATATCTCTGTGTTTTTTTCCCCCTTGGGAGGCAAGCCGGTGCCGATGTGATCCGGTTTTTTCTTCTGGGAATTGCAAGACTCAATGAGCTGCAGCTGCTTTATTGGCTTATTAGGCAAATCACGGTATGGGGGCGGCAGCGGCAGCCAGATAAGCCTTAAGTTGGCACCCCTGAAGCCTGCCTTTTGCGTCATTTCCTGTGTCATCCTTTGAAATAAAAACCAGGGCAGGTGTGCCGGATTCAGATGGTCTTTTCTCTCTCCTGTTTTCCCTCCGCAGGAAAAATAGTATGATTATTAGGTGTCGCCTTTCTGCCCGTCTCTCTATGGAAAGGAAAGGGAGTTGTAGCGCCGTGGCGTTGAGCAACTTTGACGACCGGGACACCTTTAGAGAATCCTGATCCAACCGCCAGCATCCTCACGTACTTGAATCAGGTAACAATGGCTTTATTTTATTTTGTTTAACAGGTCAGGTGCCTGTGGGGAGATGGGAGTAGAGAGCAATTCAGAGCTTCCTAGGAACCTGAACGTGTGAAAATCCATTTCTAGTCCTTTGCAAAGATGTGTTTGGAAATATGTAAGTGAATCGCAGAACAATGGAATCATGGAGTTGAAAGGGTCCCATCCAGCCATCATGCACCCTTGCTCAGTGCATGAATTCAAATCAAAGGAAATCTGCCAGGTGGTTGTCTAAGAGCCCTTTTTACCCGACCCCTAAGATCTGCTGGTAGCTTAAATTTGGATCCCCCCAGCCAGATATCATGTGGGTTTGTTCCTCTTCCCGAGTTCCCACCCTTCTGCACTCTGTTGCTTCTGTCTGCGGTGAGGGGAGGGAGAAAAAAATGCAGGCTCACTTCTGCTCACCTCTGTCTGCCCTCGGAGCAGCCCCGTAGGGATTCCAGTCTGTTAAAGGGACGGTGGGGACAACAAAAATAAACAAAAGGCAAGGAGAGCTGGGCATCCACAGCTTTAAAATCCGCATCGGAAATTTTTTTACCTCCTGAGACCAGGTACTTGTAAAGTGCGCTGGGGCGCGCTTAAGTGGGCGTGGGAGTACTTTTTTTTTAAGTCCTCTGCTGGTGGGAAAACAATTTTATGCTCCGGATCTGCAAGTGTTTTGCAGCGAATTTTAGGGGTTGTGTAAAAGGGCTCTAAATTTCTCTTGAATGCCTCTAGCGCTGGAGTGTTTACCAGCTCCTGAGAACATGGATTCTGTTGTCGTACTGCTCTAACAGTTAGGAAGTTTTTCTTGATAATCGCCTGAAATCCGCCTTCCTGTGGCCCATTGTTGCTTCTCCTGCTCTCTGGGATGATAGAGAAAGGTGGCAGCGTTGGAAATCCCAAACCTTCCTGAAGCGTTTGCAAGCCGTCACACCTGAGGCCAGTCTTTGCAAAAGTTAGTGGGTTCAGCAGTCTCTGCAGGAAAGCTTATTTCAGAGGTAATTATCAGAAGCAAAAAAAAAAAGGCTTTTGGTGTTCAACCCTAATTTTCCTCCTGGCTGACACTGACTAAACAGGAAGTGAAGCTGCAGATTCTAGCAGTCATGTGGATTTCAGATCCATGACAGTGGGTGTTTTAGGGTTTGACGCCTTTGTGGACAGCAGATGCCCTGTGATATCCTGAGATGTATTTATTTATTTATTTTATTTATTTGTTTGACTTTTATACCACCCATCTAGCCCTACGGCTACTCTGGGTGGTTTACAACATTGGATAACATGACAAGTAACAAAGGAATATATTAAATTTGGTATAACATATAGTTGAAGTATATATCTTTAGCTATCTCCGCTGGTCAGCAGCCAGTAATGAATATGGTTTCATCTGTAGAAATTCTTGACAGTTGCTATTGGTTTTTTAAAAAAACAATGTCTAATTAAAAACAAGACCCTCTCTGATCTGTTCAAATCAACATAAATAAAAAGGTACTATAATATTTAAAATCATGCAAATTTCCTGGGAGTAAATTAAAATCATGGTCCATGAGGCCCAATTTAAAAAAATAATAATAGTTCAGGTAAACATTCAACAGGAGCAGCCGAGCTTTCCCCCTGAACGCTACCCGTTTGTATGTATGCAGTGGGTTTTATGTTCCTCCCCCCACTACACAGAAGGAAGGGAATTAAACTGGAGTGAAAATGGGTTGTGGGAAGGGGCTGTCCCAGGCTGTCCCCCCTTTCTATGGTTTGCTTTATGGGGAGAGAACCAGATGCACCAAGAATATGCCTCCACAGGGCCCCTCCGAATAGACTCCTCCATTTGAAAAAAAATGGCCTTGGATGGCCCTTCCGACTCCCTGTGATAGTGATAATAATAAAAAAGCCCCCGAAATCCTGTTTGCTGGAATATTGGGGGAGTAGATAGGTGGAGTGCAGGGTCAACTGTAGAGATGGGGGCCAAAATTTGTAAGTTGTTTGGTGGAGCTGTGAGAAAATTGGGAGGGTTAGGGGGTTCCTCAAACCTTTGAAAGTTGTTCAGTTGGGAATATACCCTTTGTAGCTTTTTGGGGGGGGGTGTCCAGTGTGGCCTAGTGGGTAGATTGAAGGATTAGGATTCAGGAGTCTTGTGTTCAAATCCCTTCTCAGGCGTAGAAGCTCACTGGGGGAGTGGAGTAGGCACAACCACTCTTTAAATATCACTCTGGTTACTTCACGTCCATTTTGTCTCTAAGTATTTCACTTCGAACCGGTACAAAAAAATGTTACTTCACGTCCGTTGTGCAACAGCTGAAATTTGTCTCGACCACACCCCCAGAGTGGGATCAAAGCGTGACAATACTGTACCTGACGTTGGATTGGGGTATTCTCTTGTCACGCTTTGTTCCCGGTTCCTGTTCTGAGACAAGGGACCGTGTGGTAACAACTGTCACACAACAACCAGTGTCCACCTAGTGGTCAATGGCTGAAGCAGCATTCAACATTAGTTTCCCTACGGGAAACACCATGCAGCACAAATGTTTGTTAAAGAAAGTACTGAAAATTCTGTAGCATTGACGTGTCAATCCTGGAAGACCAGTAAATCGAAATATCGAAAAAGTTTTATTTACGATATTTAAAAAAACCGGTAAAGAAAGCAAGACAAATTCAGAATTTGTCACGGAACAAGACCGTGAAGTAACAGTTGTTGCGAGACAAGTTATCACAACTGTGAGAAAAGGGAAACAGGGACTAAACAGGGACAAAACCACGTGATCGCGACCAATATTGTCACAGTACAGAACTAGTCACGGAACAAGGAAGGATGTGAAGTAACCGCCTTTCCCCAAAAGGTTGTTTAGGATCCTTATAATGGGGTTCTGACTTGGCAGCACATCATCCTTGGGTAAGCTGTTCAAGTTGCCTCATCTGTGCTTCACAGTGGGGGCTGATGTATATAGGACCCATGCATTATGTGCCTGGGTTGGCCTTCCTCCTGCTGCTGATAAAATAAATTGCCTTTATTTATTTATTTGACCATCAAAGGACGAGCGGTGAAACCTGCCACTGAGCTGTATCTGTTGTCAGAATCGCTGCCCTTGGTGTGACTGGGTCTGGGTCTCCTCTGTGGGAAAGCTGGAGGATTATTCACAAAAGGCCCTCTTTAGCCGGCAACACGGGATTTATGATTCACGTGGATTCCTGGTATGGCTGACTCATCTGTCTGAGCAGAGAAAGCCATCACCCTGAGGCGTTTTCCATGACCCAGCGTCTTTCAGAAAGACCCGGTTAACCACCAGCAAAAAGCCACTTTCTGCCTTTGGGCTGTAAAGTTGTTGTTGTTTTTGTTAAAATCACCCAGTCTGTGGCAGTGGTAAAGAAGGCCTAATACATGCTAGGGATTATCAAAAAGGGGATTGAAAATAAAACAGCCCACATTATAATGCCTTTATACAAAATGATAGTAAGGCTGCACCTGGAGTATTGTGTACAATTCTGGTCACCGCATCTCAAGAAAGACATAGTGGAACTGGAAAAGGTGCAGAAGAGAGCGACTAAAATGATTCCTGGGCTGGGGCACCTCCCTTATGAAGAAAGGCTAAAACATTGGGGGCTCTTTAGTCTGGAAAAAGGCGCTTGAGGGGGGATATGATTGAGACATACAGTATAAAATAATGCAGGGCATGAGTCAAGTGGATAGAGGGAAGCTCTTCTCCCTCTCACAAAATACCAGAACTAGGGGAAATCCACTCAAATTGAGAGTTGGGAGAGTGAGAACAGACAAAATATTTTTTTTAACCCAGCGTGTTGTTAGTCTGTGGAACTCCTTGCCACAGGATGTGGTGATGGCATCTGGCCTGGATGCCTTCAAAAGGGGATGGGACAGATCCCTGGAGGAAAAGTCCATCCCAGGTTACAAACCATGAGGGAGATGTGTAATCTCCAGTCTTAAAACCGGGGTACTTCAAGGGCCAGAGGCAGGGGAGTGATATCAAGAGACAAATATCTTGTCTCGTGTGCTCCCAGAGGCATTTGGTGGGGTCACTGTGAGATATAGGAAGCTGGACTAGATGGGCCTTTGGCCTGATCCAGCATGGCTCTTCTTCTTATGTTCACCATTCCCAGGATCACCTAACTACTGTGGCTGCTGGTGGTGCACCCTGGGGGGTGGAGTAGTGTGTGGTCCTCGAAAGTAACTTTTCCTAAATAGGCCTGTGGTGTGGCTCTTTCCAGCCAGTTGGTCTTCTGGTTACCTGTGTCAGCTGAAGGCAGCAGCCCTGGACAGGTGTTAACGCCACCTGGTCCTATGAGGGGAAGACCTAGATTTACTCTCTTCCACCAACCTCTTCTTCTTCAACACCTGTCTAGGACTGCTGGGAACATGGGAACCTTCTTTTGCAGGCTTTATTTATCTTTATTTATTATTAAATGTGTTCAAGGCATCACACATGCTCTCGGAAATTTGGGTGCTGATTTCATTATAGACGCGACAACCTGGCCTAGAGGGGTGTGGGTTTTGCTGCTCACCTGGAGGTTGCTTAGCAACAGCCCAGGGATGTTTTGGTGTGGGCCATTTTCGTTGCTAGGGCAACAGTCAAGCAAGGGAGCCCAGTCTCTAAATGTGTGGGGAACATGTTTGGCTTAAGAAGGAAGAAACGAGACAGGGCTTCCCTGTGCCGATTCCTCTGGGTTTTCCCAGTCTACACCTCCCATCATCCCCAGCCTAGCATGGGGTGATAGGGTGTTGGGTTCCTATCCAGGTGACCCAGGGATGGGGGAGTCAAGTGGACCATGTGTTGTTCACAGGGTGAACCTACAAAAGAAATCACTGTGCCACCGGTGGAAGGTACGGGGACGTAGCATCAGAGCAAGGATGAAACAGCAAAGAGAAGTTACCAGTGATCCTCACTTACCGGATCACTGGATTTTCCTTCTAGCCATCATCATTTCCTTCCTTCCTTCCTTCCTTCCTTCCATCCATCCATCCATCCATCCATCCATCCATCCATCTATCCATCATCAGCTGCTCTCTTCCTTCTATCCATTAGCATCTCTTCCCTCCCTTCCTTTCTTCTATCACCAGTTCCTTCCTTCCTTCCTTCCTTCCTGCCTTCCTTCCTTCCTTCCTTCCTTCCTTCCTATCCATCACCATCTCCTTCGGTCCTTCATAATTATCTTAACTTATGGGCTTCTTTTGATATTTTGATAATGCTCTGCAGTTGCAGAATACAGAACAAGGTCTATGGATGTAAATGGTGGTCTGGCTTGTCCCCCTACCCCTTTTGCAAGCAACGCAGTGTTCACTGTTATGTACCAGGAAAAAAATGATAACCTTAAGAGTTTTTTCTCTCCTTCTTTCCAGACAGGGGCAGAGTTCATTTGTCTTGTCTTTTTTGCTCCATTGGCACCCTGCCGCCTTTCCCGGCTGCTTTGGAGTCATTTGTCTTGTCCGTGAAAGCAGCAGAATGGTTGGATTCAAGCCCACCGATGTCCCTCCCACGGCCACGATCAAGTTTCTGGGAGCCGGAATGGCCGCCTGCATTGCAGACCTGATCACCTTCCCCCTGGATACAGCTAAAGTCCGGCTGCAGGTGAGGGCGACCTAGAATGGTTTATCAGATCCGTCCCTTTGCCGATGTACCTTGACTTTCAGGCACCATGAATAAACTTGGCACCATCCTCTGATGTGTGGTGTAGATGCCATTTTTCCTTGGCATCAGACAAAACTCTACCACACACTTAGGTCAAGGAAATGGCAGTAGGGCTATTCTTACCAGATTTTGGTTGAACAGCAGGAAAAAACTTCCTGACTGTTAGAGCACTACAAGAGTGGAGCCCGTGACCTTGAGGGGTGGTGAGGGCTCCAGCAATGCAGGCATGCAAGAGACATTCGGACAACCACCCAGCAGATCTCCTTTGATTTATAAGCAGGCAAAAATTAAAACAAAGCCGGTATGTTTGTGGAGGTCCACACCTGGTTTCACTTAAGAACATAAGAAGAGCCCTGCTGGATCAGGGCAAAGGCCCATCTCATCCAGCTTCCTCTGTCTCCCAGTGGCCCCACCAGATGCCTCTGGGAGTGCACGAGACTAGATCTCTGTCTCCTGAGACCACTCCCCTGCATCTGGCCCTTGAAGTACCCCGTTTTTAAGCTTGGAGATTACACATCTCCATCCTGGTTTGTCACCTGTGATGGACTTTTCCTCCAGGAATCTTTTCCAATCCCCTTTTGAAGGCATCCAGGCCAGATGCCATCACCACCTCCTGTGGCAGGGAGTTCCACAGACTAACAACGTGCTGCCTTTGGGGTCTTAGGGACAGGTCAGACTCCTCTGCATGCCAGATGGCTGCAAAAGCAGAGTTTCTGGGGAGCCTCCGGCAGTAGAAAGGGGCCTTCCACTCTGCTCCCTCTTGAGCTGAGCAAAGCAAATTTTGGCAGGTATCACCAAAAGCAACGTGGGGTGATGTTTTTTGGTGGTGGGTTGGTTTTGAAAATGAGCAGAGAACCATGCATGTGCATTTTGCCTCATGTACAGTGAAAGCTGGTGACTCTTATTTTCATGGAGGTCAGAGGAGTCCACTCCAGGCATTGGTTTGAACTTTGCAGCGCCTAGGAGAGCTCCTTGAAAGTTCGGACCAAAAACCTGGCGGGGATGCACTCATCCTCCAGAATCGGGGTCCACCACCCATGTCCCTCTCGGATTTTGCACGCCATTATAAGATGCAAGGCCGTCTGACCCATTATGTCCATCCTGCTCCAAGGGAGACCTCTGTCAGGAAGGGTCACTTGAGTCCTAATTTATTCCCAGTCTTCTTCAATCACCACCCCCATCCCAATTCTCTCCTGCACAGATCCAAGGAGAGAACAACCGGGCGGCTGTTACAGCCAGAGCAGCTCAATACAGAGGCGTTTTCGGCACAATGGCCACGATGGTGAGGAATGAGGGGCCTCAGAGCCTCTACAGCGGCCTGGTGGCCGGCCTCCAGCGTCAGATGAGCTTCGCCTCGGTCCGCATCGGGCTCTACGATTCGGTCAAGCAGTTCTATACCAAAGGCTCAGAGCGTACGTTGGTGTTCAGCTGTGTTTGGGAAAGTTGCCAAGGGTGGGTCCCAGGGGTGAGTGTACAGTAGTAGCCAAGCAAGCCTTTGTAGGGTGAAACCGGCTTTGAGCCTGACAAAGCAGATGGTGGTTGGCAGAAGTTTATACTGCAAAAAAAAGTGCCCATCTTTTAAGGACTGGGTGAAAATTTCCTGCTCCTAGCATTATTACGGTACAGCAAAGCGCCCACCTTGGGCTATTACTAATTAAAGGTGATTTCCTTTCAAAATCAAAAGAAGCCTAGTTAAAGCTGTGCGTCCTGTATTGAAAAGAAATGTTGGTTAAGAATGGCTTTACTGCCTTGGCCTCTAAGCACCATCTGGGATGGAGTTAATCTCCCCTTTTTTGAAAGGGAGTGGTTGGTCACCTGTGGTGAGTAAGATTTAATCTCCAGGCGACCAGATGGAGAATTAATTGAAATTGGAGGGCAGCCCTTCTTTCAGTTTACAATATTGAGATGTCACCGACAGCTTGAATATGTGTTAGGGGGGCTACAATCATTTGGGGGAGGCTTATTTGTTGGCTGCAAAGTTGGCAGCTCAGCGGTTCAAATCCCGGGTGCCACGCAGCGGAGCGAGCTCCCGCTGTTAAGCCCAGCGCCTGCCAACCTAGCAGTTCGAAAGCATGTAAATGCAAGTAGATAAATAGGTACCACTGTAAAAAGTGTGAAGGCAAAACAGTGTGTCTTTGCAGCCATGCCGGCCACGTGGCCGTGGACTTGCACAACACCGGCTCTTTGGCTTGAATACGGAGATGAGCACCACCCCTAGAGCTGGACATGACTAGCACGCATGTGTGTGTGGGGGGGCTTTATCTTTACCTTTATCTTTTTGTGGGGAATAAGGAATCATTTGTTGGAAGGAATAAGGGTTTTGATCCTACACATTTATTTATTTATTTATTTATTTATTTATTTATTTATTTATTTTAGAGTATTTTTACCCCACCTTTCTCCTTGGAAAAAGGACCCAAGGCAGCTTACAGTAATGAAGGATAATATACAGTCCAGTACAATTAAGACATGTTTCAAGTATTGAGAATAGGGAATTGAGGGACATCTTACAGCATTAATAGACAACATCACATTAAAGCTACAAGAGAACGTGAGCAGTTAAAAGGAGAGTAAAGTTCCATGTCAAGTTATGAGTGATGGAAACTAACATTGAAAACATAGTGTCAATGCAATCACGAAGTCTATAAACATAAAGTCATGTGTTAGTGTATGATAGGGCGCTTTTACACGACCTCTAAAATCCAGTGGCAACTTAAATTCGGACCAGAGATCGTGGGGGGGGGGTTGTCGCTCTTCCTGTGTTCCCACCCCTCCTTCCTGTCTGCGTGAGGGGAGGGAGAAAAAAGGGAGAGAGAAAAATGCAGGCTCACCTCCGTCTGCCGGTCAAAGCAGCCCGAGCAGCCCCTAGGGATTCCTGTCTCTTAAAGGGGCAGCAGGGACAAAAAAACAAAGAGAAGGTGAGGGAGCCCGGCATTCACAGCTTTACAATCCGCATCAGAAGATTTTTTACCTCCTGGAGGCCAGGTACATGAAAAGTGCGCTGGGACGCGCTTAGGTAGGCGTGGTCGTACTTAATTTTTTAAAAGTCCGGAGCTGGTGGGAAAACATTTTTAAGCTCCGGATCTGGGAGCCCTTTGCCTTGGATTTTAGGGGTCGTGTAAAAGCACCCATCGATTCATATAAAAGACACTTATCATTCAGGGAAAGCTTGCCTGAAGAGGAAGGTCTTTGCCTGTTTCTGGAAGGACAGCAGAGATGAGGCAGTCCTGGCCTCCAGTGGGAGGGAGTTCCAGAGTCTGGGCGCAGCAGCCGAGAAGTCCCACGAATGCAAGCCCCGTTTCCTAAACAGGCGTCTGTTCTTTCTTGCCTTGGGCAGATGCTGGGATCGGCAGCCGTCTCCTTGCTGGATGCACCACCGGCGCCATGGCCGTGGCCATGGCTCAGCCCACGGATGTGGTCAAAGTGAGGTTCCAAGCGCAAGGCCGGATGGAAGGCAGCGGCCGACGGTACCAGGGGACCCTGGATGCATATAAGACCATCGCGAGGGAAGAGGGATTCAGGGGCCTCTGGAAAGGTTGGTTCAACGGGGAGTACGGATCCTTAAAAAGACACCCCTGCTTTGGCGCCCGGAAGAGCAAAGACTTTACATCTTTGGGTTCAAAGTCACCACATGGCATTTAGGAGAGATTTTAGACTCCTCTGGCTTATTTTAGATGCATGAGAACTCATTGGACTTGTTGGCATTTTGGCTGCTGGGAACACACAACAGCTGGGGGGGGGGGAACTGTGGTTGTTCTTGGACTACAGTGCCTGGAATCCCCAACCAGCATAGTCAACAGTGGGGGTTGTGGTCCAGAAAGATAATATTTCCAGCCTCATGCTTGTGCTGTGCTGATTCCCCACTTTTTTTTTTCATACACCACCGAAAGATCTTGTTTATTCCGATTTGGACTGAGAGGTATGGGTGGGACAGAAGAGGTGGACAGTGGAAATAAGATGCAGAAGCCATATCCATAAATAAATGTTCTATTTTAGTTTTTATTGTATATTGTCTATGATTGTATTATGACGTCTACTGTAAACCGCCCAGAGTAACCTTGTAGCTAGATAGCTCAGTATACAAATAATAAATAATAAATAATAAATAAAAAACCCTCCCACCCTACTTCAGCCAAATTATGGTTCCTCCATAGTCCCTCTCTGATGGCATCCACACCATAACCACCGTATTATCTGGTATTGCTGTTCCATTTATTATTATTATTTTTTTGAAACTTTCCTGCCTGAACCTTTTTTTTTTAGGGACTTCCCCTAACATCACCCGGAATGCGCTTGTGAACTGTGCCGAGCTGGTGACCTACGACCTCATCAAGGACATGCTCCTGAAGTACCACCTCATGACTGGTAAGGAGAATGGGTGGGACCTCCGGACTCGTGCTACACCAAGCGTGTACTAGCATCCGTCCCCAAAGAAGTGCTGGCCAGATGTACCGGATTACAGCTCCTATTTTCCCAGGCAGCCCCGCGGTGGTGGCAGTGGTAGTCGACTTTTGTTGACCAAAGCACATGCATTCATATGCGTCGTGTACAGAGTATGGATGCAGTACTTTTCCGATACAGTGGACCCTCGTATAACAAACGGTTTGTGTAACGTAAAATCTGTACAACATAAAAAATTCCGGAGATAGGGGAAATTTGCTTAACAGAATCGCCTATGGGGCGAATCCCTACAGCATAAAAATGGCCGCGATTAGGGATTATTCCATTTTCAATGCATTCCTATGGGAAATTTGTATAAAGGAAAATTTGCTTCATGGAATTTCATTTGGAATGAATTAATTCATTTATACAAGGTACCACGCGCATTTGAAAAGCAGTCCTACGGAGGAGGAGGAGCATCTATTCCCGATCATTCCCAAGTGGAATCATAGAATCGTAGAATCATAGAGTTGCAAGAGACCTCAAGGGCAATCTAGTCCAACCCCCTGCCATGCAGGAACCCCGTCACAGTATTTCCGACAGGTGGCCATCCAGCCTCTGCTTAAAAACCTCCAAAGAAGGAGACTCCACCACCCTTTGTGGCAGCATATTATTCCACTGCCGAACAGCTCTAACTGTCATGAAGTTCTTCCTAATGTTCAAATGGAATCTCTGTTCCTGTAGTTTGAAACCATTGCCCCATGTCCTAGTCTCTGAAGCCATGGAAAACAAACCTGTTCCCTCTTCAATTTGGCATCCTTTCAAATATTTAAACATGGCTATCAGGACAGGATAGGTGTCATTGTATTGTGATAGAGGGATTATTAAGAGGTTTTACTGCAATTAGAGGTGGCAGCGATCCTTCTCTGTGGCCGGCATCTTCAGAGGGCAAAGAGCTCAGGGAACTAGGAGTTTCTCTCTGTGCTCTGGGGTATATAAAACTCACAACAACTACCAGATGCCAGCCGTGAAAGCCTTCAATAATACAATTGGCTTGTTATCTTGTATATATGATTGTTTTGTGTGTCCAAATAAAGGCTCTGACGACAACATTCCTAAAGTTGCAACAATGCTATCGTATAGAATTTTACCCTGTCTTTGGATATTTAGAAAATAAAACTCATCTCACCTTTACTCGTCATCTGAAAAGAGTCTCCATTCTGTCAGATTCTTGATCATTACAGCCTAGACTTATGTTTTATAGCAGGTACTTCTAGACCTAGTGAAGATCCCGATAGTGACCAACTTGAAGAAATTTTAAAAGTTATTAAAGGGAGCAGTAAACTTTTTTTCTTTTTACTCTTTGTTCCTCCAGGGCTGTCTTATTCCAACAACAAATTATATGCTGCCAGGTCAGCTCCCATTTTAAGAATATAAGAAGAGCCCTGCTGGATCAGGCCAAAGGCCCATCTCGTCCAGTTTCCTGTATCTCACAGTGGCCCCACCAGATGTCTCTGGGAGCGCACAAGACTAGATCTCTGTCTCCTGATACCACTCCCCTGCATCTTCTGGCCCTTGACGTACCCTGGTTTTAAGCCTGGAGGTTACACATCTCCCCATCATGGTTTGTAACCTGTGATGGATTTTTTCTCCAGAAATCTGTCTAATCCCCATTTGAAGGCATCTTGGCTAGATGCCGTCATCACATCTTGTGGCAGGGAGTTCCACAGACTAACACCGCGCTGGGTAAAAAAATATTTTCTTTTGTCTGTTCTCACTCTCCCAACCCACAGTTTGAGTGTATGTCCCCTAGTTATTTTGTGAGAGGGAGAAGAGCGTCCCTCTATCCACCTGACTCATCCCCTGCATTATTTTGTATCATATCCCCCCCCCCCAGGCGCCTTTTTTCCAGACTAAAGAGACCCAAATATTAGACCACCCTTTCAGGGTCTTTTATGTCTGGAAGACCCCGAGGTGGTTTCCAGGTCGGTCCCTCCTCCTGGGGATGCTCTGAGTCTGTTCAGCGGACCAGGCTCCTTCCCCGTGACCTTGGCGGGATTCATTGCGCTCCATCCCTGCAGCCAGGTCCTCCCACCCACGGAGCTTATGCCACCACTTATTGAAGTAACAGCCATGGTCATTTGTTTCAGCAAAAAGGAGGAGGAAAAAGGAAAGGGAGCAAAACTGGCCTGCTTTATCGGCTAATAAATTCCTTTCAGAGTGAGCTTTTGTAAGTCAAAAGGGACTGGATTTGGGGCTGGACCCTTCCAAATCAGTTATTCTAATTATTCTATGATTTAAAAAAAACAACACACACACCTCATGCTGAGATGGATCCGTTCCTCTTTGAAATGCTGCAGTGTTTTGCCTTCTACCTTCATCTTTGCCGCCCTTGTGACCCGGCACTTATGGAAATGTTATAAGCAGAGAATGGCATCCCCTTCAAAAGGGGACTGGACAGATTCCTGGAGGAAAAGTCCATCCCAGGTGACAAACCATGATGGAGATGTGTGTCATCTCCAGGCTTAAAACCAGGGTCCTTCAAGGGCCAGAGGCAGGGGAGTGGTACCAGGAGACAGAGATCTAGTCTCGTGAGGTCCAGGCATCTGGTGGGGCCACTGTGAGATACAGGAAGCTGGACTAGATGGACCTTTGGCGTGATCCAGCAGGGCTCTTTCTTATGTTCTTACGTTAATTACTGGCAGAGCTCCCGGCTGATCTGAAATTCTCTGGCTCTTCCCCCAACCTCTTTTCTCCTGGCAGATAACCTCCCGTGCCACTTCTCCTCCGCCTTTGGAGCTGGCTTCTGCACGACTGTCATTGCCTCCCCGGTTGACGTAGTGAAGACCAGATACATGAACTCTGCCCCCGGTCAGTATGGAAGTGCCGTGAAGTGCGCCCTCGCCATGCTCCGAAAGGAAGGGCCCTTGGCTTTTTACAAAG
Source organism: Phrynocephalus guinanensis (assembly GCA_037367245.1). Taxonomy (NCBI): domain Eukaryota; kingdom Metazoa; phylum Chordata; class Lepidosauria; order Squamata; family Agamidae; genus Phrynocephalus; species Phrynocephalus guinanensis. The sequence continues at coordinate 136,035,903 of CM074736.1, read as the reverse complement.
GGTAAGCCGCCCTGTGGTCCCTTCTGTGGGTCGAAGGGAGGTGGTTTGGCTGTTGTTATGTGCCTTCGAGTCCCTTCCCATTTATGGGGACCCTAGGAGTGAGGGATCCCCAAAGTGCCCTGACCTCAACTGTGTCCCGTTCAGCTCCTGCAAACTCAAGCCTGTGGCTTCCTTTAGCAAGTCATTCCATCATGCCTTTCTTCTTCCTCTTTTCCTGCTGCCTCCACCCTTCCCTAGCACTATGGCTGTTTTCGGACAATTCTACTTTCTCAGGATGTTCCCAAAGTAGGACAGCTGTAGTTTCAATATTTTAATGTCCTGAGATAGTTCAGGGTTGAGCTGATCTAAGATTGACTTGTTCTAGCGGGCCAGATGGCTGGGGTATAAATCAAATCAAATCAAATCAAATCAATAAATAAATTCCTCTTTCTGGCCTTCCAGGTATACGCAGAGTAGCTAATTTCAAATCATTTTCCTCTCTATCAGCTTTCACACGTTCAGTTCTTCTTCTTTTGGAATTCTCTAATTCATTTTAGAGCATGTCTGCAATTATTATCATTATTTTGGCCTCTGGGAATTGGTCCAGGCATGGCCAAACTTCGGCCCTCCAGATGTTTTGGACCACAACTCCCACAGTCCTTTGTCATTGGCAATCTAAGCTTAGAATTCTGGGAGTTGTGGTCCAAAACATCAGGAGGGCTGAAGTTTGGACATGCCTGGCCGGTCTAATCCATCGCTGGCATCCCTTTGCCAAGGATGGGCTACTTAGGGCGTTTATACACGACCCCTAAACTCCGGGGCAAATGGCTCCCAGCTCCGGAGCTTAAAAATGTTTCCCCACCAGCTCCGGAGTTAACAGGAAATTAAGTGCGGCCACGCCCACTTTAGCTCGTCCCAGCGCACCTTTCAAGTACCTGCTCTTCCGGGGTGAAAATTGCTTGATGTGGTGTAACGATAGTGAGTGCGGGGCTCTCCTCGCTTCTGTTTGTTGTTTTTTTGGCTCCCGCCCCTTTAAGAGCTACTTTACAGAGACAGGAATGTTGCCGCAGCAAGAACGGAGGCAGAACGGAGGTGAGCCACAATCTTTTCTTCCTTTTTTTTCTCCCTCCCCTCACGCAGCCAGCAGCCAGGGTGGGGACACAGGAAGAGCGAAAGGCCCTAAGATCTCTGGTCCGAATTTAAGTGGCCAGCGGATCTTAGGGGTCATGTAAAAGCGCCCTTAGATTCTTCCAAAAGTGAGATAATAAGTACACGGAGGTTGGGGGGGTGTCTGTCCCTGGCTGCTGGTCGGGAGGTCACAACCGCAGTGGTTCTCAACCTTGGCTCCCCCCGGTGTGTTCACGGACTGCCTCTCCGGGAAAACCCGGCCCAGCACAGCTGCTAGTGAAGTTTTTCTGGGAACGGCAGCCCAGGAACACCTGGATGACCTCAGGTAGGGAACCACTTCTCTACCTCACTGCCCGTACCGGAGGCCCAGGCTGCCTCTCTGTGAGATGGAGAGGGTCCTTGTCCTCATATCCCACCTGGAAGGCTCTCCATTGCCAAACCAGTTGGCCGTTGCAGGTCAGCATACGGAATCCGATGGTCTTTGGCTCTGGTTTGGTGTGGCACCGTTTCTTCTCTGAAGCAGGGCGTGGATGTGACTGTCTCGTCGACTTTGGCCTGCCGTCTCTCAGGAGCAGTGCAAGGGCCACCCTCCCAATGGCGCTGATCTGCGGTGTCCGTCAAGCCTGGGCATCACACTTGGTGCGGAGGGTTTTGGGGACCTTGGACCCAATGTTTTTTTCTCACATTGTGAGAGTCGGTCCTGTGGAGTTCTCCCCTGGTTGAGCCGGTCACACACAGTGTTCTTGGATGTTGCCTATTGGGGGCTCAACCCTTGTTAATCCCCTTTGAAGCCCTTGATCCATGTCAAATGCCGCTTCAGGCACTGACCACTAGATGGACACTGGTTGTTGTGTGACCGTTGTTACCACATGGTCCCTTGTCTCGGAAGAGGAACCGGGAACGAAGCGTGACAAGAGAATTCCCCAGCCCAGGGGCAGGTACAGCTTATCACACTCTGTTCCCGGTTCCAGGGGCGTGGTCAAGACAACTTTTTGCTGTCACGCTATGGATGTGAAGTAAGTTTTTTGTTGTACCGGTCCCAAGCAGGACAGCAAGGAGAGATGAAAGGGACATGACGTTACCACCTGTTTCGGTCACATAAGGTGCAATAACAAACGTCATCTGCTGCAGGTTATCCTTCAAGGAAAATAAGATGGGAAGCATGGTCCAGGGTGTAGAAGAACATTCTGTCTTAAGAATTTAAGCCAATGGTTCGCAGTGGGTGCAGCGTCTCTATTTCGAATAACTTTAGATAAAAAAAACAGGTGATTATGCTACTGGTCACCAACATTCTACGAGGACATGGCACTGAAACAAGAAGATAGATTTGCTTGCGGGAGGAAAACCTGGTTCCAGGGAAAGCACTTTCCAGATGTCTTAGGGCCTTTTCACACGACCCCTAAGATCCGCTGGCCACTTAAATTCGGACCAGAGATCTTAGGGGTTTGTCGCCGTTCCTGTGTTTCCACCCCCTCCGCACCCCTGGCTGCTGGCTGCGTGAGGGGAGGGGGAAAAAAAGGAAGAAAAGAATGCCGCTACCTCCGTTCTGCCATCTCGCTTTGCTCCTGGCACTGCATTCAGATCTCTTAAAGGGGCGGGGGGGGGGGCAAAAAAAGAACAAACAGAAGCAAGGAGAGCCCGGCAGTCACTACTGTTATATCCGCATCAGGAATTTTCACCCTCCGAGAGCAGGTACATGAAAAGTGTGCTGGGACGCGCTTAGGTGGGCGTGGTCGCACTTAATTATCTGTAAACTCCGGAGCTGGTGGGGAAACAATTTTAAGCTCCGGAGCTGGGAGCCATTTGCGGCGGAGTTTAGGGGTCGTGTGAAAAGGCCCTTAGGTTGCATCCAAAAGTCCACTGGAAGATCTTGCTCCCTTAGGCTTTGCGTCAGACGTCTTGTGTAGGTGCCCGTTTCTGCCTGACTACCTTCTTTTTATCTGATGACAGTTGCCAGAAACACCAGCTGGCTAGGAGATTTTGGGAGCCATAATCCTGCCTCTCCCCCCCCTCCAAAAAAGAAGCGTTTCAGAGGCTGCCTCTACCATTTCCGAGGTAAAATTGCTCTCCCCCCCCCCCCCCCCCCCCCCGCCGAGGAGCCTCGTGGGACAAGGGTTAAATGGCAGTCCTGCAGCCAAAACTCTGCTCGCGACATAGGGTTCAATCTTTGAGGATCGCTCTGCCTTCCGTCCTTCCAAAGCTGGTGAATGGAGTACCCAGCTCACAGGTAGCCAGTGGACCATGACATTGCAAAGTGGGCAGGGAGTGCTTTAAGTGCTTTGGGGTGGAATATATGCCCGCCTCGTTTTGCATGGCATGGTTCCAAAGCTCTTTGGAGTACAGTAGGACCCCCGTATTCACTGATTCATTATCCATGGTTGGCAGAGGGAAAAAATAATTCAGCAGCCACCAAGCAAGCTACTGTCACAAAGAGCAGCTGTAAAGCAAGCTACTGTCATAAAACAGAAGCCGTAAAGCAAGCTACCGTCACAAACATCAGCTGTAAAGCAAGCTGTTACAAAACAGCAGCTGTAAAGCAAGTTACTATCACAAAACAGCCGTTTTGGCGACATTTTGGCATTCTCTCTTATCCACGGTTTTCATTATCCACAGGAAGGCTTGGAACCAATCCACAGCGGATACTGGGGTCCTATTGTAACTCCTTTTCCCGCTTTGGTTTCTCTCCTAGCTTTACGCCCTCGTTTCTGCGGCTGGGATCCTGGAACGTGGTGATGTTCGTGACCTACGAACAACTGAAACGGGCCATGGTGGCAGCCCGCGGATCTTTGGAGGCCCCCTTCTGAGCCGCCTGATGGGTGCATTTCACAGACCTTAACCTCTTGGCGCACAAATCCTTGACGTGATTCCATTCTCTGACTCGTGAGCCTTTCTAACTTTCTATACAATACCCCCTGTCTCTTTTAAAAAACTACTTTCCCCTTAACGTCCCTGAGGCTTTTAGCAGGGGAGGTGCAACTCCTTTGTTTTAGCTGTTGGTGTTGGTTTTTAACACACTGTCCTCCGATTTGCTTTTTTTATACACTTTCCCCCTTTTAAAGTTGAATTGGTTTCTGGAGATTGAAGGCGATGGGCATCCATCCCTCTTGGCAGAGGGCTGTGCACCATCTCCTGTCTAACTTGCCTATACACCGGCCAAAAAAAAAAGGGTCTAAGCATAACCGCCAGTACAGATTTGTTTCATCCAAGCTAGAGATGTCAAGAGACAATGCCTTGGAGGTCGCTCCTGCGCCAGGAAGAAATAAACGCTAAAATTATTTGTTAGACAACTTGTCCAGTCCAACTTTATAGGGCCTTATCAGCAGACTGGGATTTGCTGCCGTTCCAATCTTGTTTTGCCCCTTTGGTTTAAGACCAAACTGTAGATCAGTTCGTACAAATTGTTGGAACTTGTAAGCTGAGACCCTGGGAGAAAAGGCCAGTATACGTTTGTATCTCAAATTGTGAATTTCACTCTTGACTAGGATTATTCTTTAGAACCTAGTTTTTATATTGAGGGGAGGGAGAAACAGCCACATCCATCGCAACCTAGCTGAATTCAGGACCTAAACGAGGTCTTGCGTGTAGTGGCAACGTATGTACCTTTTTTTTAAGCTTTTGACCTCCTGAGAGAAAGGCACTTGGAGTCTTTTTGCGCGCTGTGTCAGTTTTGGTGTTGTTGTTTGTGGTGGCCCAAAATGATGGCAATGGAATGCCTTGTTGTTTTGTTTTTAGGAACTCAGAGTTGTGTGTGACTTTTTTTTAAAAAAAATAAAGCTGAAGAGGAAAGCTACCTAGTTTTGGTTTGTGCAGTATCTCCCTCATTTCCCCCGGCCTTGATGTCTTTCTGAGTCGTGGGCAGTGCGCCTGAACGAAACAAGGAGGCACACCTAGGATGAATCCAAACATTAGTCCACTTTGGCAGCTCGTCTTTGTGGTCCCGTTGGTCAAGGGTCAGGGTTCTGTTTTGAGAAGGGTCCCAGAGGAACGGACTCTGCGTTTCTACGTTTGCTATGCATGAAGAAAGATCTCAACACACTGGATTGCATCCAGAGGAAGGCCAAGGTTGAAAACCAAGGCCTAGGAAGGAAGAGGCGAGAGAACTTGAAATACATAGCCTGGCCCAAGAGTAATGGGTAATGGGAACAAACTGCCCAAATGGTGGTTTGTCGTGATTGATGGTTTGGCAAGGTTGACAAACCACAAATTCCCCCAACCGTGAACTGACAAACTGGCTCAGGAGTTGGGTTGTTGTTTTTTTGGCCCCCTCCAAGGTACCCTTTGTTACTTCACTATCTTTGGGCCTTTTCACACAACCCCTAAGATCCGCTGGCCACTTAAATTCGGACCAGAGATCTTAGGGGTTTGTCGCTGTTCCTACGTTCCCACCCCCTCCGCACTCCTGGCTGCTGGCTGCGTGAGGGGAGGGAGAAAAAAAGGAAGAAAAGAATGCCGGCTCACCTCCGTTCTGCCATCTCGCTTTGCTCCCGGCACTGCATTCAGATCTCTTAAAGGGGCGGGGGGCAAAAAAAGAACAAACAGAAGCAAGGAGAGCCCGGCAGTCACTACTATTATATCCGCATCAGGAATTTTCACCTCCGGAGAGCAGGTACCTGAAAAGTGCGCTGGGACGCGCTTAGGTGGGCATGGTCGCACTTAATTATCTGTAAACTCCGGAGCTGGTGGGGAAATAATTTTAAGCTCCTGAGCTGGGAGCCATTTGCCGCGGAGTTTAGGGGTCGTGTGAAAAGGCACTTTGTTGCAATGGCCACCGGTGTCTGGGCTGCCAAGATGGTCACCCGATTTCCCTTACGGCCTATGGCAGGCATGTCCAGAGTGAGGCACGGGGGCCAAATGCAGCCCGTTTTCAAATTTCGAGCAGCCCACAGCCTCTTCTCCCTACCAACTCAGCCTGCCATGCATCCCCGCCAGTTGGCCCCTCCCCATACCGGATGGAGATGTCAGCTTGCAGTTGTACAGTTTTCCTGCCCTCCCTGCCTCTGTCCATCCCCCCAGTCACCTTCCCAGCCTACCTGCCCCCTGGCTCCTCTGCTGAAGCGTCCTCCCTGCCTCTTTACATGTTATAGAGACGTGTCCAAAGTCCGGCCCAGGGGCCAAATGCAGCTGAATGGTCGGCCCCCATGCATTTTCACCTTGCCAAATCTGGCCCTCCTTGCGAAAAGTTTAGCCTATGGGAAATCAAGCTGCCTTTTTCCAAGATGGCGGCAGCAATTTCAGTTAGGGAAAAAGGAAGCAACCATTGCTGTCCCTGCAAAGGGTGGCTTGGTTTGCATAAAACCTTTAGAAGGGGGAATTACATAGCCACGTTCTGACATTTTTTTTAAAAAAAGGCAATGTATTGGAACGAACAAAAAGGGGAAATATTCATCCTTTTGTATTCGTCGGGGTCTACCAACCTGATGAATACGAAGGGCCGACTATTCAACAAATTGGCAATATTTGTCGAATATTGTGATTTTAAACATTTCGTCCCCATCTCTAGAGGCAACATGATAGCCACCTTTGGACATCTGGTGTGACATGAGATGTGACAGACGAAGTCTCTTTCCTAGTGTTTTCCTCGTGTAGGACTCAGACTAATGGCTTTAAATTGGAGACGGGGAAGGGGGCTCAAGAAGAAGGAATGTCCTCGTAAGATCTGTTCAACTGTGGAATGGATTGCTTCACCAGGTTTAGACAGAGGTGATGGCCGTCTACTTGAGCGGTGGACTTGACATTGGACGTTCTTCCAGATCTTCTGCCTGTTAGAGCAATGCGACACTTGCATGTTCCCACGATCTCAGGGGGAGACGGAGGAGTGCTCCAACACTGGAGGCACTCAAGGGAAATTTAGACAACCACCTGGCAGATATCCTGTGATTTGTGCTCCTGCCTTGAGCAGGGGGTTGGACTGGATGGCCTTATGGGACCTTCCCAACTCCAGGATTCTAGAATTTCTTCAGGGGAAGGGACTGGAACGTCGAGGACCCCCGAAGGCACTTTCCACCTTACAGTTCTATAAGTAACAGGACAGCAGTGGGGTTCTGCGTCACCACGGGGGAATGAAAAACTCCCTAGATGATTGGAAACCGTTGCTGGTCACTTAACAAGCATAAAGTTCGGAGAGAAATGCCAAGCGAGAGCCGGGCGTGGAAGCGGCCTGCTGTGGGCATAACCCGTGCGTCTGCCTGGATCTCCACCTTCACCCTCCAGGACCCAACCTGCAGATGGGGCTGCGTCCTTGAGAAGGGGAGGGTGCTTAGGCTGCTAATGGACGAGGGAATTTCTCTCTGTAATGTCTCTTTCAAGGGGCCGGGTATACTACTGTTCTGTCCACATGACGCAAGGGTTAAAAGAGAGACAAAAGAGACAATTACAGCAACTTCAGCGGGACTTTTCAGTGAAGGAAGAAACTTTGAAATTTGATTTTGTTCTCCTTTTGTTGCTAAGTTTTAACAGTGACATTTCTCGTGGGGACGGTGGTAAATGCCATATCCCTCCTGCGCCCAGCAAGATGGGTTATCTAGTCTACAATGTACTGCCATCCCTCATGAGCCCAGGAAGATGGGATATCTAGTCCACCATCAAGGGAGAGCCATCCCCCTCCTGAGCCCAGCAAGATGGGTTATCTAGTCCACAATCAAGGGAGAGCCAACCTTCATAAGCACAGAAAGATGGGTTATGTAGTCCACAATCAAGGGAGGGCCAACCTTCGTAAGCACAGAAAGATGGGTTATGTAGTCCACAGTCAAGGGAGAGCCATCCCTCCTGAACACAGCAAGATGGGTTACCAAGTCCACACTCAAGGGAGAGCCACCCCTCATGAACACAGCAAGATGGGTTATCTAGTCCACGATCAATGTACAGCCATCCCTCCTGAGCCCAGCAAGATGGGTTCTATAGTTCAAATTCAAAGGAGAGCCAACCTTCGTAAGCACAGCAAGATGGGTTACCTAGTCCACACTTAAGGGAGAGCCATCCCTCACGAACACAGCAAGATGGGTTATTTAGTCCACAATCAAGGGAGAGCCATCCCTCGTGAGCCCAGCAAGATGGGTTACCTAGTCCACAGTCAATGGAGAACCAACCTTTGTGAGCCCAGAAATATAGGACACAAGATCTAGATAAAATAGGAGGCTTATATTTGCTTGGATGGGATTAAGGGAAGCCAAAGACAGAACCTGCTTCGTGGCCTGGGCGGTGTTCCTTACGTCAAGAGGGCTTCGCGCAAGAGTTCCTTCTTGGCCGGGGTGAGCCTTGCGGGGAAGATGATGTCGAAATACATGATGAGGTCCCCTTTGCAGGAAGGGTCTTTGGAGAAGGGCATCCCTTCTCCGGGCACGACCTTGAAGTACTTGGGGCTGGAAAGGCAGAAGGGGGGACACAAGTGAGGAGGAGAAGAGCAGGTGGTGGTGGTCGTTTTGAGGGAAAAGGCCACCTGCCTTTCCTGTAAAGCAAGTCTTCCAGCTGGGCTGGACCACAACCCCCATTACCCACTGTCAGCTGATAGACCATGGGAGTTAGAGTCCACCATGGATGGAAGGCCCTATCTGTGGCTAATGAGCTGGTTTCTTTTGTGTGTGTGAGAGAGAGGTTTATGGTTAGAGTTAGGGCTAGGGTTAGGGTTAGGGTTAGGGTTGAGGAAGGTCATTGGAGGCTGCAGTTTTATCCATGTCCTGGCTGAGTTTGAAGGGCTGCAGCACCCATCAACCACAGAAAAGGATTGCCACTCCTGTGATTGCAGCGAAACCTCTTCCTCTCTCCACATCACATTACAATGATTTAACACCTATTCTCCGGAATAGAACAAGTTTTCCCTTTCCCACAACTTTAAAAACCCACAGTCTCACTCACTCTATACCCCAGAGCACAGAGAGAACTCCTAGTTCCCCTGACCTTCTTGCCCTTTGAACATGCTGGCCACAGAGTCTGATGAAACGTCAGGGGGGGGGGGGAAACTTCCAGAACACGGCCAAACAGCCCAAAAAATTCACAACAGCAGTTAGTCTCAGACTTGAGACTGGGACCCAAAAACCTGCCAACATTGCTGGCGGCTCCTGCTGCCGTGTATACAACCCAGCTTTCTCGTGATTACCCTCCTGGAGGTCCTTCTTCTCCACGTTTCAAGCTGCCCTGTGCACACGTTCAGGCACAAACGCAGCTGGGATCCACGTCCATGGAAGCCCTACGGGTGTCAATGGGAACTCTCCACTGAGTAGGGTTGAGGAAAATGCCACAACAGGGCTCCTGTTTTCCCGGCAGTCAGTTGAACACTCGGTCCCCCGTGTCCTTCACCCGGCCGCCCACAGCAACACTTACTGGACAATGTCATTGATGGGGATGTTCAGCAGTCGCTCATCCAATGTCCGTATGTCCACTGTGCACCCGATCAGAGCCTGGGAATGAGAGAGAGCATCGGACGCTGAAAGCGTATCGCCGTTTCAGATTTCTGGAATCTCTCTGCTTTCACCATTCGGAGGGACACTCCATTTCCGAAGGAAGCAAGGAGACTGATATCTCGCTTCTTTGCAGTTCTAAGCCAAATAATACACTGGCTCTGCCGGAATCACTGGAAGAGTGGAGTGTGGTCTCGTGGGCAGCGTATCGGACTAGGATGCGTGGGACTTGAGTTCAAATCCCGGCTCAGCCTTGGAAACTCCCGGGGCATGAGGGGCAATGGGTAATAAAGGTCATATACCTTGAAAACACTCTTAGGGCCACCACGGGTCGATAGCCGCGAGTCAATGGCGCAGAAGAGACACCCTGCCCTGTGTACCTCTGGACAGAAAACAGGCAATGGCAGAACGGGGGTTCACTCAGAGGCACAACGGGAAGGCTCTGGGGGGTGAGCACAATTGGGAGCTTTGCAGCAAGAAATCCAGGCACATGCAGTGCAGAAGGCATGCTTCTGGATCTTATGATATCAAATCACTTATAATATCAAATCACTTAGTATCAATAGTGGAGTCCTTTAAGTTTTGGGGTACTATTATATCTCAAGATTTAAAATGGCCATCTAACATTAAGAGTATTGTTAAGAAAGCACACCAAAGAATGTTTTTTTCTGCGTCAATTTAGGAAGTTCAGACTGCCAAAAGAACTGTTGATTCAATTTTATAGAGGTGTTATTGAATGTACCATCTGTTCCTCTATAACTGGCTGGCTTAGTTCTGCTACTGAGCAGGACAGATATAGACTTCAATGGATAATTGGAACTGTGGAAAAAATTATTGCTACTAATTTGTCATCTATTGTGGACTTGTATACCACACGGGCTAAAAAGGGGGCGATGAAGATATATACAGATTTCACACATCTTGGACATAATCTATTTCATCTGTTACCTTCAGGACGACATTTTAGGGCATTGCATACTAGGACAACTAGATATAAAGATACAGTGGTACCTTGTATAAAGGAATTAATTTGTTCCAAATGAAATTCTGTTAAGCAAATTTTCCTTTATACAAATTTCCCATAGGAATGTATTGAAAACAGACTAATCCCTAATCGTGACCATTTTTATGTTGTACGGATTCACCCCATAGGTGATTCTGTTAAGCAAATTTCCCATATCTCTGGAATTTTTTATGTTGTACAGATTTTATGTTATACAAACCATTTGTTATACGAGGGTCCACTGTAGTCTCTTTCCAAGTGCTATCAAACTGTTGAATAATAATTTTTTTCTTTTCTTCTTTTTTAATAATAGGTTATATTGTGTTGTTGTACTGTGTTTTTATTGTTGAATACATGATTCTTATATTTCCTTCTTGTATGTGGAGAGCAAATTTTACCAAAACAAATTCTGGGTGTGTCCAACCACCCTTGATCAATAAAAGGATTCTGATTCTGATTCTGATTCTGACGTTTGTTTGTCTTGCGTGACCTCCATCCATTCCCTCAGCCAGGGGCATGTTAAGAAGGGCTTTGGAAGGACGCTCAGACCTAATAGCCTGGCCTACATCTTCCTGGTTTTGGACCCACTGGGCCACAAAATGCAACATCAGTGTCTCTACAGTTGGGATGCTGGATCGCTCGGTGGGTAAAGTCTAAGGTGGCAGAGCCAGAGGTTGGGTGCATGGTTCACCACTGGGTCTCCTTGAGCTGGACCCTATGACCCATTTCAGCTCTGTGGTTCTACGATGATGGGGAGGAAGACAACGGCTATTCTTATTCTTATTCCCCTTTGGTACGAGTTCAGCTGCTACGGAGGGGGGGAGGGAGGTACATTGAACAGGAGACGGCACAAATCCTGCAGGGGAGGGTGCTGCATCTGGTCTCCCCTCCCCAGCCTCGTTAACACGCTGACCTTGGAAACCAAACAATCAGTCAATGCAAAACAGGTAGGACAGATGGGTGTCTCCGTAGCTATGCCCGGAGAAAAGATGGGTAGGGGATTCATCCCCTTCCACAGGTGCTGCTTGGAGAGGTCCACCAGGAACTTGGATGGATGGGAGACACGCTCAATCCAGGGAGGGGCTAGGGAAGATACTGCCAAACCCTCCCTCCCCAGCCCCCAGACCACGGCAGTCACAGCTGGGCCACCCTGAATCCCTGCCTTACCTTTCCCAGGGGGAGTCTGGCCACGTAGATTAAGTTGTCCTCCTCTTGTTTAAAGCGGGGGTGGAGCTTCTCCTTGACGATGAAGATGATGTCCGCGGGGATAATATTGGGGCCCTAAGAGGACGGACAAAGGGGCGTGGTAGCTCAGCGGACTAAGGCTTCCGAAAAACTGTTGGCTGCAAAGTCAGCAGCTCAGCGGTTCGAATCCCGGGTGCTACGCAGCGGAGCGAGCTCCTGCTGATCACCCCAGCTCCTGCCAACCTAGCAGTACAAAGCATGTCAATGCAAGTAGATAAATAGGTACCACCACAAAAAGTGAAAAGGTAAAACAGTGTTTCCTTGCAGCCATGCCGGCCACATGGCCATGGACTTGCACAACACGGGCTCTTCGGCTTGAATACGGAGATGAGCACCGCCCCTAGAGTCGGACACAACTAGCATGCTTAAAGAGGAAGGAGAAGGAGAAGGCACAGAAGCAAATGGGTGATTCAGCGAGGAGTAAACCCAGGACTTGAGAAAGATCAAAAAACGGCTTCTCCTCACCATACCTGCCACATTTAGAGCTACCCAGGCATGGGGAAAGCCACGTGTTCTGCTTATATACCACCCCATACCACTTCAAGTAGTCTCTGCGCGGTTTACAGTTTAATTATAGTATGCAGGCTACACATTGCCCCCCGCCGCCCCAGCAAGCTGGGTACTCATTTTACTGACCTCCGAAGGATGGAAGGTTGAGTCAACCATGAGCCGGCTACCTAGGATGGAACCCCAGGTCGTGAGCACAGTTTTAGCTGCAGGACAACAATTTTTAACCACTGCACCACATGGCTCGGTGTAGTCAGGTTGGCTTCCGTTGACCAGGAAATGCTGCATGCCCTGACTTTCTATCAGCTCGTGTGCTTGAGGAACAGGCTGCAATGTATTCGAACTCACGCCGTAAGACACCCATTTGTCTCTAAGGTGCCACGAGACCTCGGCTGATAGTCGCTGCCGCCACTTTATGGGGGCTGAAACAAGCCGACGTGGCTACCGCTTTGACACAATCGGTGCTTCAATGTACAGCCCAGCTCAAGGGAAAAGAAGAGATGATGCTACCGGAGGGCGATTCACCTTCACTCCAAAACAGAGATGTTGACGCTGAAAATCCAACCCCGGGGGGGGGGGGGGAAGGGGGATTTTTGCTCAAGGCTACCACGGAGTGCCTTGATGGGTATGAGCCACCTCTGCCGTTTCTCTAAGGGCCTTTTCACACGACCCCTAAGATCCGCTGGCCCCTTAAATTCGGACCAGAGATCTTGGGGGTTCGTTGCTCTTCCTTCCTCCCTACCACTCCGCACTTCCTTGCTTCTGTGTGCGTGAGGGGAGGGAGGGAAAAAGAGCCTTAAAAAGAGACAAAAGAATAAAGCCTTACCTCCGGTGCCGGTGGAAGTTGCTCCAAGCCCCGGTCACTTCCTGGTTCCTCTTAAAGGGGCGGGAGGCAAAAAAACAACAACAAAAAGAAGCGAGGAGAATCCGGCACTCTTCGCATCAAAAATTTTCACTCTCCCAGAGCAGGTACTTGAAAGGTGCGCTGGGTCGCGCTTAGGTGGGCGGGGTCGCACTTAATTTTCTGTTAGCTCCGGAGGTGGTGGGGAAACATTTTTAAGCTCCGGAGCTGGGAGCCATTTGCAGCGGAGCTTAGGGGTCGTGTATAAACGCCCTAAGGCACCCTCCAAATAGATATGTCAGGCTATACGAATCTTCAGAAACCTGGCCAGTGTGGCCACTGGCTGATCTGGGTGATAATTATGGGGCTTGTAGTCCAATAAATTTAGAGAACAGCTAGCATGGGAAGAATGTTCAAAGAGCTGGCTTTAGCACAGGGTGTTGGGGGGGGGGAGTTACATTTATGGACACCACCGCCTAGAATTCCCCAACGTGCATGGCCATGTTGGGTGGGCGGGTGGGGATTCTGGGAGTTGCAGTCCAAGCAGGTCATACTTCCAAGCTGGGAGGGTTGTACATGTTAGCCTTTGAATCAGGAAGAGCATTATAGGTAGGATGGATGGGGAAAATACGCCTCTTTGGTGTGTTATAATAGATAGATAGATAGATAGATAGATAGATAGATAGATAGATAGATAGATAGATAGATAGATAGATAGATAGATAGATAGATAGATAAGAACATAAGAAGAGCCCTGCTGGATCAGGCCAAAGGCCCATCTAGTCCAGCTTCCTGTATCTCACAGTGGCCCCACCAGATGGGTTTGGGAGCGCATGAGACTAGATCTCTGTCTCCTGATACCACTCCCCTGCATCTGGCCTTTGAAGTACCCTGGTTTCTCCATCATGGTTAAGCTTGGAGATGATACATCTCCCTCATGGTTTGTAACCTGTGATGGACTTTTCCTCCAGGAATCCGTCCAATCCCCTTTTGAAGGCACCCAGGCCAGATGCCATCACCACATCCTGTGGCAGGGAGTTCCACAGACTAACAACGCGCTGGGGGAAAAATATTTTCTTTTGTCTGTTCTTACTCTCCCAGCCCTCAATTTGAGTGGATGTCCCCTAGTTCTGATATTTTGTAAGAGGGAGAAGAGCTTCCCTCTATCCACTTTACCCATGCCCTGCATTATTATGTATGTCATCGTTTTGTATAATGGCATTATAATGTTGGCTGTTTTATTTTCAATCCCCTTTTTGATAAGCCCTAGCATGGAATTGATAGACAGATAGACAGATTAGATAGATAGATAGATAGATAGATAGATAGATAGATAGATAGATAGATAGATAGATAGATAGATAGATAGATAGATAGATAGATAGATAGATAGATAGATCTTAAACATTTTTTGCTGCTGCACCCTTGTCAGGTTAAAAAAACTTCACAGCACAGCTACCTTTAAAGCAGTTTGAATACTTAGGAAAAGAAAAAAACAGTGTAAATTTAATGCTCAGTTGTCTGTGCTCACCACCTGGGGTTCAATCCCAGGTAGCAGGCTCATGGTTGACTCAGCCTTCTATCCTTCCAAGGTCGATAGAATGAGTACCCAGCTTGCTGGAAGGGGGGGGGGCAATGTGTAGCCTGCATTACTGTAATTAAAACTGTAAACTGCCCAGAGACTATTTGAAGTGGTATGGGGCAGTATGTAAGCAGAACACTTTGCTTTAATGCGATGAATGAAACTGTGTGGATGAATTTTTCATTATTTCCTTTATGTTTATGGGAAGTTTAGTCCATTAAATATTATTGCCGCGGCACCCCTGGCTTATGCTCACGGCACCCCAGGGTACCACGGCACCCAGTTTGAAAACCACTGAGAGAGGGGGGGAGGAGGAGGAGGAGGAGGAGGAGGAGGAAGAAGGACCAAAAAAAGGATTATCATCCCCAAAGTGTCACCTGGTCTCCCTCCTCTGGGAAGGTGATCCTGGTCCCTTGCTTCCACCCTGGCTGCACATCGATGGTGAGGATCTTGTCCTTGATGGTAGAGGCATGGCCATCGTCGTTCATCACCTGCAAGGAGGGAGGAAGCAGACCTGCCAACTCCTCTGGCTGGAGACGGCCCCCGCCTGCTGACCGCGGGTCCAGAAGGGGAAGGGAGACCCTCGTTCAGAAGAACTCTGAAGAAGATCCGGGTGGTCGTAGGAGTCGGGAAACGGGAAAGGGATCTCTGAAGGAAAAGGGGCCTTTGGATCTTGCTTATTTATTTATTTTAGAGTATTTTTACCCCACCTTTCTCCATGGAAAAGGACCAAATGTGGCTTACAGTAAGGAGGGCCTCAGTAATCCCTTGAACGAGGGATAATATACAGTCCTGTACAATTAAGGCATGTTAGGCTGAAGATGTTGAAAACTGGCTCAGATTCACAAGCGCTGTCCGCTGCTGTTAGAACTGAGGTGAAAATCTGAGCTGTAGCTTGTAAGCCATCTCCATGGCCATTGCTCAGCCCGTCTAAAGGTCCTGCCACAACTACCACTGTGGTCACTGCGGGGACAGCTGGAGTTGACTCCCCCCCTTTTTTTTTTAAAGGCACAAAACAAGTCCTGTACATCTCAGGAGCCTCCTTTCAGAGGCTTTAACAGCACTCCTGGGGGGGGGCCTTCTGGAAGGAGTGACTAGCGGTCTTGGAAACCAGGTCCATGCACCTCGTGCATTTCTTTCTGGCAAAAACATTGTCTCCGGAACTGCCCTCAGCTTCTTTATGTTCAATAAGCCACACTGTGCTGTCTGTTAGCATTAAAAGACTGTGGGGTTAAAAAAGAATGGTTTGTTTCACCGGCGTTGCATCCATTGTGGCAGTTAGTACGTGCAGCTTTTGTTGGGCTCTAACCCTCTAAATGCAAAAATCTTGCCCACCTGAATTACGCAGGAATAACACTCAAAGAGCACCCTGCCCTTAGGAATTCAACAGTCTCGGGAGAAACAAGATAGGAATATGCATTTAGATCCCTAACTTATTATTTGATTTAGCAGTGCCAAAAGCCTTGTGGGGAAACTGGATTTTGAGGGAAATAAAAGAGGTGACCTCGTGAAGCTGGTTACCAAGGCAGTCCCAGGAGCAGATGTCAAGAAGAAAGAAACAGGAGACCCATGGAGGGTGTGCGTGTGTGTTGCTGCCACAAAGGGTGGTGGAGTCTCCTTCTTTGGAGGTTTTTAAGCAGAGGCTGGATGGCCATCTGTCGGGAGTCCTGTGATGGGGGTTCCTGCATGGCAGGGGGTTGGACTGGATGGCCCTTGAGGTCTCTTCCAACTCTATGATTCTATGATTCTATGATTCAGTGGCCTTATAGGCCCCTTCTGACACAATTATTCTATAATTCTATTATTTAAAGACAATGCCTGTACCTGCTGATGATGGGACGGGGGGACACAGGCAGGGATGTGAGCCCTAGACAAGTAAGCAGCCACGAAAGTCAGTTAAAAAAGAGTTGGTGCCCGGTTCAAGAGCAAAGGGGAAACCAGGATAAGGATTTAACCCATCTCCTCCTTACACGTCCTATATCAGAAGGGCTCTCAAATATAGGTTTCCCACGTTACAGTCTGTGACATTCTCCAGTGTGGAATTAATCCCTCCGTGTGGCCTCTCCTGCCTTGCTCCCATGAGATGCCTCTCCTTACCCTGCGCGAAATCTTGATTTTCTTGGTGCATCCGTAGAACAGGTCTTCCAGGGAAAGGTAGAGGTCTCGTTCGATGGGCGGGTCCTTCTTCTTCATCCCCCTTCCTCGCAGTCCTCCAAAGGCCATGTTCACTTCGGCCCCTTCTCCGGTGTAAAACTCTGGGCCAAGAGGAAGCATGAGTATGGGTATGGTGTGTTCGTGGGGGCGGGAGGGGGGGAGTAATTCAGTTAAATGCATCTTAGAACTAAAAGGGGGAAATGTTGAACTAAAAGGGGGAATGTTGAGTTTTGAGTCTGCAACTCAAAACTCTCTTTCTCTCTCTCTTTCTTTTTCTCCCTCTCACTAGAGCTTGAACATCCTGTGTATTTATGGACTACAATAGCTGCACTGGCCATGAAGACATTAAGAACATAAGAACCTAAGAAGAGCCATGCTGGATAAGGCCAAAGGCCCATCTAGTCCAGCTTCCTGGATCTCACAGCGGCCCCACCAGATGCGTTTGGGAGCACATGAGACTAGATATCTGTCTCCTGATACCACTCCCCTGCATCTGGCCCTTGAAGGACCCTGGTTTCTCCATCATGGTTTGTAACCTGGGATGGACTTTTCCTCCAGGAATCTGTCCAATCCCCTTTTGAAGGCATCTAGGCCAGATGCCATTACTACCTCCTGTGGCAGGGAGTTCCACAGACTAACAACGCGCTGGGTGAAAAAATATTTTCTTTTGTCAGTTCTTACTCTCCCAGCCTTCAATTTGAGTGTATGTCCCCTAGTTCTGGTATTTTGGGAGAGAGAGAAGAGCTTCCCTCTATCCACTTTACTCATACCCTGCATTATTTTGTATGTCTCAGTCATATCCCCCCTCAAGCACCTTTTTTCCAGACTAAGAGGCATTAAAGAGAATGAAGAAAAATGACAGCTCCTAGCTCTGCTCCAGAAGGAAGAGAGTCCCAAATACATTGCACGTTGCCCCTGTGTCAGATCTTCATGTACGCATTTCTCGACCACAGGAGGCATTCCAAATGGCTTTGCATAGTGGTTCCATTCCCTGGGTCCCCAGATGTTCTTCTTGGACTGCAACTCCCAGAAGCCTTCACCGCTAGCTGGGCTGGCCAGGAATTCTGGGAGTTGCAGTCAAGGAACGTCTGGTGACCCAAGGTTGGGAAACATTGGCTGTCTAGAAGACAACAAAAATTGCCCATAAAGCAGCCAATAAACATGTCAACAAGTCGTTCTTAACCAGGTTGTCCCTCAGATGAGCTGGACAACGACGACACCAAGGAGACAGGAACTACATTTTGACATATCTGGAGACCACTGGATCGTCAGTAGCTCCTGCCATGACGTATGACGGAGAGTTCTAAGCAGACACACGATGCAACAGAATGGTAGGTGTGTGATGCCAGAGCTTGGAAATAATATTTTTTCTGCGCTCTGATTCCTCAGAGGCCCACAATTAATAAGTCCACTTGAGTTGTTAATTTTTTAAAGTAACATTTCCAACCCTAGGCATATGGACGATCATATCCTTCTACAGCCTGGAAATAAAAAGAGAGAGAGAGAGAGAGAGAGAGAGAGCTTCCATCAAATATAGGATAAGGACTTTTGTCCCTAGGGCCTGTGTTCCAAAACAATGGCTCCAGTCTCAAAAACAATTTGCTTTTAGAAGACAAACCTTACTGACAGCCATGGTGTCAATCCCTACAGTGATAATAGAACTCCATTTCAATCTAAGTCGTTGGAAAGGATTTAAAGGAGAAGATAAGCAGAGGCCGGATATCTAGAGGGTGAAAAATTGCCTTCTACCTTCATCTGCACGACATCTGAACAGCTCACTTTCCTGATCAACTGAGAAGCATGATGAAGTGTTCATTCTCACCCAGAATTTCTGGGTGCCTCTGGGTGATGCTAATAAAAAGAGGTAAAATCTCTGGCTTGTTCTTTTTTGATGGAAAGACCCTGTACGACAGAGAGCTTCCCATGTTGCTGCCAGCCACAGCAGACAACACAAGACAGGACCCCAATGACTGGACTCAGCAGAAGATTGTTTTACAAATCCACAGGGACTAGAAACTTGGCAATCAAGGGGCTCAGGGCTCACACACTCTGTTCCATCAGAGTACAGGTGCCTAAAGTCAACTGAGGATCCAAATCAGTCAGTAGAAGTTACGCAAGTGTCGACTTAGCATTGATTCGGTGGGTCTACTCTAGTTAGTAGGAACCACCACACTGAGGCCTGAAAACATGTGCGAAGTGCCTCCTAAGTAGCACTGCATCCTTCATACAAAGGATTGATGAACTCTCCCAAGAGAATAAATTAATGGTAGAATCGTAGAATAATTGCCTACCCAGCAATTAAGATCGAGCCGGGGGCCCCTCTTGAAAGAGCCATCCCTCAAGGAGGTGAGAGGGATGGCTTGTAGGAACAGGGCCTTTTTGGCAGTTGCCCCCAGATTGTGGAATGCCCTCCCAAGTGAGACCCGCCTGGCGCCAACATTGATGACATTCCGGCGCCAGGTAAAAACCTTCCTGTTCCACAAGTTTTTTTAATGGATACAATATAGACTGTGGGTCCTCTGATGGCAATTTTAGTGTAATGATTTCAGTGTAAGGTTTTTATTATTATTATTTTAAATTATTTATTGATATCTGATGTTTTAACTGTTTTAATTCTTTGATGGTAAAAGAATTAATTGTCATTTTGTAATTAATTGTAACTTTGATTGTAAAAAAGAGACCTTTGGGTAGTGGGCTGCATATTAAGTGGTAAAAATAAATAAATAAATAAATAAATAAATAAATAAATAATGGAGCTGGAAAAACAAAAGGGGTCTTGGGCCTACCGGCAAAGGGGTTGTCCCCTCCGAAAAACTCCCGGAAGACCTTCTCGGGATTTCCATGGAAGACGTAGCCTTCGGTCCAGGGAGTGTCGACCCCAAACTCCAACGGAATGCCTCCTTTCAGGCCTTCTTCCGCAAATTTATCGTAGACCCCCTTCTTCACCGCTAAGGCGACAACAAATAAACATTCAGCAAAGAGAAGGAAGGATATTGTTTCATGCAATCACAGCAGGTCCATCACACAACGTGGAAGTAGACAGATGCAACTAACTACATGTGCACCTGAGCTCCAATGAAGATACAAAATTCGTCCTGAGAAAGGCTTCCCCAGGTCAGTAGACTATCTCTGTTAATCATTTTAATTGACTGGTTTCAGGGACCTTTTTTCCAATCCAATTTTATTTTTCAAAGACTGTAGAATATATAGACTTCACCATGGCTTGTTTTATCAACGGCGCATAGATAACCGGCTCTTCTTAAACCAACTGTTTATGCACCGTCTGAATTGTTAAGGGCCTTCCATTGATGAGTCCATCCATGCAGGGGTGTCCAAACTTTTTGCAAGGAGGGCCAGATTTGGTGAAGTGAAAAATGTATGGGGTGCCGACCATTCAGCCGCATTTGGCCTCTGCGCCGGACTTTGGACAAGTCTCTATAACATGCAAGGAGGAGGGGGAGGATGCTGCAGCAACGGAACTGTGGTGTGGGTAGGCTGGGCAGGTGGCTGGGGGGATGGACAGAGGCAGGGAGGGCAGGCAAACCGTAAAACTGCAAGCTAATGCCTCCATCCGGTATGGAGAGTGTTGTGTATTGATCTGTATTCCTATTATCTGTCATTGCTTATGTTGAAGTAACTGCCTTCCTGTTCCAAAGGGAACAGGCCTATTGGTTATTTCTAGTTGCTGCATTTGGATCCTCAATCCTATTGGTTTCCGCCAAAAGGCAGCTTTGTGATTGCTTGTAATGGTTCCCTCCAAAATGTATCTTTTCCTAGCCTGTCCTCGTTCCTATAAATGTAGCTCCCTCTCCCCAGTCCCCAGCCTTGTTCTCTCCCTGAATAAAGAGTTGTTACCATAGAAGCTGTCTCCAGCCTACTATGTCACAGAGCTGAAATCACTTGCTGAAATCACTAAACCCCACGCTTTTACAGAGAGAGGCCAGGTTGAGCCGGTGGGGAGAAGAAGCCACGGGCCGCTCAGAATTTGAAAACGGGCTGCATTTGGCCCCAGGGCCTGAATTTGGGCATGCCTGCATGAATGCCTAGAATTGGGCACAGCAGCATGCAGAGAAGCAATGTGAGCGAGACAGGACTGGGGAGACAGGATCACATATCGAGATGCCCGGAACCGACCTGGCCGCTGCGTTTTGCACCTGTTGCCGCATTCATACTGCCTTCAAGGACAGCCCCATGCAAAGTGTATTACAGTAGTCAATCTTCAAAATCATGCATGTTTTGAGGGACTTCCTGCCCAGATGAGGCTGCAGGGGTGCAATCTGCCGAAGTTGGCACAAGGAAAACCCGGCCATTGTTGTTGTGTTCTGACAGTCGTGACCGACTCTTTGTGACCCCATGTCCATGGAGTTTTCTTGGCAGGAATACTGGAGTGGCTTGCCAGTTCCTACTCCAGGCGGCTACAGCACCTGGTATTCCTTGGTGGTCGCCCATCCAAGTACAGTGGACCCTTGTATAACAAACAGCTTGTATAACATAAAATTTGTACAACATAAAAAAATTCCGGAGATAGGGGAAACTTGCTTAACATAATCGCCTATGGGGAGAATCCGTATAACATAAAAATGGGATAACTCCATTTTCAATGCATTCCTATGCAAATTTTTATAAAGGAAATTTTGCTTAACATAATTTCATTTGGAACAAATTAATTCCTTTATACAAGGTACCACTGTACTAACCATGCCTGACCCTGCTAAACCTGCCCATCGTCAATATCTATTTCGCTGTGGAGAAGGCTGGCTAATTGCCTTATCAGGTAATGCTCTACCTAATTATCTTTATGTCATGTTATAAATTAATGTAATGTTTGAATAATACACTGCTTTTAGTTATAATATTGTCCTTTAACGATACAAGCCACCTTGAATCCTTAGCCGAAAGGTGAAATAAACATATTTTAAATAAATGAATTAACAACAACAGAAACAGATCCTGGGCTAGATGGGAAAAAAAGACTGATCTAGCATAGTTCTCCATTCTCTGGAAGTGCTTGGCCCTACCACTCAAGAAAACGGGCTCTTTTGCTAGGCAAACACTTCTCAAGCGCAGGAATGGCAAAAACTGCCTTCAACTTACGATCACTCAAGACATCGTAGGCCTCTGCAATCTGCTTGAATTTTTCTGGCGCCCAGGGCTCCTTGTTTTTATAAGGGTGGTATTTCAACGCTAACCTGCGATAACTGCAAAACAAAACAGAGGGCGACTGCAGCCATTCTCTCAAGATGCGTTTCGTTTCTTACATCTCTGCAAACGGCCACCATCCTGTCATGGACTCTCCTTGCAAAACAGGAATGACCACAGCTGTCGTGGCAAGTGGCTCCTGGTTTTTACAAGTTCCTTTATTCCATTTCTGAGAATACGCCTTGCATGCAATCATAATAAAATCACGCATGCCCCCAAACTGAAAAGAGAAGCTGTCTAACTAGTGGCAAGTTCTGGCAACCTTAAAAGTCTATTAAAATGTGCACTGTGAAACCTAATTTTATAGCAGAGCTATCCCAGTACCAGAAGAGATTTAGAACGGAAAATCTCAACATAAATGGTCTTTGATTTCAACTCCTGCTCTGATAATATAGCAGCAGGATTGGGTCTCATCTACTCCTCTAAAAAGGGCTTTTGACCATTTTTATCCTTTGTTAAAAATATCTGCTTTTAAAATGGGGATACCTAATTGATAGAATGACAGACTAGGTCTCCAGAGACCTGGTTTCAAATCCATACTCAGCCATGGAAGATTACTGGGGTGTTGGAGGAACTGGTAGAGCCTCTCTTTAAAACCCATATTAGGGTTGCTATAACTCAATTCCAATTTGATGGCATGTAACATATCATTTAAAGCGAACCCCTTAGAGAACATAAGAACATAAGAAGAGCCATGCTGGGTCAGGCCAAAGGCCCATCTAGTCCAGCTTCCTGTATCTCCCAGTAGGCTCAGCAGATGTGTCTGGGAGCGCACGAGATTAGATCTCTGTCTCCTGACACCACTCCCCTGCCTCTGGTCCTTGAATTACCCCAGTTTTAAGCCTGGAGATGACACATCTCCATCATGGTTTGTCACCTGGGATGGACTTTTCCACCAGGAATCTGTCCAATCCCCTTTTGAAGGCATCCAGGCCAGATGCCATTACTACCTCCTGTGGCAGGGAGTTCCACAGACTAACAACGCGCTGGGTGAAAAAATATTTTCTTTTGGCTCTGTTCTTACTCTCCCAGCCCTCAATTTGAGTGTATGTCCCCTAGTTCTGGTATTTTGTGAGAGGGAGAAGAGCTTCCCTCTATCCATGCAGTAGCAAGAAGCATATACAAATACAGTACTATGAAGGAAGAAAGGAATTTTCCAGAGAAAATTGGACAACCCTCAGTCAGATCTGTTTTGATATGTATTCCTGCCTTGAGCTGTAGGTTAGCCTCTTTTTTTTTTTGCATTTTTATACCGTACCGATTTCCGAGAAGAGACTCTGGGCGGCTTGCATAAATGCAAATAAGAAACAAACAATAATGCAAATTAAATAAACAGTAGACTAAACAGGTAAAATAAGCAAATAAACACATAATACATGCAAAAATTTGGTAAGAGGCAAAAAGAAAAAAGGAAAAAACCCTAAAAATGCTAGAAATGGGGGGAGAAACAATAAACAGGGAAAACACAACGCAACAAATTACCAATCACCATATGCCTCCTTAAAAAGCCAGGTCTTTAAGGCTTTTTAAAAGGCTAAGGGGGACTCAATTTGGCACATTTCACATGGAAGTTTATTCCACACTGCAGGGACAGCCACCAAGAAGGCCAGTTTACGGGTAGAAACCCCGCAGGCCTCCTGTAGGGCGGCCACACAGAGTAAAGACACGAAGGATGCTCTGGTGGGCAGGGTCGACGCTGACCTTTGGACATAATCGCCTTATAGACCCCTTCCAACGTCATTGTTTGGTGCCTCTCAGAGGACCTGTGATGTGATGCAGGATACAATTAACAGAATCCGTGTTCAAGGATCACCCGCCCAGAGCACACGGAAGCAAGGCATAGCAGGTAGAGCAGGGGCCAGTACCCCTATGATACTGAACAATAAGATACCTGGTTTCTGCTGCTTTTTTCAGAGGGGTTTTCTTCTGCCACTATGGAAGTGCCATGTACCAGATGCATGTATGTGCTCCAGAGACACACTGTGGTCACAGGTACAACCAATGTGCTGGTACTTCATTTGAGTCACATGGACATCTATGCTTGAAGCTTTGAAGCCTAGAAGGTTCTCACCATATGCACCATATTTTTACCTGGAGAAAACTAACATGCTGAAGCCCTAAGCAATGTCATGTAGTCGTGGGGGTGGGCAAGATCTGTTCTCGATCATTCCAGAGTGCAGGACATGCAACGATGGGCTCGTTACGGGAAGCCCTATTTTGGTGGAATATCAGGAAAAACTCCCTAACTGTTAGAGTAGCTCAGCAATGGAACCCATGACCTCGGGAGGTGGTGAGTGCTCCAACGGCTGGAGGCACTCAAGAAAAATCTAGACAACCACCTGGCAGATCTCTTCTGATTTGTATCCCTGTCTTGAGCAGGGGGTTGGACTTGATGGACTTGCTGGTCCCTTCCAACTCAATGAATGAATTAATGGAGTCCCGTAGTGCAGTGGTTAAATCTCTGTACTGCAGCTAAAACTATGCTCATGACCTGGGGTTCCATCCCAGGTAGCCAACTCATGGTTGACTCAGCCTTCCATCCTTCCGAGGTCGGTAAAATGAGTACCCAGCTTGCTGGGGGGGGGGGCAATGTGTAGCCTGCACAATTAAACTATAAACTGCCCAGAGACTACTTGGAGTGTATGGGCTGGTAAATAAGCAGAACTCTTTGAATGAATGAATGAATGAATGAATGAATGAATGAATGAATGAATGAATGAATGAATGAATGAATGAATGGCATGTTATTCTTCAGTCGTTCAGTTGTATCCAACTCTTCATGACCGCATGGACCAGAGCTCGCCAGGCCTTCCTGTCTTCCACTGCCTCCCGGAGTTTGGTCAAATCCATATTGGTTGCATCCATGACACCGTCCAACCATCTCATTCTCGGCCGTCCCCTTTTCCTTTTGCCTTCCGTCTTTCCCAACATCAGGGACTTTTCCAAGGACTCCTCTCTCTTCATGAGGTGGCCAAAGTATTGGAGCCTCAGCTTCAAAATAGATTTACTAATCTCACTAAATACAAAAGTGAAACAGGTGATACCTTTAGTTTAGGCTACTAGAAAAATAACAAAAACGTTGCTAATATTTCGGGGGCGAAACCCCTTTCCTCAGAGAATTACCAATAGGTTATAATATGGCAAAAGATTGCCAGGAGTTATTTCTTAGATGCAAGGTCTTTGGCAAGATGGGAAAAAAACAGGCATTTTCTTAGTTGAGGCTCGGAGCTTGGATGTTCTTAGGCTGCATCCGAAATGAAGGGAGGGGAGGTGTTTTTATTGCCCAAGTCCTTCCAATCACCTGTTCCATTTTTGTATTTGGTTTTTGTCATGGCTACACAGCTCCTCAACTTGTTTTGCTTTTAATCTTATGGATAGATTTATGTCAGTGCCAAGTTGGGTCCACCTCATCACACAGTTGGGGGGAAAGGTGGGAATGTCTGGCACTCCAGCCAAGCTCACCCCCTAAAGTTAAACCCAACCTGCAGCCTTCCAGGCAGCCCAAGACTTTGATTTGGCATAATTTTGCTTCTTAAAACAGACCAGCACGGGCTCCCGCTTGGAAAAAACAAAATACAGTGGACCCTCGTATAACCAACAGTTTGTATAACATAAAATCTGTACAACATAAAAAAATCCCAGAGATAGGGGGGTGGCGATCTATGTGCATATGCATAACCAGTCCTGGGGGGTGTGGTGGGCGGGGGTGGGGAGAGAGAGAGAGAGAGAGAGAGGAGGAGAAGGAACCTCGTGGGACTACAACTCCCAGCATGCCCAGAGGAGTGCATGCACAGCAAGGAGGATGGGTGGAAAGAGGTTCTCACGCTTTCTTGATGTCGGCATCTTTGGCGCTGCGGGTGAGCTCCAGCACCGCGTAGTAATCTTGCCCCATGAGGATGATTGAGGATGATGGCGGCAGCGCCGGCGGCGCCCGCCCCTTCTTTTCCCCCACCCACTCTCGTTGCTAGGGACGCTGCCGGAGCGGACGGTTGCTAGGGAGTCTGCCGGAAGGGCGGGATTTCCGCCGCCGCCGCCATGCATGCCGGGAGTTGCGGTCCTCGCTCGGGGACCGTTTCCTAGGCAACGGGCCCGGTGGCTTCTCCGGGGCCTAAGAGAAAAAGGCGCCCCGGCCGCCCTTTGGGAGCCTTTTGGGTGGAGAAGGGATGCCTTGTAGGCGGCTCTCCTTTCTGCTCTGGAAGGGCAGAGCTCCAGAAGGCCCCACATTTGGGGTGGCAGCGCCTTATTTATTTATTTATTTATTTATTTATTTATTTATTTATTTATTTATTTATTTATTTATTTATTTAAGGGTGTTTTTACCCCGCCTTTCTCCTTGGAAAAGGACCCAAGGCGGCTTACAGTAATGGCAGACAATATACAGTCCAATGCAATTAAGACATATATACAAGTACTGTATTGAGAGCAGGGAATTGAGGGACATTATACAGCTTTAAGAAGACATTAAATTAAAGCTACAACAAGAGAACGCACGCAGTTAAAAAGAGACTGGAAAATTCAATGTTAAAGTTATGAGTGAGGGTAACTAACATCGAAAACATAGTGTCAATGCAATCACGCAAGGTTATAAGTGGTTATAAACACAAAGTCTATATGTGATCATGTATAGTAGATTCATATAAAAGTCACATAATAGGGTAGCCCATCATTCAGAGAAAGCTTGCCTGAAAAGAAAGGTCTTTACAATTCCCACTATCAAAAAACTCGCTGGAGAGCTAGTGTTGTACTGTGAGTGTTTAATGTCTCAAGGACCAAGACTGCCTTTTATCAAAACTGGAAGCAACAACCTCACACATTCAATTTTTTTATTTTAAAGCCCCCAGGCTTAAGTTCATAGTTTTCTTAGACCAATTGTAGCCTGCTGCTGCTCTTACCACTTTATGGCTCCTATCTTCAGCTTCTACTTGCCTTGGTTAGAGACATTTAGTTTCCAAATGTGTCAAATAACATGGTTTAAATATAATGTAACAGTGCATTTAAGTTTTCAAATGTGACATCTTATGTTAATACAAAAATTAAAGTTGCACTTGTTGACACAAACAGGGTTTGCTAACATTACTGGTGGACCCTGTTTGTGTTTAAGGAGGGAGGCGATTTCTGATTATTCTTTGCATTGCAGCTCATGGTGGCTCCGTTGTATACCATTTTATGTGAGGGAGGAAATGCCTGATTTGACTTTTTTTGGTTTATCAAGGATCCTTTGTGTTTTGTCTAAGTTTGACAACAGATCCTGCCAACAGTTGGATTTTATGTGGTCCAAAACAGTGGTGATCAAACCATGCTTGTTCCATGTGGTAGCACATGTCATAATATATTAATATGTATGTGTGAGAGGTTGGGGCAAAAAGAAAAAGCGATATTCATCAGAAATCATTGATTCATCTCATATTTGCTGTTCGGTATTCTTCAAAGCGAAACAAAAAAAAAAAGCAAAGTGTGCTGCTTATATGCTACCCTATAGTGCTTAAAGCACTTGCTAGGCAGTTTACCATTCAATATGCACGCTAGAATTGTCCTACGTCCCTTCGTATGCAAGCTAGGCTGATGAAACAGCTGTTCTGGCAACCTAGCTTTCTTCCCTAAAAATAAAATTTAAAAAAGCTGAGCCAACCCTGTCCCCACAGCTTACCCAAAATAATGAAGGCATGAGTAAAGTGGATAGAGGGAACGCTCTTCTCCCTCTCACAAAATACAAGAACTAGGGGACATCCACTCAAACTGAGGGTTGGGAGAATGAGAACAGACAAAAGAAAATGTTTTTTTAGCCAGCGTGTAGTTAGTCTGTGGAACTCCCTGCCATAAAATGTGGTGATGGCATCTAGCCTGGATGCCCTGAAAAGGGGATTGGACAGATTCCTGGAGGAAAAGTCCATTACAGGTTACAAACCATGAGGGAGATGTGTAATCTCCAGGCTTAAAACCAGGGTACTTCAAGGGCCAGAGGCAGGGGAGTGGTATCAGGAGACAGAAATCTAGTCTTGTGCACTCCTGGATGCATTTGGTGGGGCCACTGTGAGATACAGGAAGCTGGACTAGATGGGCCTTTGGCCTGATCCAGCATGGCTCTTCTTATGTTCACCGCTTTCCCACTGCCCCATCATCTCCTTACCTTATCTTCTGCCATTGCTGCCATTTTATTTATTTATTTATTTATTTTTACTTTGCTGGCCTGTTGGCTGGTGAAAACACACAACCACCCCTGGGATTGAACTCCAGGTCATGAGTCCAGTTTGGCTGCAGGACAGCAGTATAACTTCTGTGCTATGAGGCTTTTCTATAAGTAGGCCTAGGAAAGGTATTCTCTTAGTATGGACAAATGAAATATATACCAATTTCACTTGTGTCAAAAGATGAGTGGAAACTGAGTGCGGACAGCACACAACAAACCCTTTAAGATGGTTAACTGAACTGAACAGACAGTAGCAAATGAAGCACTGCCAAGAATAAAGGGTTAAAAACAAGCCCATAAATCGAATAAATAAATAAATGGAATAAATAAATTTCCCTGAGAGAATCCACGAAACTAAGAAAACTCAGATCAAAGCAGCTTTAATTCTGATGGAAACTGGCAGCCTCCATTTTGATGGGCAGTAAGAACTATCACAAAAGAGTCATTCTATGAGGGGGGGGGGGAGATTTTTGGAAGTTTTTGGCTCCAGAGAAGAGACTTAAGTGGCTCAGCAGGGCTATTTCAAAAGACATCCCCTGATGAAAAGTTTTCTAGCCTTCACTTTCTTCAGCCCCCACATCATCTTCCTGTCTTAGGAACAAACAGCGGTCACAAGCTCAATATCAAAACACATTTACAAACACAACATGGCTTTTTAACCCAAACAAACGTTCCGTGTTCCTAAGATCAGAGAAATTGTGTCAACTACAAACTTTCGCCACGGTTCTGTTGACCTCCCTCTACAGAAAGATGACCTTCAAATTGATCTTGAATTATGTTTTAACTGGTCCTTCCAATTCCATTCCTCCACAGCGCCTTGGAAAATTGGCACCAGTGTGACTTGTTTCAAAGTGGTGCTTTTTAAGGTTATTTCTGAATTTAAGTCTGGCATCTGTAGTCCACTATTCATAGCTGCCATCCGGTCAAAGGTCGGAAAGCTGGTATCGCCTCACTATCCCATCTCGGCAACATGTATATATCTGCTTCTCCCACACAGCCACCTAGGGAAACATAACAAGAGATGCCTGAAGTCACACGGGTTCAGAATCTCCCCTTTATCCAACGGAAGTGAAGGAGAAGAGGATTCATTTGACAGAGAAAAAACAACTGTTGCTATGAAGCAATAAGAAATTAATTCAAAGTGATCCCAAGTGGACCTTAACTAAAAGTGGAACTTCCACGTCTACACTGACCAGAAAAGAATGGCTAAAGTTCCTACTTTTTTATTCAGGTGGGCCTTTGGCAACTGACCTGTTACTAGGAGCAGAGGTGTTTTTAGGAAGCAGTGCTGTACTTAAAAAAAAAATTGATCAGCTTTTCAGCTTGCTTTTCATTCAGCCGTGTCCTAAAATTTATGGTCATGATCCTGTTAGTTACACTTGCAACCGTAATGCAGCCATCGTCCCCTTTGGAAGCCACAAAATAAGATACGATCTGTTCCGTAGGGAGTCACACAATGTAGAATGTAAAGCCACAATGCTACAAGGGTTTAAAACCCCAGTAAGCTTTGGGCGTTACCGTGTTTCACTGTGTTTTTATTTGGAATAATATTGCCTAATTGTGTGGGCAGCTGCTTCCAAATTAGAAAACAAAACAAAACAAACAAAACTATTTTTCTTGTTTATTTTAAAACCCAAATACCCGAGTTAAAAGCTGGTACTGCTTTTAACTCGGGTATTTACATTCAGATACAAGAATGCTTCCACCCTTTTCTTTCTTTCTTTCTTTCTTTCTTTCTTTCTTTCTTTCTTTCTTTCTTTCTTTCTTTCTTTCTTTCTTTCTTTCTTTCTTTCTTTCTTTGGCAGACTGAAAAGCATAAAAGGATTTAGGATTTCTACTTCCTTTCCTTATTTTGGAATTAAACACTAGTTATCCTTTCTTTCCTCTTGTGCGCCAATTCTCCACTCGGACCTCGGTGAAGCTGTTCACTGTTACCTTGTAAACCGGGTCACAGTCTGGTCCCGTCAGCTCAACCACATGATCAAGATCCTGTTGCATTATAAAGCACGTTCCATCCCCTGGAAAAGTGTAAAGCACGTGTAAGAGACAGACAGATTCAATATACTTTAGAAACCAACATCACCGTTTCGCCTCCCCAGCAATGCAAGACACACAGAAATCAAACGGACAAAACTGGATGGATCCTAAAAGACCACTTGAATTTGTGCTGAAGAATCACTCTATTAGGCTCTCTGCCCCTGCAAAAGTTTGTGGGTTTTGTTTTCATCTGGGTGGAACAAGTATTTCTTTACCGTAACACTCCAAAGCTCATAATTGAAGAGGCTCTGTTATAGGTGTGTTCGTAAAGGTAAACAGAAGTTGTACCTTGGCTGGCAATAAATCCATCTTTGTAAGGTAGGAGAGAAAGCACGGGTGCTCCTGATCTTTTAACGATTCGAACTGGAGCCCTAAAAAGATCAGTGGACGAAAGAAAGAAAAATAAGAACAACCTTACCACAAAGAGATATTCACAGCATAGCACAAAGGACAGAATAGTGCTTTAAAGTGAACTGGGCCCCATCCCCTTCCACCCCTGTGCCTTTCCTAGCCTGTTAGGCAAGCCGATTGGATTTTTAACACCCACCCTTTATTCCAACTCACCTGGTGTTTCTGACATCCAGCTGGTATATATTCCCATCGTGAGACCCTCCCAGGAGATAGACGCTGGAGAGAAATGTGCAGCAGTTAAAGGCAGCAGAGCCAACGAAGAGAAATACCTGAGGAGGAAGCAAGGCATCTGAAGTGTTTTCTGGGGCGAAAGGGAGAAAACTCAACCAGAATGAAAGGCAGCTCTGAAAAATGTAAAAACGCAGCACTGAAAGTGGAATCACAGAATGACGGAGTTGGAAGGGGCCTTTAAGGTCATCCAGCCTAATCCCAGGCTCCAGGCAGGAATACAAATCAAAGCAAATCTGACCAACGTGGGTCCAGTTTTCTCAAGAGTGCCTCCAGCATGGGAGCACTCACCAGCTCCCGAGGGAACTGGTTCCGTTGTCGTACTGCTCTAACAGTCAGGAAGTTTTTCCAGAGATCCAACTGAAATCTGGCTTCTGGTCACTTGAGCTCATTGTTGCGTGTCCCGCACTCTGGGATTAACTGAGAACAGATCTTCCCCTATTCTGTAGGACTACCTTTTGAGTATTTAAAAACTGCTCTCCTTTTGATAGTCTGAAATTTTAGGTATTTTCTAAGTGGGTTAACCAGCAGAAGTGGCTTTGCTGACAACTTTCTGCATTCTCTAAGACTAAAAGATCTTCCAGGATGAAAACTGCAAAACTATGAAATTACAGAAATGCTTATGTGACAATATGTTGAATCAGCAAAGAAGTGTCACTTTAAAAGTACAGTGGACCCTCGTATACCAAACGTTTCGTGTAACATAAAATCTGTAGAACATAAAAAATTCCGGAGATAGGGGAAATTTGCTTAACAGAATCGCCTATGGGACAAATCCGTACAACATAAAATGGCAGTGATTAGGGATTACTCCGTTTTCAATGCATTCCTATGGGAAATTTGTACAAAGGAAAATATGCTTAACATAATTTCATTTGGAATGAATTAATTCCTTTATACAAGGTACTATTATACAACTTTAGATTGCTCAGAGGGACATCAGGTCATATCAGGTAAAGAAAAAAAGGAACAATTATTAGTGTAACAGAAAGCGGGTTCGAGCTGGTTCCCTTAAAAGCGGAACTGCTGTGGAAGAAGATTCTGGACTCTGGCTAAAAAGGTATTTAAAGAAGAAGCGCACTTCATTTGGGGTCTTGGATTATTTGCAATCACCCTTAGTACTGCTGGTTCCAATTCGTCAGATGGACAGTACCACATCTGGCTTCCTGTCTCTGTGTTATGTGTTGTGTTAACTTTCTACGTTATGCAATAAAGCTGGCTTATAACTTTGCAACTGAGATGCCTCAGTGCAAATCTCAGTGGACCCCAAACCCCAACTTATCATCTTATCTCCTCAGTCTTCTTTTTTTCCAGGCTAAACATGCCCCGTTCGTTCAGTCTTTCCTCCCAGGGCTTGGTTTCCATTCCCGATCATCCCTGCTCTCCTCCTCTGAACTTGCCCCAGCTGGTTGGCTGCCTTCTTAAAGTGCCATGCCCAGTATATCCTGATTATTATTATTTTTAGATGTCACCCCAGGACCTGTGTAGTACCAGGTCCTGCATCACAGCCCCACAAAGTGCACGAGAAAGCCCAGCTCAGCTGCTCTGTCGAAAGCGAGCCTGCGTTGTTCCTGCCCTGACACACGTGCAGCCCGGGTGGCAAGCGCAAGCGTGGCCCAAGAAGGGACTTACCGGCTGCCTGCTTTGCAAACCCACCCCCTGCAGCTTCCCATCCTCACGGGCCAGCAGCAGGAGCTTCCCGTCGGTGCCGATCTCTCGTTCACCTGCGTTAGGAAACAGCCTCATCAGGATCGGCAACCGTTCGCTTCGCAATTCATTTCAGGCCAGAATTGGGGTCAAAAATAAAAGTGGCAAGGGGCGGGGCAGCCAGGTTCGTGTTACCGGCCATTAGTTCTCACAGGACTTCGTAAGTCTAGGCCAGTGGTGGCAAACCTTCGGCACTCCAGATGTTCTGGACTACAACTCCCAGAATCCCAAGGCTAGATTGCCAATAAACAAAGGACAGTGGGAGTTGTGGTCCCAAACATCTGGAGTGCTGGAGGTTCCCCACCCCTGATCTAGGTAGTTAGGCCTGCTCTCAAGTGCTCTCCCAACATCACTCTTCTCAACCTAGACCAGGGATGGCGAACCTTTTGGGTACCGAGTGCCCAAACTCGGTGATGGGGATGGCGGCGGCGGCGGCAGTGGGTGGTCGGGAACGGGGGGGCAGGGGGGGCCAAGGCGAGGGCAGCGGGGTCAGAGTCCTCTGTGGCCACGGCGGGAGGGGCGCCCCTCAAAACACCGAGCCTTGGCTGCCTCCCAAAGTCCGTCACGCCTCTGCCAGAGGCCCACGTCGTCTGCCAGCAGGCCCCTTGTCAGGTGACCCGGGGAGGCGGCCAGAGGAAAGGCCCCCAGGATTCGCCTCACTCTGGGCTGGCTGGTTAGCTGGCCAGCTGGCCGAGTGAGACCCTCTCTGCAGCGGCGGCAGTGCCCGGGCCTCTCCTCTCCCGCCGCCGCTTCTTCTCCCTGCCCCTCCCGCCCATCTCCCAGCCAGCCAGCCGGCCACCCTCCCTCCCTAACCTCCCTTTAGTCCACCGTCCATCTGGATCCTCCCGGCGGAAGGTGTGTGTCTGTGAGGGGGGGGGAGATGAGAGAGGAGGAGCCCGCTGGCTCCGGAGTTGGGGCTGAAGCCAGATTCCCATCGGTGATGGCGGCGGGGGTGGCAGAGGGCGGGGGCGATGGCGGCACTGGCGATGGGGACGGCAACGGCAGGGTCGGTCTGGCATGCAACGTGCTCCCTGCCCCCCCCCCACTTTCCCCTCCACAAATTCCTCATGGCTGGTCCAGCGGAGGGGGAAGTGGGGGGGAGCAAGGAGCCTGTCGCGTGCCAGGCGAAAACTCTTTGCGTGCCACCTTTGGCACGTGTGCCATAGGTTCGCCATCCCTGACCTAGACCAATTACTCCTAGACCAGTGATGGGGAACCTTTTAGAGACCGAGTGCCCAAACTGCGATTCAGAACCCGCTAATTTTTCGCAAAGTGCCAATACAGCAATTTAACCTGAATACAGGTGGCTGTGAAGGGGCGATGTCGGGTGCCCACAGAAAAGGCTCCTTTGTCACCCATGCCATAGGTTCGCCAACACCGGTCTAGGCCAATTCCAACAACTAAGAGTGAGCCGAGTCCCTGAAGCAATACAGCAGAAAGGCAGTGGTAGTTCTACTTCATATCATCAGCGGTTTCCAAGTTGGGTTCCTCAGATGTCCTTGGACTGAAACTCCCAGATGCCTTTGTCGCTACCTGTGCTGGCTAAGAGTTCTGGGAGTTGTTGTCCAAGAACATCTGGGGAACTAAGGATGATCTACACAACCCTTTCTGTGTAAAAAACACTGAGTAACCAAACAGGGCTGTCCAACTGCTTCTATACTTGGCCTTCAAAGGCCTGCTTAATACATGCTACTATCAGAGAGGAGCAAGAGATATTTTCTTAAATTCATATAAAACATGTCCACAGTTAATATAGACTCCTCTAACTTGTCATCCTTGCTCTGAGCATCCTAGTTCCACACTGTTTATAATTTTAAAAGCACTGGCACAATCTCATCAGTGCTGCCTAGAGGGAAAAAGGACAGGTAAGCTTCATTGCTACTTTTCCTCCTTATTAACCCCCCCCGGCATGGACTTGCTATCGGATAGGCAAGACAGAAATGTAACAAACAAACAAATTTAACATGCAGGGCAAACAGAATTGGCCAGATGCGGATATCATGCAGGGTTGATCCTGAACTGGGTGATGGGTCTAGCTTGATCTGCCATAATATGGTGTGTCTATTAAACAGCTCATAATGCTGAGAAA
Source organism: Phrynocephalus guinanensis (assembly GCA_037367245.1). NCBI lineage: Eukaryota > Metazoa > Chordata > Lepidosauria > Squamata > Agamidae > Phrynocephalus > Phrynocephalus guinanensis. Next base: position 136,001,213 of record CM074736.1, on the reverse strand, counting down.
GGTGGAAGGCAGCAGGAAAAGAGGAAAGCCAAATGAAAGCTGGACTAGCTCCCTAAAGGAAGCCCCACGTTTGCGTTTGCAAGAGCTGAAGAAGACAAGATATTTTCGAGACGGTTCATTCGTAAGCTTGCCATAAGTTGGTGTCTGCACGTAAGAAAAGACTGAACAGCCATGCACGGAAGCTGAGATCCTCCACATGCAATGCTTAAGAGCAGAGAAACTTTCCCAGATTTAAGCCAAGATGTACAGTAGGAGCCCCGAATCCACTGATTCATTATCCACTGATTCAGTTATCCATGGTTGGCAGCGGAAAGAAGTAAATAAGTAATTCAGCAACTGCGATGCAAGCTACTGTCACAAACAGCAGCTGGAAAGCAAGATAATATCGTAAAACAGAAACCATAAAGCAAGCTACTGTCACAAACAGAAGCGTAAAGGAAGCTACTGTCGCAAAACAGCAGCCATAAAGTAATCTTCTGTCACAAAACAGAAGTTTTTGGGGGAATTTTGGCGTTCTCTTTTATCCACGGTTTTCATTATCCACAGGAAGGCCTGGAACCAACCCCCAGTGGATACTGGGGTCCTACTGTATTTTCAGGCACTTTCTCTTCCTATGTTTTTTTTTAAAATACAGACAATCCAGAAACTCTATTTATGGGGGGGGGGACACATCCCCAACGTTGTTACTCACTAGGTATATTTTCAGGTGAGCCCAGGTTTAAGGTGTTGTCAGCGTCACCCAAAGCGATCCCATTGATGGGGGAACCGCAGGCGGCCACCAGCCCCAGGCAGGCCGATCGCCCACAATCCCAAAGGCGTGCGGTTCCATCTCGGGAGCTGGAGACCACGTTCCGTCCTCGGTCCACAATGGCCACGTCCAGGATTCCTGCCATAAAGCAGAGGAGCCAAACTTAGGGAACAAGAGAGGAACCACAGCCAACACCAATTCGGCCAACCTCAGCCACACACAAAGCCGCCTAATTCTGATCACAGCGTGCTACAAACCCAAGACAACAGTACGAAAAGGAGTCAAGAGTTAAGACAACTCCAGAGAACCCAAGCAGCAGGCTACTAGTTGCCTTTTAGGGTTCTACCGTTATTTAACTTTGGATCAACTTTGTATTTCATTTGTTATTGTTTATTGCTTATAATTTGTATTTTTTGTGTGTGTTATAAACAACTCAGAATAGCCTTTGGGCTAGATGGAGTGATACACAAATCTAAACAAACAAACAAACAAACACACACACACACACACACATACATACATACCGTATATACTCGAGTATAAGTCGACCCGAGTATAAGTCGAGGCCCCTAATTTAACCCCCCAAAACTGGAGAAACGTACTGACTTGAGTATAAGTCTAGGGTGGGAAATGCAGCAGGACCTGGTAGCTCTTCCTTTGTGGGCTGGGGGAGTGGTGTGTGATGTTTAAAATAACTTTTAGCCACTGATGCTTGGGTCAGTGGCTAAAAGTCATTTTAAACACTGTGGGCTGCTCCCCTGTGATGCAGAGGGGGGTCATGAGAAGCGGCATGCAATGTTTAAAATGACTTTTAGCCACAGATGACTTGCCTCAGTGGCTAAAAGTATTGACCCGAATATAAGCCGGGGGCCCCTTTTTTCCAGCCCAAAATTAGGGCTGAAAAACTAGGCTTATATTCAAGTATATACAGTACATACATACATACATACATACATACATACATACATACATACATACATACATACATACATACATACAGTAAATTTATGTTCTTTGTCCTTTCTTTCTGTACCTGCTTTGTGACCTTGAAACGTCGCAGCGCATCTGGCATCTTCTGCAGACCAAATCTTGAGTTGCGCATCCATCCCTCCGCTCAGGACCACGAGGCCAGATGGGAAAAATCGGCAGCAATTGACATCGTACACGTGGCCTTCCAAACGCCTCTAGGAAGACAGAGAATTAGCTGCTAGGGACCCCGTGGCAATCTTTGTCTCATTCTCTGGTGTTCTATTTAGCAACAAGCATCCGTCTATTAACTCAAGCCACTTGGCTGCATTTCCGGCCATATTCCATTCATGACAGCAAGGATTAGAGGAGACTGTATTCTCTTTTCTTTCTCAGCAGAAACAAACAGGATCTGACAGGACCCTAAAAACTCTGACTAACACAATTTAGGCCCTTGACTGTAATGATGCCCACTTATGCCAGGGAGCTTGCTTTTGATGCTAGAGCTAGTTAGACCTAATACTGATTGAAATATTAAACTTGGGTCCATTTTGTATTCAAAGCAAGAGTTCAATAGGAAAAATCCACCTACTGGAGGCTCCAGGTTGGGAAACATTGAGCTGACCATCCCACCTGGACAAGGAGAAGCTAGCCGTTCGAAGAACAGGAAGGCATTGTTACACGGAACACTAGAAACAGAGTCTATGCCATAATCTACAGATACTTGGGCACAAATATGCACACCCACCAAGAATGCTCAGCCTGGTTCTCTTTTTACAGCTGCCTTTCTATAGCTCAACTGTTTTAAAAAGCATTTGAATAACGGATTATAAAGGAATGACTGAGAGACTGGATGAAAATTGGGGTGTTTTTTTTTGCCATTTGCAAATTCCAAACCTGGAAGACTTAAGGCGAGGAAAGGCGGTTCTTTACCCTTATTTCTCCGTTGGCAGCTTGCCAGATTTTCACAGTCCCATCGGCACTGGTTGACACCCCGAGCCCACCTCCGCTAGAGATGTCTAGGCTAAGGACCTAAAAAAGCAGAGGGAAGCAGAAACCATTAGAGGCTGCAAAACCCCCACCAACCACTCACAAGCGAGCAGACAGTGGTATATAATTCTTACCCATTTCCCTTCGACAAGCTCCTCACCCATATCCACAGGTGAACTATGTGTCTGTACTATACTAAAATAACACCCCTTCGTGGCAGGGTTCCAAACAGAGCAACAGACAAAAATATTAAAACAAAAATTAAAACTTGCCCCAGGGGACCTATTTGTTTTCATACCATACCTTACAGGTTTTCTGTCTCACATCTTTAAAAATGTGGCTGACACATGATGGGATGAAGTTGATGAAGAGAAATAGGGACATTTGGATGGAGAACCTTTGCCCAAAACCAGGTGAATTTTAATAAACCCAGCCTTCAGAAAAGAGCAAGAGCTGAATCTACTGAGACTCCTTGTGCTGCAATCTGAAATGCAGCCAGAACCTGGGAATTGCCAAGCTTTTTTTTAAAAACAGAATTAGAATAATAATAATAAATAATAATACTCTCAGACCTGCAGAGTTTGAAGGGGCCCTATGAATTGTAGAGTCTAGCTCCTGTCCTGATGATAGCCATGTTTAAATATTTGAAAGGATGCCCAATTGAAGAGGGAACAGGTTTGTTCTCCATGGCGTCAGAGACTAGGACTCGGGGCAATGGTTCCAAACTACAGGAAAAGAGATTCCATTTGAACATTAGGAAGAACTTCATGACAGTTAGAGCTGTTCAGCAGTGGAAGATGCTGCCCCAAAGGAGGGTGGTGGAGTCTCCTTCTTTGGAGGTTTCTAAGCAGAGGCTGGATGGCCATCTGTCGGAAATACTGTGATGGGGGTTCCTGCATGGCAGGGGGGTTGGACTGGATAGCCCTTGAGGTATCTTCCAACTCTATGATTCTATGATTCTATGAAAAAGGCACACCGGAGAACTGAACTGCCAACCTCTGGCTCCGCAGCCAGAAACCTAAAACTCGGAGCTATTGAGTAGTTCATTAAACATAATCATCAACATCATCCTCATCTTAGAACTGCAAAGCTAGAAGGGAGACTATGGATCATGGCGTTCAGGCCCTGAAAAGAAGGCCCAGTGGGGAATCAAACTCCCAACCTTTTATCTAAATGCAGCCAGTTAGGGAATATGAATGTGTGAATGTTTCACATCAGTATCACCATCATAGAACTGTAGAGCTAGAAGGAACCTCCTAGATCATCAAGCCCAGCCCTTGCCAAGAAGGCCCAGTGGAGAATCGAACCCTCTAACCTCTGCTTCTGCAGCTAGAGACCTAAACTATGGCACTCTCCCACAATGACTGCTTACCAGGATGATCACATGAAAGCTACACCAAAACACATGAACAGACCGCCCAGACAGAAGCCGGCTTTGTCAACCTTAGCTTGGTAAAGACATCGCTACTGTCCAGTCATCAATAACAATAATACTCCAACTCACTTAAGCTTCGTCAGTTGCCTCTCTATTGGGAACCAACCTATTTGAAAACACAGAAATAGACGTACACTTTTGTCGTGGATTCTGCAGAAGGCAGTGTAGGGCGCCAGAAACTTGGAGGATGCATTTTCCCGAGGGCAGGAAACAAGCAGACTTTTCTGCAGTAGGCGGAAGAAGAAGAAAAAGAAAGAAGGTACAGCAGCAACATTTATTAACAGATTATCTACACATTTACCCACCATAAAATGTCATAAGCTGGGACATATCTGATGGAAAACTCAAAGCAAAAGAGTAGAGCAGAAAGAAACAATTTTCTTCGGAAAGGCTTGAGTAAGTCTAATGACTTTAATGGAATATGGGAAAACTGTTGCTATATGTATTTTAGAAAGGTAAAGGGTATACACCCAGAGAAGACTCAATGTATTTCTGGAGGGAAATGGGCTGGTCAATACCATGAGAGTTGTAATGTTGCTAAAGTCCCGAGGGAGGGAGGGTTGCACGGAGTTTATTTTTCTTATATTTGTTATATTTTTGTCATATTGGTGTGTGTTTTGATTAATATTTTCTTTTCCATTACAGTATTTTGTTGTTCTATGTTTTGTATTATAGTTTTATAATCTTTAATAATAATAAAAAGAAAATTTTCTTTTGACTTTTTTATAATAATGACTATCTCATCTCTGTACATTTTTCTTCTGTTTCAGGGACTGTTATCATCAAGTTACATTTGACACATGGTGATCCTAATATAGTTTTGAGGTGTGTAAAATGTCCAAGGAGTGGTACAACACTGCAACCTCCTCCCTATGTTTTCCATGTGGGGATTTGAACTCATATACTATGTGTCCTTTTCTTCCAGTGCTCTATCCACTAAACTACAGAGGTTTCCAGATGCTACGTATCATAAAATGGGGCTTGGGGTTTATACCAGTGGGGACATGGAATTTCTAGGCAAGCTCTAAACTAATGATAACTACTTGAACCTGCCACTCAGCAGGAAATTGTTTCTTATCAAAAATAAGAAGCCGATCCAGAACGCTCCAATACTGGAGGCATTTAAAAGGTATCTAGACAACCATCCGTCAGGTCTGCTTTGATTTGGACTCCTGCTTCGAGCATGGGGCTGGACTTGATGTCCTTAAAGCCCCTTCCAACTCCATGATTCTATGATTCTCTGTTTCTAAGGTTTTTTATAAAAAGAGCATTTAAAATAACAAACATGGCTCAGTGCAAGCAAGTGCAAAATGATACACCTTAAGGGAAAAAGCAAGCCCCAATTTCATTTACAGATCAATGGGGGATGAGCAGCTAGTGACCAACCAGAACAAGCATCTTAACAGTTAAGGAAGACAGCACAATACAAATATTGACCCAGTTTGTATCCTCTAGTCCAGTAGTTCTCAACCTGTGGGTTCCCAGATGTTCCTGGACTGCAACTCCCAGAAGCCCCTTCGAGCACAGCGAGTGGTGGAGGCTTCTGGGAGCTGCAGTCCAGGAACATCTGGGGACCCAAAGGTTGAGAACCACTGCTGTAGTCTATATAAAAGGCAAATTCAATTTTAGTGATTGTGAAGAAGTCAATTTTATAGTACGACAACAGTTCTGTACAATAGTTCTGATACTGTTCTCTGGTGTTGTTGTAAAATGCCATGGTTCCTTGCTGGGGGCTTACTTTCCAATAGGCAGGATATTGATTTTTTTATTAAAATAACCTTAAATGGAGTCACAAGAAAGGCTCTGATTACAGGGCAATCCCTGCAGACCACCTCTAGTTCGGTGACGCCAATAAAAGTTAAATGAGCAAAAGACTCATCATTTCGGCGCCAGGTAAAAAAACATCCTGTTCCATAAGTTTTTTAATTGATACAATATAGACTGTGGGTCCTCTGATGACGATAGATAGATAGATAGATAGATAGATAGATAGATAGATAGATAGATAGATAGATAGATAGATAGATAGATAGATAGATAAAAAGTTCAGATTAAAAACTGCACAGCAAAAGCTGGCAGATTTATTTCTTCCTACTAAGTGCAAGTATGTCCTTCAACCATACAGACTGAAGTGGCAGTACCTTGGTGACTTCACTCACAACGAATCCTTCAGAGGCCTTGATTTCAGGAACGCCATCTGAGGTCACCCCTTGACAAGTAAGGGTTCCGTACAAAGTTGATTTTCCTACAAAATAACAATGACAGAAATTACCAGACAAGCCTTTTAGGAAAAAAAAACTTAATGAAGCCATGATAATCTACTTGCAGGTTCTCCCCCCACCCCATGTTTTGGATACAAAATTTAACATATTATGTCATTTTATATAACTTCTGTCTATGCAATTGTTGATTATGTTTATTAGTTTAATTTTTTTGGTACACCCATGTTCTAAATGTTTCGGTTATAAACCATGCTCTCTCTCTTCTCTCTCTCTCTCTCTCTCTCTCTCTCTCTCTCTCTCTCTCTCTCTGTGTCTGTCTGTCTTTTGGTATGATATAACAGAACAATTTGGGAATCTTTATGTTCGACCTAGAAAACAGCTAAAGTGTCTCTTTTTCAGAGCAGGTTGCATTTAATAAGGGGCTTGATAGAAAAGATGGAATTGCTGGCAAAGAGAATGGAACTAAGCATGACTCTTGCCCAAGGGGGTGGCGGGAGGTTCGGAATCCCTTTGGCTCACCTGGGCTCCTGCAGCTGAGCCATGCCTCTTCCTCATTCTTCCTACAAACATGAAAAATACAGTTGACATTAAAGGACCTTTCACTTCCAGAATGTATTTATGCATTTACTTTACTTGTATGTTGTCTTTTTTTCCAGTTAAGAGACCCAAAGGCAGTGTTGGCAAACCTATGGCATGGGTGCCAAAGGCGGCACTCGAAGCCCTTTCTCTGGGCACCTGACATTGCTTCTTCATAGCCACCCACCTGTATGCAGGTAAAGTTGCTGTATTGGCACTTTGAGAAAAATTAATGGGTTTTGAATCGCATTTTGGGCACTCAGTCTCTAAAAGCTTCACCATAACTGCAGGGGTTCACAAGTGGTTTTTTTAAAAAAAAAAATCTAACTAAAGCCTCAATAAGTAACAGCACTACAAAAGCAATTAAACGTGTACCGGTATTTAAACTATTAGCACAGCCTGGGCCAAAGCCATATGGGGCTTCAAAGGGCATAACCAGAAGCCTTCCCCTCTCTTTCTTCCTTGAATCACCTTCAACTCTTCGCCTCTCCAGATGTTGGGGTCTGCAGTTCCCAGTAGCCTCTGCCTGCCTAGCCCCACAGAAGAGGGATCCTGGGAGCTGAATACCCACATCATTTGAGGCCACCCTCTTAGAAATGCACAGCTGGAAGGGAGGCTGGGCTCATAAAAAGATAAGAAGAGCCATGCTGGATCAGGCCAAAGGCCCATCTAGTCCAGCTTCCTGTATCTCAGAGTGGCCCCACCAGATGCATCTGGGAGCGCACGAGACTAGATATCTGTCTCCTGATTCCACTCTCCTGCATCTTCTGGCCCTTGAAGTACCCTGGTTTTAAGCTTGGAGATGACACATCTCCATCATGGTTTGTCACCTGGGATGGACTTGTCCTCCAGGAATCTGTCCAATCCCCTTTTGAAGGCATCCAGGCCAGATGCCATCACCACCTCCTGTGGCAGGGAGTTCCACAGACTAACAACGCGCTGGGTGAAAAAAATACTGTATTTTCTTTTGTCTGTTCTTACTCTCCCAGCCCTCAAATTGAGTGGATTTCCCCTAGTTCTGGTATGTTGTGAGAGGGAGTAGAGCGTCCCTCTATCCACTTGACTCATGCCCTGCCTTATTTTGTATGTCTATGTACTGGGCTCCCTGGTCCGTACGAAACGTCCCAGAACCAAGACTCAAGTAAATAAATAAATAAATGAGCACCCTCGAGAGCGGAGGAACATGCAGGTAAAACACCTGAGAAGGTGAGAAAGGAAGGGCAGCCTGGGGGGGGGAAGGAGAGGCACCCCTTTGAATGATGATGCTGCCAACTGGGTGGGAGGGGAACAGGGTGCTGAATTTGGAGGTAAACCTGAAACCTTCGAGGGTCCCCCTCCCGGTTCAAGTGCCCCCCCTGATGGGCGTGGCCTTAACGGACAGGTAAGCGGGCGTGTCCTCCTACCGCCGCCCCTCCCCACCTCAACACCTGGTCCCAGTCGCTCTGGATGCGCACCACGGCCCCCGCCGCCGCCGCCATCTTCCCTTCGGCCCCGCCCCGGAAAGGGCCACCTCCCGCTCTCCTCCTCCTCCCTCTCCTCCCCCCGGCAGACTCCGGGCCGGCCCAGCAAGGAAGCATCGCGGGGCAGCGGAGGCCAGGTGGGTGTTTGGAGGAAGAGGAGGAGGAGGAAGAGAGACAGGTAGGTGGGCGGGCGGGCAGGGGGACCCAGAGGGCACCTCCCGGCCCAGGTGAGCGGCGGGCGGGCGGGCGGACCCAGAGGGACGCCGGACTTGCCCGCGTAGCTCGGTGGGCAGGGCGCCGGGCGCGCTCGGGAAGTGCAGCAGGCGCCGCGCGGGTCGCCGTTTGGATGGGCGACCTTCTTGAGGTGCGTCGGAAGGGCGCGGGTCGATCGGGGGCCCCCTGCGGTCGGCATCGGAACCGGGCGCGGTGCGGCGGGAAGCGGGGGCGGGGGGAGAAGGGGTTGAGAAGAGAAGTGACGTGAAGGCAATCATACCCATCATCCTCCGTTACCGTAAACATGTTTATGGCTTCTCCTTATATTGCATGTTTATATAAGTGTGTGTGCGTGTTGCGTCGTTACAGTCCTGGTATTCGGTATTCCCTGGTGGTCTCCCATCGAAGTACACACACACACACACACACACACACACAGAGGGAGAGAGAGAAAGAGTGTGTTTGTGTGTGTAAATATATGTATATGTTCGTGTGTGTTTGTGCACGCACGCACACACACACACACACACACACACACGAGTGTTGCAATATAGAAATCTAATAAATAAATGCTGTACTATGCACTGTGTGTGTGATATGGGCGGGCCTTTTTTTCACCAAACAGCTGGCATTTGGACATTAAACTGGGGACGTTTTGCCCCATCGGTACTGTCAGCTCCACTCCGAGGAGGCTTTGGTTTGGTTTTCCCCATAGGTAGAGTCGTGCAAGGCGTAGGACAGTGATGGCGAACCTTTTAGAGACCCAATGCCCAAACTGCAATTCAAAACCCACTAATTTTTTTGCAAAGTGCCAATACAGCCATTTAACCTGAATGCAGGTGGCTGTGAAGGGGCGATGTCAGGTGCCCACAGAAAGGGCTCCGAGTGCCACCTTTGGCACCCCTGCCATAGGTTTGCCAACACTGGTCTATGTCATTGTATTTAACTAAAATTCCACACCTGTATTTAAATTTGGGGGTCAAATCCATAGCTTCTCCCCAAATCAGCCAAGGTCTCAAATAATCACACAGTATTTAAAATTACCTGTGCCATAGGTTCACCAACACCTGACACAGGATGATTCGGAAGATTAGCTGGGGAGGTTGGCCTTGCTTGCGGGTGTTTGCATCCGTGGCACGCATGTCCAGAAAATGCCAATTTAGTTTGCCACCACGCTTTCAAGTGTTCGGCCTCTGCTTTGCAAAGGTTTTCAAAGAAGTAGTGCTGTTCGCCTGTGCAAAGAGATCCGGACGATGTCAAGCAAAATAATGAAAACAACTCAAAAATACAGTATCACTGTCAAGGCTTCTGTGGTCCCAAGTGGGCCTTCCTACATAACACTATGGTGTTGTGTTTTGTTTCTTATTTTGCCTTGGTTTTATCTTGCCTATTATGAAGTAATATTCTGGCCCTTGTATTTCAACTTTTATAGACAATTTTAAAGTATTAAACAGCATTTCAAATACGTCTGTTCTATATCCCAGGGGGAACTGTTCCATCACTTCTTAAAACATAAAAGCTGAAATACTCTGGCATCAAAATGCTGTATCTGTTTTGTTATTGTAATATGTTGTGTTATACAGTACAATAGCATGAAATCTTTTCTGGGCCCCATTCTGTTTTGCTAAGGTTTGCTTATCAGGGAGGTGTGTGTGTGTTGCATCGTTATAGTCGTGACCGACTCTTTGTGACCCCCATGTTCATGGAGTTTTCTTGGCAGGAATACTGGAGTGGTTTGCAAGTTCCTACTCCAGGTGTCTACAGCACCTGGTATTCCCTGGTGTTCTCCCATCCAAGTACTAACCAGGGCCGACCCTGCTTAGCTTCCGAAATCAGGTGAGATCGGATGTGCTTAGGGCATCTAGGCAGACATCAGGGAGGTAATCATCAGCAAAATCTGTCATACTGTGGCACTTCAAATATTATCACATTTTATTTAGCATATGTTTTGTGGATTAGATTGCACAGGGTGAGATATACAGTATTAGACACTTGCTAATGCAGAACACGCCATAAGGGATGTTGTTTGCCATTAAATTAATCAAATTTTAAGTTGTACATTTGCACATCAATCAAATTAGTAACGTTCTTCCTTCCTTCAGCCAACAGGTGTGCACACGTGCAATAGGAGCTGCGATCTGAGCTGGTACATATCCGCTAGTGTGGTAAGTACTGCCTGAACAACATGGGTTTATAACGCTGAGATTTGCAGCCGTCTGCTTTAAATAAAATGCTTCTTGCCTCCCATGCTTCCTGCAGAATCTACCACCATGTCCGGTGCCAATCCTTCGGGTCATAACTGGAGCCGGAAACCAAAAGCAGAGGAGGAGGATGAAGAAGAAGAAGATCCTTTTGACCAAATGATTGCTCGCACGGGTTGTGCCTCTTTTCACTATGCCGTGCAGGAGTGCATGGCTGAACACCAAGACTGGCGGAAGTGCCAGCGCGAAGTGCTGAGCTTTAAGGACTGCATGAGTGAATATCAGAAGAAGCGGACGGAGGAGTATCAAAGAAGACAGAAAAGGCACCAGGCCGCCAGCTGACGGAAAAGGCGAGCAATTCTGTCGCTTAGGAAGATGCTAAGCGTTTTTTCGGAAGGCTGCAGTTGAAGACAGATCTTTTTCTCTGAAAAAATAAACCTGGAATTGTTATTGTTGTCTTTCATCTTTTTGGGCCTTCTAAAAAATGCAGGATCAGGACCTCCACCCCCTAAACACTTTTGTCTCCCTTCAGCTGCGGTTATCCTCTCTGCTCCTACATACCGCCTGAATTCACACTGAAACAAACCTGAATTTTTTAAAAGTGAGTTTCCTGCTAATCTCACACTGCAGATATGTCATACGAACATAAGAACAGCCTTGCTGGAACAGGCCACAGCCCATCCAGTCCAGCATTCTGTCTCACACAGTGGCTGACCATTCGCTTCAGGGTATTCCCAAGCTGATATCTTCACCTGTTTACGATTCCCTGCAAATGGCATGGAGAGATCTCCTGCCTCTCTCTCCAACCCGGAGATTGTCCTTAGGCATCCATCATGATAACCATTGATACTGTTGACCTCCGTGAAGTTGTCCAACCCTTAAAGTTGTCAAGACTGACAGCTGTCACCACTTCTGGCAGGGAGTTCCACAGACCAGTGATCCTCTGGGTGAAAAAGTACTTTCTCTTATTTGTTTAAGATCTAGCACCCAAAAGTTTTATGGAGTGCCCCCTAGTTCTAGTGTTGTGTGATAGGGAAAACAGTTTTTCCTTATCTACTTTGTTCTCACTGTGCATGATTTTATAAACTTCAATCAAGTCCCTTCTTAGGCGCTGTCGTTCAAGAGTGAAGAGGCTGAGCCGTTGCAGCCTCAGATGGTAAGGAAGGTGTTCCAGTCCCCGAATCATTCTGGTTGCCCTCCTCTGCCCTTTCTCCATTTCCATAATATACTTCTGGAGGTATGGTGACCAGAACTGTACGCAATACTTGTTTGTTGCAGAGTTCTGACCCCAAAGATGTCTAGGTGGTTCAAGTTCTTTCAGATATTCTTCTGAGCTGTGGCAGGAGAAAATGGCCGTGTGAATACAGTATTTCTAAAGAATAGTTCAGAGAATGGGGAGAAATGGAAAGTTCATTTATGTTGACTTGAAAACGTAGACCTAGGTTGTTCATGTTGTTCTTTGAAGGTGCATCACTATTTTTACCACCAGAAAAAAGACCTCTTTTCCCCTAGAGCTGCACATTTTCTGCTTTAAGCAGCTCTTGTGTAAGGCAAGAGAAAAATACAGAAGGGCAGAAAAAGGATGTTCCCATGCACCACATTCAATGAATGTATGCCTACAGAAATGCTGTAGTCTGCCACAGCTCTTTAAAAGGTAAAAGGTTCCCCCGTGCTTGCATGCTAGTTGTGTCTGACTCTAGGGGCGGTGCTCATATCCATTTTTAAGCCAAACAGCCAGTGTTGTGCAAGTCCATGGCCACGTGGCTGGCATGGCTACATGTATTTCCGCGCACGGAACACTGTTTACCTTTCTGCTTTTTACAGTGGTACCTATTTATCTGCTTGTATTTGCATGCTTTCAATTTGCTAGGTTGGCCAGAGCTGGGGTGAACAGCAGGAGCTCACTAGTGGCACCTGGGATTCAAACCACCCAGCTGCCGACTTTGCAGCCAACAGTTTCAGTGCTCTGAAAATGAAGCAAAACGGCTCCCCTGGGTCTTAGAGCCACCAGATTTGGTGCTCGAAAGCCATTTTTAAAGGGCTCCTGCTGAGCTGTTAACGGCTGGACCCCTTTAAAACTGGCCCAGTTGGCACCAGGGGGACCTCCTGGTGCCAACTGAGCCAAGTTTAAAGGGGTCCAGCCATTGACAGCTTGGCAGGAGCCCTCTGAAAACGATGGAACGAAACAGTTCATTTCAATGCAAAAACAACAATTTCGTTTTGTCTATAACGAAATGCTCCTTCATTTTGTTTCGTTACATAATGAAACAAAACAGCATTTCGTTTTTCATTTCCTGCCCATCTCTAGTACATACCTTGAATTTAAAAGAACCATGACTTGCAGGTGAGAAATTAGAAAGGTGATAGCTTGAACCACAGTGTCTGATTTATCTGTAAAGATTGTGAAGCGACAGAGCGAAGAGTGGCCCCTAAAGGGCAAACACTCCACTAGCTGAACAAGAACCTGCTTGGATCTTCTACTCTCCTAGGGGTAGAGATGTAAAATTTCCCAAATCTTTGGGTTGGGGGAAATGGAAACAATGCCTCTCCAATTTTTCAGTTTGTCTCCAAAAGCCCCCCCCACACACACACACACCATGGCTTCAAAAGTTCTGGAGATTTTAAATCTCTACCTAGTGGTGAAGAAAGGGATACTATTTATTGCTGGTCATTTCTATTCCCAGCGCAGCTTCCTGGAGCTCTAATGATTTATATTATTTATGCCACTTTTTAAATATTTGTAAGGCTGTCTGGAGTAGCACTAATGGGAGTGGTTTAAAAATCAAATAAATAAATAAAACAGGATTTAATGGAAGTCGGCATTCTTGGCCATTTTTGCTGGAACGGGCCTGGCGTTGCTATCCACCAAATGACATTCAAGCAGGCCAAGAGTTGGCATATGAACTATTTTAACCAACATTTGAACCTTCGCTGGGTGGGTTCCGCGTGGAAATCCAAACTGGCGCAGGCAGTGACGTAAGGAATGTTTTGTTTTATTCCCACAGCAGATAATCCTCCGTATTCCCAGCTGCGTAGACACGAATCAGACGTCAAAAGAGTGTTTTACTGTTTTTATTATGGACAGAAGGCCCCAAGAGGCTGGGCTCGCTCATCCAGCAGACCAAATACTTCGCTTTCCGTGGCGTCATGGAGAGCCGCACGGATCGAGCGGCAGACATGCTGCACATGAAGAATCCGCTGGCTTGGCTCACTTAAATCTGGCACGGAGCTCTTCAAGTTCCGGACGGGCCTTCAGCCGCACCTGGTAGTCTTCTTCTGTATACTGTTGGGGGACAGAGAAGGAAGGCAGGGGACGTGAGGAGAGCCATTATGGGCAGGGACCCAAGGCCAGCCCAATATAGGAACTGTGTTCGTACAGTAGCCAAGAGTGAGGTGTCTGAATCAGACCACCTGGGGCAGCCTCATCTACACAGGCTGAGAGCAAGGGCTGACCAGGCTTCGAGGCAGGAGCCCTCCCTGAATCGGACCTGCAGGTTGGACTTGCAAGCTCCTCCATGCAAAGCAAAGTGTTCTGATTGTATCCCGCCCCATACCACTTCAAGTAGCCTCTGGGTTGTTTGCGATTTAATTATGCAGGCAACACATTGCCCCCCTCCTCCCAAGCAAGCTGGTACTCATTTTACTGACCTCGGAAGGATGGAAGGCTGAGTCAACCATGTGCCGGCTACCTGGGATTGAACCCCAGGTTGTGAGTACAGTTTTACCTGCAGGACAGGCACTTCACCATGAGCTTTACCACGGGTGCAGACCCAGCAATCACATCCTTGATCTCACATCTACCGTATACACTCAAGTATAAGTCGACCCAAGTAATAAGTCGAGGCCCCTAATTTAACCCAAAAAACTGGGGAAGCTTATTGACTCGAGTATAAGTCTAGGGTAGGAAATGATTACTGGGCTGGGGCACCTCCCTTATGAGGAAAGGCTAAAACATTGGGGCTCTTTAGTCTGGAAAAAAGGCGCCTGAGGGGGGATATGATTGAGACGTACAAAATAATGCAGGGCATGAGTCAAGTGGATAGAGGGACGCTCTTCTCCCTCTCACAAAATACCAGAACTAGGGAACATCCACTGAAACTGAGGGCTGGGAGAGTGAGAACAGAGAAAAGAAAATATTTTTTTACCCAGCATGTTGTTAGTTTGTGGAACTCCCTGCCACAAGATGTGGTGATGGCATCTAGCCTGGATGCCTTCAAAAGGGGATTGGACAGATTCCTGGAGGAAAAGTCCATCCCAGGTTACAAACCATGAGGGAGACACAAACCATGTGTCATAAATAAATAAATAAATAAATAAATAAATAAATCTCCAGGCTTAAAACCAGGGTACTTCAAGGGCCAGATGCAGGGGAGTGGTATCGGGAGACAGAGATCTAGTCTCATGCGCTCCCAGGGGCATCTGGTGGGGCCACTGTGAGATACAGGAAGCTGGACTAGATGGGCCTTTGGCCTGGTCCAGCAGGGCTCTTCTTATGTTCTTATGGCCTGGCAGCTCCTCCCTTGTGAGCTGGGAGAGCGGTATGTGATGTTTCAAATGACTTTTAGCCAACGAGGCAAGTGCTCGGATGGCACACAAATTAAGGTCAAAATGAAGAAAAACAATGAAGCCTCTGGACCAAGCTGGAGGAAGATGGGGGAGGAAGCTTTCTAAACAAAATTTATAGGAGCAAAATTCTAAGGTCTTTGAACTGGAGGCTGGCCGGCCGGGTAGTTAATGAAGGATTATTTTCCTTACAACATTCTCCAGCAGGAGTTTCATGGATACGAGGAACAGCTGCAACAGCTGCGGCCAGCTTTTCATTCACTGAATCCAGAAGGTACAGTTGGGGGGGGGTGGCATTACCAAATTGAGAATTTGAGTCCAGGGTGTTTTGAATCCTGTACCATTTCAGGTTTGTTTTGAAATGGATACACTAAGACAGTGGTTCCCAACCCTTCTAGTGCCGCAACCCTTTAACACAGTTCCTCATGTGGTGGTGACCCCCTTGCCCTGCTTGGAAGAGGCCACAAGCCCCCTTTGGCAGGCCGACTGCCATAGAGAACTTCCTTCTATCTACAGGCACCCTCAGCCAATCGCAGCCTCCATTGCCATTGACTGACATCCCCTCCAACCTATCAAGCTGTAACTCACTCTTTCCCCTCCCCTTCTCTCCCTCCTCCTCCAGACCCAAGCCTTTTGTGCCTTTTTCTGCACTGGCTCATGGCGACCGACCCCCGTGAAATGGTCACTCGATCCCCCCCCCCAAGGGGTCCTGACCCCCAGGTTGAGAACCACTGCATTAAAAGAACTGCTCTCATTCTGTGGTCAGAAAAAAAATATTAAGGTGGTCTTGGAATGGAGTGGAAGCAACGGAACCCCTGAGCTTGAGAGGTTCTCTAACGCTGGAGGCATTCAAGAGGGTTTGACAACAACCTGGCAGATATTCTACGATTGGCGTTCCTGCGTAGAGAAGGGGGTTGGACTCAACGGCCTTGTGGCCCCTTTCCAACTTCATGATTCTATGAAATGCATTTTCCTTGATAGTGGCTGCCCTGGCTCTCTTTTCCTGTAGAATCATCCACCCTTCACGGTGGAATACATTCCCTGCAATCCAAAGATTCCCCGTGTGGTGTAGTGGATAGACAGATGGATTCCGGAGCGCAGAGTTCAAATCTCCATGCACCACAGAAACTGATTCGGGGAGTGGAACTGGCAAAACCGTTCCTTACATATCTGACTTTGTGTCGCTATTAATCAGTTGCGACTTGACAGGTTGGACACATACACTCAATCTAAAGAAAATCTACCCCTATCCTTTTCTAAGGTGCTTAAAAGGTAAAGGTTCCCTCCGCACATGCGTGCTAGTCATGTCCTACTCTAGGGGCGGTGCTCATCTCCATATTGAAGCCAAAGAGCCAGTGTTGTGCAAGTCCATGGCCATGTGGTCAGCATGGCTGCAAGGAAACACTGTTTTACCTTCCCTGCTATACTGGCTGATAAGATGTTTATCAACCAGTATAAACACTGTTATACTGGTTGATATGGTGTTTATTAACCAGTATAAACACTGTTACACTGGTTGATAAGGTGCTTATCAACCAGTATAAAGTTATAATTTCTGCATAGCATGCCACCTCTAATTGGGTCTGATGAGATTATCTATTTATGCCCAGTATCCTGCTTCCAACACTGAGAGGACAGAAAGCAATCAAGTCCACAAAAAGGTATAAAGGCAGCAATTTCCCGGCTTTTTCTTTGTCCTAATCTGGTCTTCAAAAGTATGCTAATAAGGGGTGCAGAAGTGCCATTTTGCTATAACGGCTCACAGTTATGGCTGCTCTATTCACCCTCCTATGAACGTTCGTTCATTTGTTTATTCATTAGTCATTATTTATTTATAGGCCACCTTTCTTCCAATAAGGGGACTCAATGCACCCCACAGTGTTAATAAGTGAAATTAAAAACTGAACAAGTGTACATTAAAAACAATTAAACAATATGGGACTTAAAATGCACTTTAATAATTAAAAGCAATTATCATTATTATTTTATTTGACTTTTATACCGCCCATCTAGACCTAGGGCTACTCAGTGGTACCCCGACTTAAGAGCAGCTTAACTTAAGAGCAATTCGACTTATGAGCGGAAAACTGTTGGAGTTTTAAGTGCAGCCTTACAAATTTTATATATGGTCTGCTCGACTTACAAATATTTGTTCATTTTTTTTTTTAGAATATAAGAAGCAACATGCTGGATCAGGCCAAAGGCCCATCTAGTCCAGCTTCCTGTATCTCACAGTGGCCCCGCCAGATGCCTCTGGGAGCGCACGAGACTAGATCCCTGTCTCCTGATACCACTCCCCTGCATCTGGTCCTTGAAGGGCCCTGGTTTTAAGCCTGGAGGTGACACATCTCCATCATGGTTTCTCACCTGTGATGGACTTTTCCTCCAGGAATCTGTCCAATCCCCTTCTGAAGGCATCCAGGCCAGATGCCATCACCACCTCCTGTGGCAGGGAGTTCCACAGACTAACAATGCGCTGGGTGGAAAAAATATTTTCTTTTGTCTGTTCTTACTCTCCCAGCCCTCAATTTGAGTGGATGTCCCCTAGTTCTGGTATTTTGTGAGAGGGAGAAGAGCCTCCCTCTATCCACTTTTACTCATGCCCTGCATTATTTTGTACGTCTCCATCTTATCCCCCCTCAGGCACCTTTTTTCTACACTTTTTAACTTTTTTTTCAATTTTCGGATAGGTACCCAAACTTAATAGTAGTTCAACTTAAGAGCATGCTTTGGAATGGATTAAATTCCTAAGTTGAGGTACCACTGTAAACATTTTAAACTATCTTTGTTTTTTTAAAGGCATTCAGGGATCCAGTTATGATTATCAAAAGCCTGCCTGAAAAGACGGTACTTAAGTTGTTGGTGTAAATGGGACAACCACATTTTCTGAGGGAGAACATTCCACCACCTGGGATCGGCCACAGAGAAGGCCCTCTCTCATATCCCCACCAAACGGGCTTGTGTTGGCAATGGCCTTTTTGACGAGGGGTGTCCAGAAACAGATATATAAAAGCAGCAATTGGGCTAGGACTGCAGGTAACCACTCCTCTGTTATAGGGTTAGCTGTTTCAACCCACCATTCATAGCTGCTGGACAGCATGCGGGCTCTCGGCTAAGTGTGGCTTGTTTTGCGAACACTTCCTGATAAGTAAATACACCGTCACCTTTGGGCCTTTTCACATGACCCCTAAACTCCGTGGCAAATGGCTCCCAGCTCCGGAGCTTAAAATTGTTTCCCCACCAGCTCAGGAGTTTACAGATAATTAAGTGTGACCACGCCCACCTAAGCGTGTCCCAGCGCACTTTTTAGGTACCTGCTCTCTGGAGGTGAAAATTCCTGACGCGGATATAACAGTAGTGACTGCCCGGCTCTCCTTGCTTCTGTTTGTTCTTTTTTTGCCCCCCGCCCCTTTAAGAGATCTGAATGCAGTGCCGGGACGGCAGAACGGAGGTGAGCGGCATTCTTTTCTTCCTTTTTTTCTCCCTCCCCTCACGCAGCCAGCAGCCAGGAGTGCGGAGGGGGTGGGAATGCAGGAATAGCGACAAACCCCTAAGATCTCTGGTCCGAATTTAAGTGGCCAGCGGATCTTAGGGGTCGTGTGAAAAGGCCCTTTGAAGTTTTTGGGATCCATCTGGGCCCCAAACAGATCCCTCTGTCCTATAGGCCAGTGCCGCAGCCTTGTGCCAGCAAAGGACTGGATCTGGAAGAGTCCCTCTGTCTCTTCAACACTCAGGAGCGCATGGCATGTGTGTGTTGGGGACGGAGATTGTGGCATTGTTGCATGATGTCATGACGGGGAAAGACCCACCCACGAATGCTTTCAGCAACCATCGGCGTACCTTTTTCACCGAGAGATGGACCCCTTCGGGCTGATGAGTCTGAAGGATTTCCAAGAAAATAGGAGCGAGGGTAGCACTCAAGCCGCTGATCTGCAGGAGGGAGATCAAAAAAGTTGAGAAGAGACTAACCAGAGTGGGGGGTGTAGATGGTGGGGAACAAGAGAAATGACCTAACTAGACCCCTCGTGTAACTGGCTCGTAATTGTAACTTCATTCATCTCCGTCAAAACACACACTGGGACTCCGAACTCCACAGGTGTTAGTTATGCTTTCTGGAATATCCTTGTTGCTGTTGTTCCGTTCAGTTAAGTTACTTATGTTGACCCTACGAATGAGCCATCTCCAAAATGTCCTGTCCTCCACTGCTCTGTTCAATTCTTGCAAATTCAAGCCTGTGGCTTCTTTTAGGGAGTCGTCCATCTTGTCTTTGGTTTTCCTCTTTGCCTGCTGCTTTTAACCGTTCCCAGCCTTACTGCCTTTCCCAGAGAACCCCACCATCCCATGATGTGCCCAAAGTAGGGGAGCCTCAGCATCTACGTTTTTTACTTCCAGGGACAGCTCAGGCTTGATTTAATCTAAGGACCCCCCCCCCCCCTTTTGTCTTCCTGGCTGTCCGGGGTCCCCACAAAGGTCTCCCCCTCCAACAGCACAGTTCAAGGGGTTACAGTGAAGCTTCATGAACTGAATTCTTCAAGCTGCACAGTATATGTTCAATGTTAGTCTGTGGAACTCCCTGGCACAAGATGTGGTGATGGCATCTGGCCTGGATGCCTTCAAAAGGGAATTGGACAGATTCCTGGAGGAAAAGTCCATCACAGGTGACAAACCATGATGGAGATGTGTAATCTCCAGGCTTAAAATCAGGGTACTTCAAGGACCAGATGCAGGGGAGTGGTATCAGGAGACAGACATCTAGTCTCATGTGCTCCCAGAGGCATTTGGTGGGGCCACTGTGAGATACAGGAAGCTGGACTAGATGGGTCCTTGGCCTGATCCAGCAGGGCTCTTCTTATATTCCTATGTAATGTCCAGTTTCAGCTCCCGAAATCTGGGAACATGGAGCGAGAAAACTGAAATTCCCAAATCTCACCAAATGTTTCAAAAGTCTTGGAAATTTTTGTTTCTCCTTTTAGCTCGTGTATATGGACATAGAACATGGAAAAAAGACTGCAGAGCTGCTGCTCGTTTTAGTCAAATAAACTTCCCTTCCACTGGATGTTAATCTAGCACAAGTGGTGCCTTGAGATCCAAAATTAATTCGTTCCTCAGGTTGCTTCGTATTGTGAAATTTTTGTATCATGGAGCCGAATGGGGCGCAATGCATCCTGGGAATTGAAGTCTTCCGCAAAATCTCAGAGCTTTCCATAGGAAATTTTCGTATCTTGAGTTTTTGCAGCACTAAAGCCCGGATGGACTTCCCTTTCATATCATGAATTTTTCGCGTCATGAGGCACCCATATCTCAAGGTACTACTGTATTTTGGATCACAAGACTAAGGAGGAAGCTTGGAAACCAGTATTGTCACTTTGCGTCTAAGAATGTAAAAACTTTATGAAGGTTTACTCCTCAAACCAATTAGGCACTGGCTATCTTCTTTAGATTCCCAAACGTCCAAATCCAAAATGCACCAAATTATGATTGCAGAACTCTGACTTTAGGGTGACACAAAGTTTGTGTGGGGGGGGGAGGGCAATTTTCACTATTCCTTGATTCCCTCATACTAACAACACAAGACATCCTTGCTTCAATGGTAGAACTTGGAAAATCTGATACTGCTAATCCTGTCATCTGCAATGTTATTTTAAAGTAATAATTGGAACGTGCACACAGCAAACAGGACCTTTTATCGTATAAGGGCTCAGTTGGCCTTTTGTGCAGTTATTTTCATGCGGTTTTTGTTGACTGGTCAATGACGCTAGGAAATACTATGAATATAGGACCGTCTCCTAGTTCAAAAGTGGCACATTTACAGTGCCTTAGGGCCTTTTCACACAACCCCTAAGATCCGCTGGCCACTTAAATTCTGACCAGAGATCTTAGGGGTTTGTCGCTGTTCCTGCGTTCCCACCCCCTCTGCACTCCTGGCTGCTGGCTGCGTGAGGGGAGGGAGAAAAAAAGGAAGAAAGGAATGCCGCTCACCTCCGTTCTGCCGTCCCCGCACTGCATTCAGATCTCTTAAAGGGGCGGGGGGCAAAAAAAGAACAAACAGAAGCAAGGAGAGCCCGGCAGTCACTACTGTTATATCCGCACCAGGAATTTTCACCTCCGGAGAGCAGGTACCTGAAAAGTGCGCTGGGACGCGCTTAGGTGGGCGTGGTCGCACTTAATTATCTGTAAACTCCGGAGCTGGTGGGGAAATAATTTTAAGCTCCGGAGCTTGGAGCCATTTGCGGCGGAGTTTAGGGGTCGTGTGAAAAGGCCCTTAGAAACCAGCCCCACTGTGTATGGCGACAGCGCCCCCATGGAGGTGGGTGTAGGACTCCAGCTTTGTAACTGAGATGTCGATTGTTGCTAGAGCCTGCCAACAGATTTTAAAGAAAGCACTCCATCTGTTTTTTACCCTTTGCTTAGAACAAGTGGTTCTCAACCTGTGGGTCTGCAGATGTTCATGGACTGCAACTCCCAGAAGCCTCCACCCACTCGCGGTGCTGGAAGGGATTTCTGGGAGTTGCAGTCCAGGAACCTCTGGGGCACCTTCAAGTTGAGAACCACTGGCTTAAAAGAACTGATTGAAAAGACGCTGAGACTCACTTGATGACTTGAAGGAGTACACCAGACAACTTAATGGGTTAAAACCTATTATTGTTCCCCGAGGACTATCAAGAGAGCCACTGTAATCCTATCTTCCCATAAGGGTCGTCCTTAAAACAGGGTTTGAGTTCCTGGAGAATTCTCTTGTCCTATAAATGCAACTTCTGCTGTCATCTCTCTCCCTCCCCCCCCCCGCATCCCATCTCAGAATCATAGAATAAATGAGCTGAGAGGGGCTTATGAGGTCATCAAGTCCTACCCCCTGCTCCATGCAGGAATCCCACTCAGAGCAGATCTGGCAGAGGGTTGGCCTGTTTCGCTCGAGCACCTCCAGCATGTGGGGCGCTCAAAACCTCCCGGAATCATGCATGCCATTGTCACATCACTGAAAACAGTTAAGATGTTTTTTCCTGATATTCCACCTCAATCTGGCTTCCTGTGATGACTACATATCCTGCACGCTGGGATGGTCCATAACAGACCCTGCCCCTCCTCTGAAGGAGTATCTTTCAAGGATTTGGAAAGTGCTATCGTGTCTCCCTGAATCTTTTTTACAGAAGGTTAAACGTGTGGCAGTTATTTCCGTCTTTCCTCCTAGGGTAGTGGGGGTGAACCTTGGGCACTCCAGATGTTTTGGACCACAACTCCCAGAATTCCAAGCCTGCGTGGCCAATGACAAAGGGCTGTGGGAGTTGTGGTCCAAAACATCTGGAGTGCCCAAGGATCGTCCCCACCACTCTAGGGCTTGTTTTCCAGTCCCCTGATCATCCTTGTGGCCCTCCTCTGCACTTGCTTAAGCTTGTTGGAACCCCTTCTTCATGCACTGGAGCAGGGGTCCTCAAAGTTTTCAAACAGCGGGCCGGTCCACCACCACCCAGACACCACTGGGGGCCGGATCCCAGTCCAAAAGCAGCTGCGGAGGCTGGCTTGCTCACAAAACAGGGGGTAGGTGGAGGGGTTGCAATTGGTCCCAGGGGCCGGATTCAGGACCTTGGGGGGGGGCATCCGGCCCCGGGGCCTTAGGTTGAGGACCCCTGCACTGGAGGGTTCATCACCTCCCAAGGCCACGAGTTCCATTGTCATATCGCTCTAACAGTTAGGACGTTCTGATAGTCAGCTGAAATCTGGCTTCCTGTAGCTTGGCGCTATTATGCCATAAGAACATAAGAACATAAGAAGAGCCATGCTGGATCAGGCCAAAGGCCCATCTAGTCCAGCTTCCTGTATCTCACAGCGGCCCCACCAGATGTGTTTGGGAGCGCATGAGACTAGATATCTGTCTCCTGATACCACTCTCCTGCATCTGGCCCTTGAAGTACCCTGGTTTAAACCCTGGAGGTTACACATCTCCATCATGGTTTGTAACCTGTGATGGACTTTTCCTCCAGGAATCTGTCCAATCCCCTTTTGAAGGCATCCAGGTCAGATGCCATCACCACATTGTGTGGCAGGGAGTTCCATAGACTTACAACGCGCTGGGTGAAAAAATATTTTCTTTTGTCAGTTCTTACTCTCCTAGCCCTCAATTTGAGTGTATGTCCCCTAGTTCTGTTATTTTGTGAGAGGGAAAAGAGCTCCCCTCTATCCACTTTACTCATACCCTGCATTATTTTGTATGTCTCAATCATATCCCCCCTCAATCGCCTTTTTTCCAGACTAAAGAGGCCCAAATGTTTTAGCCTTTCTTCATAAGGGAAGTGCCCCAGCCCAGTAATCATTTTAGTCGCTCTCTTCTGCACCTTTTCCAGTTCCACTATGTCTTTCTTGAGATGCGGTGACCAGAATTGTACACAATACTCCAGGTGGGGCCTTACTATTGTTTTGTATAATGGCATTATAATGTTGGCTGTTTTATTTTCAATCCCCTTTTTGATAATCCCTAGCATGGAATTGGCCTTCTTCACCGCTGCCACACATTGGGGAGACACCTTCATGGAGCTGTCCACCAACACACCAAGATCTCTTTCCTGATCCGTCACGGATAACTCAGAGCCCATGAGTTGAAAGATGAAGTTTGGATTTTTTGCCCCAATATGCATTACTTTACATTTGGTTACATTAAAACGCATTTGCCATTTCTCAGCCCATTCCCCCAGTTTGGAGAGATCCTTCTGGAGCTCTTCACAATCTTCTCTGGTTTTTACCACACGGAAAAGTTTTGTGTCATCGGCAAACTTGGCCACCTCACTGTTTATCCCTGTCTCCAGGTCATTTATGAACAGATTGAAAAGCACCGGTCCCAGGACAGAGCCCTGGGGCACACCGCTTTTCACTTCTCTCCATTGTGAAAATTTCCCATTGACACCTACTCTTTGTTTCCGGGATCTCAACCAGTTCTCAATCCATAAGAGGACCTGCCCTCTTATCCCCTGACTGTGCAATTTTCTCAGCAGCCTTTGGTGAGGGACTGTGTCAAAAGCCTTTTGAAAATCCAGATAGACTATATCAACCGGTTCACCCAAATCCACGTGCCTGTTGACCTTTTCAAAAAATTCTAAGAGGTTTGTCAGACAAGATTTACCCTTACAGAAGCCATGCTGATTTTCTCTCAGCAAGGTTTGTTCTTTTATGTGTTTTAAGATTTTCTCTTGGATGAGGCTTTCCACCATCTTCCCTGGGACAGATGTAAGGCTAACCGGCCTGTAGTTTCCTGGGTCCCCCCCTCCTTCCTTTTTTAAAAATTGGTATGACATCTGCTATCCTCCAGTCCTCCGGCACTGTGGCCGTTTTAAGAGACAAGTTGCATACAACCGTTAAGAGATCTGCAATTTCATTTCTCAGTTCCCTAATAACCCTTGGGTGGATGCCATCTGGGCCAGGTGACTTGTTAATCCTCAATTTATCAATTAGTTCTAAAACCTCCTCTCTTTTAACCTGTATTTGATTTAATTCTTTAGTCAAGAGGGGCGGCTGAGGCAGCGGAATCCGCTCAAGGTCCTCTGTCGTGAAGACAGACGCAAAGAACTCATTCAATTTCTCTGCAATGTCCAAGTCTTCCTTAACCTCCCCTTTTCCTCCCTCACCATCCAGAGGGCCAACTGGTTCTCTGGCAGGTTTTCTACTTCTAACATATTTAAAGAAGCTTTTATTATTACCCTTTATATTGCTAGCCATTCGTTCCTCAAAGTCTTTCTTTGCCTCCCTTATCATCTTCTTACATTTCTTTTGCCAGAGTTTGTGATCCTTTTTATTTTCCTCATTTGGGGAGGATTTCCATTTACAGAAGGACCTCTCCTTGCGCTTTAGAGCCTCTCTAACTCCACTCGTTAACCATGCTGGTGTCCTCTTGGACTTAAATGAGCTCTTCTTTCTTTGTGGTATGCACTTGTGCTGGGCCTCTATTATTGTTGTTTTAAACAGGCTCCATGCACTCTGAAGAGATTGGATTCTTCTAACCTTCCCCTTCAGTTTCTCTCTAACTAGTTTCCTCATCTGAGGGAAGTTTGCCCTTCGAAAATCAAGGGTTTTTATGTCTGATTTGGTTTACACTCTTCCTCCGACATGCATGGCAAAGGTAATAGCAGCATGGTCACTGTTCCCCAGAGGCTCAGTGACATTCACACCTCTGACCAGGTCCTGAGTATCACACAGTATTCGATCCAGAGTTGCCTGTTCTCGGGTGGGCTCCGTGACAAGTTGCTCTAAGGCACAGTCATTCAGCAAGTCGAGAAACCCAGTTTCTCTTTCTTGCCCGGAGCTCGCATTGGCCCAGTCAATGTGGGGATAATTGAAGTCCCCCATGATTACAATCCTATCCCTTTTAGCCACTTCCATGATTTCTCTCCTCATTTCAAGGTCCCCCTCAAGTTTCTGATCTGGTGGACGATAGAATACTCCAACGATCACATCACTCCTTGGACCTGGTAGTTTAACCCACAGTGATTCTATGGTGGAGTCAGACCCTCTGTCAATCTCCATTCTGCTGGATTTTACCCCTTCTTTGACATAGATGGCCACTCCTCCTCCAACCCGCCCCCCTCTATCTCTTCTATAGAGTTTATAGCCTGGGATTGCTGTATCCCACTGGTTCTCCGCATTCCACCAGGTTTCTGTTATGGCTATTATATCTATGTTATCCCTAGCTGCCAAATGTTCAGGTTCTCCCATCTTTGCTCGGAGGCTTCGAGCATTGGCGTAGAACCACCTGTACAGTGGGTCCCGCAACAACAGCTGCTGCCTTGTTCTATTCGCCCCACAGCTTTTATTTTCAGTAGATGAACTGTCACATTCCGTTATTCTCCCGGTGCTAATACCATGCCCACAGTCCTCTTTATTGGCTTGCTGGGAGGATGCCCTTTGACCCCTGCTGTTCTCAGTCTCCCCCAGCCCCACCTCTACTCTCTACCTTTGTTTATTTACCTTTATTGAATGAATGAATGAATGAATAAATAAATAAATAAATAAATAAATAAATAAATGCCTTGCTCCTTGGTGGTCTTTCTCTCAACCTCCACTGTCTATTCAAGCTCTGTTCTGTTCTGTTCGTTCTCTCTCTCTCTCTCTCTCTCTCTCTCTCTCTATCCCTTCCTCCCTATCTATCTATCTATCTATCTGTCTATCTATCTATCTATCTTTGTACTTATTAACCGCCCGACTTTCCCTCAGGAAGTCTGGGCGGTGTACAACAAATTGTGGGAGAAAAAACTTGCCAACCAAGAAACCAACCCACAAACAAAAGAACAACAAAATCAAATAAAAAATAAAAATAAGACACAGCAACAGCATCCATACAGATAAGCATAGACTCTGGCAAGAAAAAGCTGGGACAAACAAACAAGCCAATTAACCAAATAACGCCATGCACTCAGCGATCACCAAAGCTTTTCGTGAAGAGCCAGGTCTTGAGTGCTCTCCTGAAGGCTGGCAGAGACTCCGCCAGCCTTATCGCCTTTGGCAGGGTATTCTAAAGTGCTGGGGCGGCCACTGAGAAGACCCGATTCTGGGTAGAAACCCTTCAGGCCTCCCTCGGAGTGGCCACCTGGAGCTATAGGGAGAGCGAGGCTCTGGTCAGGTGGGACGAAGCTGACCTCTGGGAGGTCCGCTCCTCCAGACAGACAGGTACCAGGCCATGGAGGGTTTTGTCTTGCTACTGCACGTCCTAATTCAGTGGGACCTGTGTACAGCACCAACCGCAGTTATTTTAAATGTGAGCTTTCGATCCTGGGGGGGGGGGAGGGGGATGATATTGGAACAGCTGTGGAAGTGGCGGGGACGATGGAGGAGGGGGGTTGTAAAACAAGCCAGTGTTAGCAAGGGATACCTTTGCACAGCATCACCGCGCTATTTCAAGAACAGGACAGAAGAAAAAGGAGACGGGACCTGGTACCTACCTGGACCACACGCTGATGGGTGGTCAGGACAAAATCCATTTCATATTTGAAACTCTGGGCCTGCATCAGAAAGACTTCCATGGTCTTGGTGGGCATGGCATAGCTGTGGAAACATCACAACCCCCCCGTTGTCAGCATTTCTTTTCGCACTCTTCCACAACACACACACACACACACACACACACACACACACACACACACACACACACACACACACACACACTTTCAACTATAGGGAGCGAGACTCGTGAGGGGGGTCTCTGTGACCACCCAGAGATGCACACGAGATTGTCCTCCTTGCTCTCAAACCCTACTTTCTGGGCCTCCAAAACTGCAAATGACCAGGTTTGGTTGTTTGTTTGTTTTCTCAAAAAGAAAAGAAAAGCATATTTTATTTAGAAGCCCCATCCCAAACGGCACAGGATGAGTAAAACAAGAAACCAAATGGGTTTATGACACAATGTCATTTTGGGGTGAAATCATGAGGAGTTCCTCTCTCTTTAAGCTCATTAACGTACAGTGCTACCCCGACTGAAGAGCAGCTTCGACTTAAGAGCAATTCGACTTAAGAGCGGAAAACTGTTGGCATTTTAAAAGGCTGCCTTAGAAATTTTAGACATGGTCTGCTCGACTTAGAAATATTTCTTATTTTTTAACTTTTTTTTTCCATTTTTTAGATAGGTGCCCCGACTTAAGAGTAGTTCGACTTAAGAGCATGCATTTGGAGCGGATTAAATTCGTTCGTCGAGGTACCACTGTACTTGGTATTGAACCAATGAATATCCACGTAATAGGGTGTGATGCCTCGTTGGAACACATGGAAGCCGAAGGGACGAAGAGAGAAAAACCTGCCATCATAAACATGGTCTCTCTGTTTGCACTGCTGTATGCCAGTAAGGTAATTAACACGACCCTGTTACTTTCTGTTCTGGGGCCAAGGTGTTCCAGGTTCCGGGAGCAGAAATGACAATGACAAAACCAAATGGTTAAGAAATATATTGTTCTAAGTGCGCCTCAATTTAAAAAGGATGTTGACAACCTCGAGCGGGTGCAGAGGAGGGCGACCAGGATGGTTGAGGGTCTGGAAGAAATGTCTTATGAGGAACGGCTTAGGGAACTGGGAATGTTTAGCCTCTCTAAAAGATGACTGAGAGGGGATATGATAGCTATGTTTAAATATTTGAAAGGATGTCATATTGAAGAGGGAACAGGTTTGTTTTCCATGGCTTCAGAGACTACGACTCGGAGCAATGGTTTCAATCTACAGGGAAAGAGATTCCATTTGAACATTAGGAGGAACTTCCTGACGGTTAGAGCTGTTCGGCAGTGGAATATGCTGCCGCGGAGGGTGGTTGAGTCTCCTTCTTTGGAGGTTTTTAAGCAGCGGCTGGATGGTCATCTGTCGGAAATATTGTGATGGGGGTTCCTGCATGGCAAGGGGTTGGACTAGATGGCCCTTGAGGTCTCTTCCAACTCTATGATTCTATGATTCTATCTGAATCTGTATTTTTATACTCTTGTTTGGCGGAGTTTGCCCTTAAATAGCCTAGCTGTAAGCTATTGCTTTGGATCCCCTATCTGCACGCTCGCATGTGGCTGCACTTTCTCTGCTGGGGTAATAAAGAGCCTTCCCCATAATTTCAAAGTTGTTTTTCTAAGGTCATGTGGAGGCGCAGTTCTAAAAGCTCAGCCAAGCTTCGCAGGTGCGACTGTGCTTGGCTTCTGGAGCAGGGACTAAAATCCCTGCTGGGTGGTCAAGTTCCCTGGGTGGGTCTCATCGGGAGGAGGCCAGAGCATGTGTGATTCTGTAGTCGGTATGGCAAATGACGCCAGCTGGCATGAAGATTTACGGAGCCGAGGGTCATATCAGGTCCAGCCCCCACAAAACCATCTCAAGGGGAAAGCCTTCCTGTTTCTAGTCATGATGTAGAGATCCAGATGTGACATCCTAAGTCTCTAGCAGCTGCCTAGACACAGGCTCGGAGGCTGGGGTGCCACCAGAGGTGACCCTAGAAACAGCCAGGCCTGCCACCGTAGACCTATCTTGAACCCTCAACCAGTGGCCTCCATACTTACACCAAGAACGGCATTTCCAGCACCTGATGGTGCAGCTATCCGATACTGGGAGCCCAAAGGCCAAATATGGCAGCTTCCAGAAGCTAAGAGCACGCCAGGCGGCTGGTCCGAGTGCTCCCCTTTTAAGGCTTGCTATGGGAAGGACGGGGAGTGGAGCCTACTGGGTATAATCCTGGATCAGGAAGTTATAAAGGGTCTCAGTCCACCTCCAGCCATTGTGGGAGCTGTCCGTGGCTCTGCAGTTTCTGGCTGCCCTTGCTTATGAACCCATCGGACCTGCCCTGAACACGACACCAATGGAAACACACTCCCACACTTTTGACAGTGTGGCAAAGAGCCCATTTCAGAAGCCGTAGCATTGAGCAGAAGCCGTAGCATTGAGATAATTAAACAAAACCTGGATCTCTGCAAAATCCTTTTTCTGGTTCAGGGCATTTTTAAAGGACCATTTAATCATTCAGACCACTCTCACAGGCTATGATGGATGGATGTTTCATCAGCAGCACGGAAAGTTGTTGGAAAAGTTAACATATTATTCTCCTATGCTATTCACTGCATTTAGGTTACTTCCAGTTACATGAACCAAACGCTTAGGAGTAATTAGCAGAATGGCAGGAAACATGAACAATCCCTCTAAAATGCTGTAATATGTAACTCCTGTAAATAACTAGAAAATGTTGCTTATTAAATCACTGAAGTAACTTCACTTCTCCTCGTTCCCATTACCTTAGCAATAAGGCTATATTTTCATAAACCAAACAAGTAACTAGTTACAGCTAGCCATCCTACCCATTCCTTCCAAGGTCTGGTGAGTTTGTGCTGCAACTAGTTCTCACCGGACTCTCGTGGAAATCTGCATTCACGAAAGGCTCGCAGCTATCTCTTTTTCAAAAATAAGGTTCTGCCTCTCACTGATATGAAAACAGGTTTGAATGTATAGATGTTGCTAGCTATCATACATGTAAGCCAAGAGTTAAAGCAAAAGGTTTTGGTTTCTGCTTTCTTTGGTTGCTCTGGTGAGCCTGGCCTGAAACTTTTCAAAAGATGGTGGCTTTTAAATATTTTATCAAGACCCGGTGACAGCTGGAGCTTGCTTGCGATGGCATGCTGAGCCAGGCGAAAGGGAAAACGAGGACGCAAGGGAGACAGGGAGGTGATGGAACGGGCTGGTTGGCGGGTCTGAAGAAGCAGATACAGTGGACCCTCGTATAACAAATGGTTTGTATAACATAAAATCTGTACAATATAAAACATTCCGGAGATAGGGGAAATTTGCTTAACAGAATTGCCTATGGGGCAAACCCGTACAACATAAAAATGGTTGCGATTAGGGATTACTCTGTTTTCAATGCATTCCTACGGGAAGTTTGTATAAAGGAAAATTTGCTTAACAGAACTTCATTTGGAACGAATTCGTTCCTTTATACAAGGTACCACTGTACTTGCTTGGCTGCCCAGGAGACTTCAAAATGCCCCTCTCTAGCTGACAAGAGGACGGTCGTGTTGGATCCAGAAAGCAAGATGCTCAGAGGCGCTAAGAAAGAGAGCACAACAAACCTTCCGTGGGCTTCCTCTCCATCCTCTTCAGAGAGTACAGAGAGGCAAAAGAAGGATAAAGAGACGAGGAGGTACAAAAAAGGCTGGAGAACACTCTTGTTTGCTGTATCTAGCAGGGGTCCTCAAAGTTTTCAAACAGCGGGCCGGTCCACTACTCCCCAGACACCACCGTACAAAAAAAAAGAAGGAAAAAAAAGGCCGACATTTTAAACTGCCCCGCTTGGCTGCAGCCGGTGCCTCAACCATCTGGGCGGCGGGTGGGGGGAGCGGGAGACCTTGCCATGGCCCTCCCACTTTGAACTGTCCCACTAGCTAGAATGCTGATCATCTGGGTGGTGGGTGGAGGGGGTGGGGGAAGCGACATAGCCAACCTCAGCAAGAGAAGCAGCTGCGGAGGCTGGCTTGCTTGCGATGCAGGGGGTAGGTGGGAGGTCTGCAATTGGTCCATGGGGCCAGATTCAGGACCCTGGGGGGATGCATCTGGCCCCCCGGGCCTTAGGTTGAGGACCCCTGGTATATAGGCTCAGTCCGAGAAGCTATTGTTCAAAATGTCCCTTTATAAATTGTTCAAAATGCCTGGAGGACCACGACAGCACTGACGTGATCGTTTTTCCCGCCCCCAACATAAAAAGCTTCAAACGTCAGCGTTGCCTCTGACAAACGGCTCAAGGCGAGGCTGGTTTGCGCACAGCGCCCCCAGGTATGACCGTGCAGTAGCTTACTGCTTGCCTGAAAAGCGGATGCAGAAAACAGTGCCTCTGAGCAGCAAACGAGTGCTTCCTACAGGAGGACCACAGCTGGGCAAAGCTCTGGAGAGTAAGGGAGCCACCTCCTGGGTGCTAAAACGTATCCCTGCCAGGAGACTCTGTCATCATTTAACGCCGTCAGGACACACACACACCCCGGCAAGCACAGAACCTCCCCTGAGCGGTCAGCAAGTGGCTTACCACTCCTCTACTTTGACGGACATCCGGTTGCAGAACCTGTGGACGTACTGAGCGTATTTCTCCACCACAGGCATATTGCAGCTGGTCATCACGATGTTCAGGGATCCGTAGTTGTGTTCTGTTTCGGGCACGATGGGCTTCATTTGTGCCTGGTTCTTCCTTCTCACCTTTGGGGGCTTGACAAAGGAATAAACAAAATCATATTCGCTGCAGCAAGGAGCACCTGAACGTCACAAACGTTCCTCTCCGATCCCTAAATAAAACGGGCAGGCAAACAAATGAAACGGTGACCAGAACTCTCCAACCAGAACTCAAGAACCAGAACAGAAGCTGCTCTGACTTGAGTGACCAGAGGCAAAAAGGAAACAGAACATGGAAAAGCTACCTTTGGGGCATTTTCAGAAACCTGCAGCCAATACGGCCTTTGGCCTTGCCTCACCTTCTACTATAGGACATAACTCTTGCCTTTCGATCTTGAAAGCATCCTCCAGGACATCTTAGGTAGTATAATGAAATAGAATTCTCTTGCCAGGTAAGAACATAAAAAGAGCCCTGCTGGATCAGGCCAAAGGCCCATCTAGTCCAGCTTCCTGTATCTCACAGCGGCCCCACCAGATGCGTTTCGGAGTTTGGCCACCACTGCCATAAGAAGTCTGAAGCAGTATAGTCTATTTGCACATCTTTGGACTAGGCACATTTTATTCTCGCTTGCCTTCTGTAATAAATGCAAACGGCATCGCATCCTGTTACGTTAGCTGCATGTCACGTGATGGTCTTTCATCCAAGCCTAGCACATTTGATCTGTAGCTGATGAGAAGAGTAGAAAAGCCACTCCCCTTCCTGCCATCTTTGTAATAGGAAGCTTATAAGGACATAAGAAGAGCCCTGCTGGATCAGGCCACAGGCCCATCTAGTCCAGCTTCCTGAATCTCACAGTGGCCCCACCAGATGCGTTTGGGAGCACATGAGATTAGACATCTGTCTCCTGATACCACTCCCCTCCATCTGGACCTTGAAATACCCTGGTTTTGAGCCTGGAGATTACACATCTCCATCATGGTTTGTAACCTGGGATGGGCTTTTCCTCCAGGAATCTGTCCAATCCCCTTTTGAAGGCCTCCAGGCCAGATGCCATCACCACTTCCTGTGGCAGGGAGTTCCACAAACTAACAACACGCTGGGTGAAAAAATATTTTCTTTTCTCTGTTCTCACTCTCCCAGCCCTCAGTTTGAGTGGATGTCCCCGAGTTCTGGTATTTTGTGAGAGGGAAAAGAGTACCCCTCTAGCCACTTGACTCATGCCCTTAATTATTTTGTACGTCTCAATCCTATCCCCCTTCAGACGCTCTTTTTCCAGACTAAAGAGCCCCAAATGTTTTAGCCTTTCCTCATAAGGGAGGTGCCCCAGCCCAGCAATCATTTTAGTCGCTCTCTTCTGCATCTCAACATGCACAGCTTCCTAAAAGTAACTTCCCAAGTTTCAGCTGGGAAGCACACCTGAGGGCTTTGTTTAGCCCTCAGTTCTTCCACTGCTGCTCTTCTGCCGGTCTGCCGTCCCGCACGGCCTCCATCAGAACATGATGCTCTTCAGGCTTTCGTGAGCCAACGACTCTCAGAAGAACCAGTTCAGCAGTTGCCAGCACTGGGGCAAGAGAAACTAAAAAAAATTCCTGCCCAGAAAGCAAAGTGTTCTGCTTATATACCGCCCCATACCACTACAAGTAGTCTCTGGTGGTTTACAATTTTAATTACAGTGTGCAGGCTACACATTGCCCCCCCCCCAGCAAGCTGGGTACTCATTTTACCGACCTCGGAAGGATGGAAGGCTGAGTGAACCTTGAGCCTGCTACCAGAGATTGAACCCAGGTCGTGAGCACAGTTTTACCTGCAGTACAGGCATTTAACCACTGCGCCACGAGGCTTCTAGACAAGCCAGGACAAACGGCTCCAATTTCAACTTTTGCCTCCGAGACATCCTGCCTGGATGAATTATGGGTCCATTACCATTCCAATTTTAAAAGACTTGCTTTCAGAAAGTTAAGTCTTGTCAGAGGCTCCGGGGGGGGGGAGGGTATCTTCCTGGCTGCTGTGCCGAAAAAGCACAACACTCAGCTCAGGCACCTTCAATGTTTTTAGCAAGTTCAGCTGGGTGGCGGGAAGACCAGTACTTGTGACTGCATGGATTTTAGCCTGCCCCACTGATAAAACTGTTAATAGATACCTTACAGTTTACAAGCATAATCTGTTCCGGAAACATGCTCGTAAACCAAAACACTCATATATCAAAGCAAATTTCCCCACAAGAAATAATGGAAACTTGGATTATTCCATCTGAGGCCCCAGCTTCCAATATTTCCTATGGGGAAATTTACTTTTTAGTAAAATTTTGCTTTGCTTGGTGAGCAATGTCTTCCAAAATGAGTCCCCTCCGCTGCCGCCATCAGCCCCTCACTGCCGTCAGAGAGTGACGGCAGCTCAGGCCAGGGGGGGGGTCCCTCCCTTCCTCAAGGCCTGGGCAGTCTTGAAGGCAGCGGAAACAGTGGAGTGCCGGGGGTCCCTCATCTTGGCTCCCTCTCTCACAGACTGACTCAACTCTTCCTCCGCTGCCACCATCTTGGGAGCCTGCCAGGCAACATCCAGGTGCCATCCTAAGATGGCGGCGGCAACAGAAAGGAGGAGGAGGAGGAGGAGGAAGAGGAAGAGGAGGAGAGCCAGGCCATGAGGAAGGGAGGGACCCCCCTGGCCTGCGCTGCCATCATTCTCTGACGACAGCGAGGGGCTGATGGGGGCAGCAGAGGGGACTCATTTTAGAAGACATTGCTCAACAAGCAAAGCAAAATTTTACTAAAAACTTCTGCTTGGCTTGCGAAATATTCGTCAACCAAGGTACTCATAAACTGAGGCACCACTGTAAATAATCAAGTCAGGCAATGGCAATGAGGACATCCATGATCGCCTGCAGGAATTTTAGGCTGTGAGCCTGCCTCGCTTTTGAGAGGCGAGGTTTCGCCAACTTTTATTTATTCAAGTGCACCTTGCCCGTGACTGTGCTGTGGTGCCCCGTGGTGCAGTGGTGAAATGCCTGTCCTGCAGCTAAAACTTTTGCTCACCACCTGGGGTTCAATCCCAGGTAGCAGGCTCAAGGTTGACTCAGCCTTCCATCCTTCCGAGATCAGTAAAATGAACATGTACGTTGTGATTTTGAACTGTCTATAATTGTTTTTTGCTTTATTGTTTTATTTTGCTTTTATTATGTTATATTGTACTCTGAATATTGCGCTTTGTCGCTACTATGCAAGCCGCGCAGAGTTCCTCCGGGAAGATGGGCGGGATACAAATGCAATAAATAAATAAATAAATACATACATACACAGCTTGCTGGGGCAGGGGGCAATGTGTAGCCTGCATAATTAAGCTGTAAACCGCCCTGAGACTACATGAAGTGGTATGGGGCGGTATATAAGCAAGCCACGTTGTAAAAAGAAGGAAAAAATCAATACGTTCTTTTCGATTTGGAATCTCCTGCTTTCACCACAGCCTCAGTAAGTTACTCGCTGGAACCACAATTCCAATAATCCACCAGTGAGCCCCAGTTGAAGGAGTCTGGGAGCTGTTGTCCAAACAAGCAACAGGCACTGAGACTAGGGCCCCCAAATAATCCCCCCCTCCAAGAAGGCC
The DNA here is from genome assembly GCA_037367245.1 of Phrynocephalus guinanensis. Classification (NCBI taxonomy): domain Eukaryota; kingdom Metazoa; phylum Chordata; class Lepidosauria; order Squamata; family Agamidae; genus Phrynocephalus; species Phrynocephalus guinanensis. The sequence continues at coordinate 135,965,660 of CM074736.1, read as the reverse complement.
CGGAAATCGGTTCTTAAAGCTGCTGGAGTACGAAAGTCTAGGAAACGCTTTTACCTGCGGGACAAGCAGATGTCTGAAGCGGCCAATGCCATGGGTGGGACAAGACCTATAGTGCCTTTGGCAGTTCAGCAGGGAGCTCCCTTAAGGACACAAAACAAAACGTTTGTTGGTTTCTCTTATTTCTAGGCCTCCTTTCTCCCGACATAGCTAATTAAAAACAGAGGAAGTTATATATTGAAAGAAACAATTCGGCTGTGAAAACTGGTAAAAATACATCAAGCGATTAAAAACATACAAAACTTTAAACATCACCTTAACTTTACAACGGCACTCAGGGGCTCAGTCGTGACCGCTTTTTAGAATCATAGAGTTGGAAGAGACCTCAAGGGCCATCCAGTCCAACCCCCTGCCATGCAGAAACCCCCATCACAATATTTCCGACAGATGGCCATCCAGCCTCTGCTTAAAAGTCTCCAAAGAAGGAGACTCCAACACCCTCCGTGGCAGCCTATTCCACTGCTGAACAGCTCTAACCATCATGAAGTTCCTCCTAATGTTCAAATGGGATCTCTTTTCCTGTAGTTTGAAACCATTTCCCCGAGTCCTAGTCTCTGAAGCCATGGAAAACAAACCAGCCCCTTCTTCAATGTGACATCCTTTCAAACATTTAAACATAGCTATCATATCCCCCCTCAGCCTTCTTTTAGAGAGGCCTGAAGAGGTGGGTCTTTCAGCTGCTGATGGAAGGATGAAAAGGGAAGGGGCCTGCCTGACCACCCAAAGGAAAGCATTTCATATCCTGGGGAGCTGCCACAGAGAAGGCCCTCTCTCGTGTCGCCATCACCGGTGCCTGTGCTAGCAATGGGACTGAGAGGAAGGCCTCCTCTGTTGATTTTAAGCACCAAGAAGGCTCATTTGGGGAGATACAGTCACGGAATCATAGAGTTGGAAGAGACCTCAAGGGCCATCCAGTCCAACCCCCTGCCATGCAGGAACCCCCATCACAGTATTTCCGACAGATGGCCATCCAGCCTCTGCTTAAAAACCTCCAAAGAAGGAGACTCCACCCACCCTCCTTTGGGGCAGCATCTTCCATTGCTGAGCAGCTCTAATTGTCATGAAGTTCTTCCGAATTTTCAAATGGAATCTCTTTTCCTGTAGTTTGAAACCATTGCCCCAAGTCCTACTCTCTGAAGCCATGGAATATATATCATAAATATATGACATCATTTCAAATATTTAAACATTGCTATCATATCCCCCCTCCTCAGCCTTCTTTTTGAAAGGCTAAACATTCCCAGTTCCCTAAGCCATTCCTCATAAGACATTTCTTCCAGACCTTCAACCATCCTGGTTGCCCTCCTCTATACCTGCTCAAGGTTGTCAACATCCTTTTTAAATTGAGGTGCACAGAACTGGACACAGGACTCCAGGTGGGGTCTGACCAGAGCAGAATAGAGTGGTACTATCACTTCCCTTCATCTAGACACTATGGTTCTGTTGATGCAACCAAGAATCGCATTGGCTTTCTTGGTCTCTGCGTTACACTGCTGACTGAAGTAGTCTGGATTTATATGTCATGACCAGTACTTTGAAATAGACTGAAGGTTCACAGTTCCCCGTCAATAAGGTATTGAGCTGGCAAAAGGAGACACACTGGTCACCAGTCAACCTCCATGTAGAGATGACAGCCCTTTCATCTGGTCTCTTGCAGGCATGCTATGCTGATAAAGCGCTGTTTCAGAACTTCAGCCATTTCGTCGCTGCGTCTCGTCAGCGTTGCGACACTGAGGGTAGCGATTCGCAGTGCTTTTTGTTTCCTCTGTTGAGCCCCAACCGGTAACCGTTGTCCACTTTGCACGCTGTTTCGGTGAAGACAGTGTGTGTTGCCTACAAGGAATGCCCTAGTAGTTGTAGCGATGCAATTGTTGTGACAAAAATACCAACTGTGTTTTTAACTGCTTTTATTGAAACCGCCCTGAGTTCCTTTTGGAAAAAGGTTTGTGGTATATAAATGTACCAAATAAATAAATAAATAAATAATAACCAGCCTGTCACCTCAGCATAAGGACATAAGAACATAAAAGGAGCCATGCTGGATCAGGCCAAAAGCCCATCTAGTCCAGCTTCCTGGATCTCACAGTGACCCCACCAAATGTCTCTGGGAGCGCACCAGACTAGGTATCTGTCTCCTGAAACCACTCCCCTGCATCTTCTGGCCCTTGAAGTACCCTGGCTTTTAACCCTGGAGATGACACATCTTAATCATGGTTTGTAACCTGTGATGGACTTTTCCTCCAGGAATCTGTCCAATCCCCTTTTGAAGGCATCCAGGCCAGATGCTATCACCATCTCCTGTGGCAGGGAGTTCCACAGACTAACAATGCGCTGGGTGAAAAAATAATATTTTCTTTGGTCTGTTCTCACTCTCCCAACCCTCAGTTTGAGTGGATGTCCCCTAGTTCCGGTATTTTGCAAGAGGGAGAAGAGCGTCCGTCTATCCACTTGACTCATGCCCTGCATAATTTTGTACACCTCAATCATATGCCCCCTCAGGCGCCTTTTCCCCAGACTAATGAGCCCCAAATGCTGTAGCCTTTCCTCATAAGGGAGGTGCCCCAGCCCAGTAACCATTTTAGTTGCTCTCTTCTGCACCTTTTGCAGTTCCACTAAGTCTTTTTGAGATGACAATGGGGTCCATGTTTTACTCAGCACCACCCTGGATGGGGGCAGTTTCCACATGTACCACATGGAGGAATGGACTAACGCCGCGAATGGCAAAATGAACCTTTATTATTTATATATTTAAAATATCTTTACTGTGTTTCTCCTTAAAAGGATGCACAGCGGCGTACGTCATTAAAAGACAACAACAGTGAGCATACAAATACCAAAAAGGATTTTAAAAATGCCTTACAAAATAACAAGTGGCACCAAAACATGTTCAGAGCAACAAGGCATAAAAGCATCCATTTAAAAAATCCCACGAAGGCACCCACTGAGGGAAAGTCTGTCTGAAGTGAAAGGTCTTTGCCTGCTTGTGGAAGGACAGCAAAGATGGGGCCAGGCTGGTCTCCAGTGGGAGGGAGTTCCAGAGTGGGAGCAGCAACAGAGAAGACCCTCTCCTGTGCCCCCACGTAGAGCGCATTGCAATAATCAATACGGGATGTTACCAGTGCATGCGTAACTGTCATGAGGCTCTGCTCTTCTAGGTAGGGGCGGAGCTGGTATATTTTCCGCAGCTGAAGGAAGGCGCCCCTGGCCACTGAATCCACCTGGGCTTCCAGAGTTAGACCGGGGTCCAGGAGCACCCCCAAGCTGCGGACCCTGTCCCTTAGGGGGAGTGCAACCCCGTCCAGAACAGGGAAGTGGCCCTCTAGCCTGGCTGACGAAGCACCCATTAACAGCACTTCCGTCTTGTCTGGATTGAGTTTCAATTTATTAACCCTCATCCAGTCCATTATTATCTGGCCCAGACACGAGTTCAGCACAGAAACCGCCTCACCTGGACTGGTGGAGAATGAGAGGTAGAGCTGAGTATCATCAGCATATTGCTGACTCCTCAGCCCAAACCTCCTGATGGCCTCTCCCAGCGGTTCCATGTAAATGTTGAACAGCATAGGAGACAGTATTGAGCCCTGAGGAACCCCATGACATAAATGCCACATTTAGGGCTTTACGGGTTAGAATGAGCACTTTGAATTGTGCCCAGAAATGGATTGGCAGCCAGCGGGTGCTGCTGTAAAAGGGGTGCTGTGATGCCAGTAACCAGCCCCAGTCAGCAACCTGGCCGCTGCGTTTTGGCCCTAGCTAAGGGTTTCTCTCTCCCTTCTCATTTAGCCTCTTTCCCTCTTGCTTCTGGGTTTCAACATGCACCATAAGAGCATTCTTTTTGCATCCTTTCTGTACTGCACGGGGGAGCAGAGCACTCCAGAAACCTAGTCCTGTACTGTACAGCAGTGCAGATGGCATTTGCTGGAAGAAGAAGAACATTCTTACCTACAGAACAGATGGGATTCCTTCTGGAGGCTTTTAAGCTAAAACTAAAGGAAAGAAAAAAGAAAGCGGACTATCACATTCTGTCATCCATTCCACCTAAAAATAATATTTCCAGTCCCTTCTGAAATATAATACAAAGTCCCCTGTTAATTCCCTGATGGTTCAAACACAACGTTTTTGGAGTCAGCATGTGGCAGTAGCCACAAAGCACGAGAGCTTAGCAGGGCCTTTCACTAAAATCCTACAAACGCATTCAAAAAATCCGCCTCGAGTCCTTTTTAAAGAGAAAGGTGGGATAGAAATGTGTGTGTGTTTTGTCGTTACAGTCGTGGCCGACCCTTCGTGACTCCATGTCCATGGAGTTTTCTTGGCAGGAGTACTGGAGTGGCTTGCCAGTTCCTACTCCAGACGCCTACAGCACCTGGTATTCTAGTTTAAATAAATTAAATAAATTTAAAATAAATTTAAATAAATTAAATAAAGCGAGGCCCGCTGATTCAAGATGATTTGATTCCCAGCAAACAAGCAGAACTATACTAATATCTACCGTGTTTCCCCGAAAATAAGACAGTGTCTTATATTAATTTTTGTTCCCAAAGATGCACTAGGTCTTATTTTCAGGGGATGTCTTATTTTTCCATGAAGAAGAATACAGTACACATTTATTATTATCTTATTATTGGGGAGGCCTTATTTTCGGGGGGATGCCTTATATTTCAGCGAGAGGCAAAACTGTAAGTAGGTCTTATTTTCGGGGGATGTCTTATTTTGGGGGAAACAGGGTACTAAGTCCTACAGTAGAGTTTGGAAGAGTGATTTATAAAAGTCTAGGTACAAAGGACAACATAGCAATGGATGGAAAAGTAACTCTCAGAATCCTCTAGTCGGGGGGAGGGGGGGCTACACTAGATGGGGAAAACTGCTATGATACCAGCACCAAAGGAAGAAAGTGAGGGAGAATCACTGCAAGATCAGAACCACAGGTTCTTAACATGGGTCAATTTTTACTACTGCCATAAAATATCATAATAAATTTGTGGGGAGAAGCTTCCGGGTTGACATAACTGGAGCCATTTTGCCATTTCAGAAGCAACAGCTTCTGATAGCAAAAGGTCTGAGTTCTCTGCAATGGCAGACAAGATCATGTCACTAGCCCTCCCCTCTTTTTCCTTAGCCAAGCTTGCCAATAAGAGAACTCTTTGTCTTCTCCTGTTACCAGTTAAGTTTGCCAAAGCTAATTAGAGCACAAAGCCAATTAGAGCAATATCACTTATCACAAAGCTAAAGCTTACCAATTAGAGCAATGCACTTAGGTACCAATACACATAGAAATGCATCATGATTTAGACCTCCCATGCAATGCCTCTTTAACTATATTTGGGGGAATTTCTTGCTGCGCCACAAAGAAATGATGTAATCAGCTATGCATCTGGAAGTTGTATCATGGCTACTGGACTTCTTTTTTGAGAGATAGAAACGTTTCACTGTTCATCCAAACAGCTTCATCGGTCTGAAATTCACATTTCTATCTATCAAAAAAGAAGTCCAGTAGCCATGACACAACTTCCAGGTAAACTCACCTGGATGACTGAGAATCTTCACAGACAATGAGCTATGCAAATCACCTATGGTACAGGGGTTAATCAATGAGGCCTCTTCAGACAACAGAAGAGCTAGGATCTCTCTCTCTCTCTCTCTCTCTCTCTCTCTCTCTCTCTCTCTCTCTCTCTCTCTCTCTCTCTCTCTGTGTGTGTGTGTGTGTGTGTGTGTGTGTCTGTTTTCTTCAAAGCACTTTCCCATTACTCCAGCTGCCCCCCGATTATTGCAACATAAACTGACAGATCAATATCTCCCAATGATAATACGTTTACTTAGGATGTGAGATGAGGAGTTCCATGTAACTATCTTACCTGATCAGCTCAGATGTTTCTTTTAAAAAGGGTTCTGTGACCAAGTACAGCACCTAGGGGGACAGGAAAAAAAACACAACACAATTTAATCCACTAGAAAACAACAGTCTTTCGGAATGCAATTTATAGACAGTTTTCCAAGGCTTGTGGTTACTCTTGCAGAATGCATTTTAGCTCACATCTTTCACTTCCTCTCCAAATTTGCAAGTCATCAACAAACTCTGTGAAATAGGACTAGAAGTTCTATTCAGGAAGGCTTTCCCTTTGTGACAAATTGTCTAGATGGGCGGTATAAAAGTCGAATAAATAAATAAATAAATAAAACAGAGGCATCCTTGTACACAAGAATTAATGTACCAGTACACTAATAAATAATAATAATTACATGCCCTCAAGTTTGCTGTGAAATGTATTTAAGTGGGACTCCACAACAAAATATTGCATGCACTGAATGCATTAAAAGCTACATGATTTTCCTTCTCATTATCAGCAAGCAAAATATTTCTTTATTCTGTTTATATACTGGACCCATTAGTGCCACAGCACTATTCTGGGCAGTTCACATTTAAAACCACAGTAACACTAAAATAATGTACTAAAATGAACAATCCATATGAAGACGAAAGGCTCCGAAGCAAAAATAAGTCTAAACAAAATAAATCACGGAAATAAGGATAACAATATGTGTGTTGTGTCGTTACAGTCGTGACCGACTCTAAGTGACTCCATGTCCATGGAGTTTTCTTGGCAGGAGTACTGGAATGGCTTGCCAGTTCCTACCCCAGGCACCTAAAGCACCTGGTATTCCCTGGTGGTCTCCCATCCAAGTACTAACCAGGGCCGACCCTGCTTAGCTTCCGAAATCGGGCGAGATCGGATATGCTTAGGCAGTGAAGGATAACAATATTTGAATGTAAATGTGAGATCAACCTTTGCTCTACTAGTGTTGGAGTGGAAAGCTGTGTCTTCAACTGCCTCTTGAATTATAGCAGGGACCAGCCACAGCTCCTCCTGGCACTGGATCTACAAAAATGGAGCCACCGTGAAGAAGGCCCTCCTTCCTGTGGAGGATTTACGGGGCTCCCTCGGGGTGGCTACCAGGAGCAGCCTCATCTGCTGTGATCTGCTGGGTTGGGCAGCTGACATTGGGGAGAGATGCTCTGACAAGGGACCAAACCATGGAGAGCTTTATAAGTACTCTAAGACTTAGGACCTTGCAGGACTCAATATCATAGAATCATAGAATCATAGAGACCTCAAGGGCCATCAAGTCCAACCCCCTGCCATGCAGGAACCCCATCACAATATTTCTGACAGGTGGCCATCCAGCCTCTGCTTAAAAAACCTCCAAAGAAGGAGAGTCCACCACCCTCCGTGGCAACATATTCCACTGCCGAACAGCTCTAACCGACATGAAGTTCTTTCTAATGTTCAAATGGAATCTCTTTTCCTGTAGTTAGAGACCATTGCCCCGAGTCCTAGTCTCTGAAGCCATGGAAAACAAACCGGTTCCCTTTTCAATATGACATCCTTTCAAATATTTAAACATAGCTATCATATCCCCTCTCAGTCTTCTTTTAGAGAGGCTAAACATTCCCAGTTCCCTAAGCCGTTCCTCATAAGACATTTCTTCCGGACCTTCAACCATCCTGGTCGCCCTCCTCTGCACCCGCTCGAGGTTGTCAACATCCTTTTTAAATTGAGGCGCACAGAACTGGACAAAGGAGTCCAGGTGGGGTCTGACCAGAGCAGAATGACCAGGTGGGGGTCTGACCAGGTGGGGTCCCTCCAGGTGGGGTCTGACCAGAGCAGAACCAATGGAAGTGAGTTAGAATTTGGGGTGATGCAATCAAATCTGCTCAGACCAACTACCAGTCTGGTCGCCGCATTCTGGATGCACTGAGGTCCCTGGGTCAGCTCCAAGGGAAGCATCACGGCAAAAGAAGAGGCAGTGCAACAAGAATGCATTTTATATACACAAGTCACCTTGTTTACCTTTTCCAACCAATACAGTCCACCTCAACTATTTTGCTTGTTCTTCCACCAGTTGGTTGGTTTTGTTTCCTAGAATCTTTAAGCTTGTCTTATTTCTACCAGCACGTTAAGGGAAAAAACAAAAAGAAGCATCTACCCGGTACTTCGAGAACTGGCGCATCCCCCGTCAGCCCTTCCAAAATCTGACCTTTTTTGGCAATTCAAAACATCCGTTGGTCTCCTTTCACTCCCATGCTCTGAGAGAGGCCTCCCTCCCTAACCATGCAAGGTGCCTTTCAAAGGGTTCAGCCTGTAATTGTTATGTGCCATTTGGATTTATGAATGAGCAATCTCTACAACGCCCAGTCCAATTCTGCTCTGCTCAGCTCTCTTGTGCAAACTCACACCAGTGGCTTCCTTTCGGGAGTCAGTCCATCTCGTATTGGGGCTTCCTCTTTTCCTGCTGCCTCCCACCTTTCCCAGCCATTGTTGTCTCTTCCAAAGACTCCTGCCTTCTTGTGATGGGCCCAAAGGAGGACAGCCTCAGCTTCAACCTTTTTGCCTCCAGAAAGAGTTCAGGGTCGATTTGATCCACTTTTTTTGTCATTCTGGAAGTTCAGCATATCCGCAAAACTCTCTTCTAGAACCACATTTCAAGTGGATTAATTTTTTCTCCTGGGTCAGACCTACCCGTTCCCTTAATCCCATGGCTAATTTTGGAAAAAGCCCAACACATCCATCTAACAGTGGTCGTTGGGGTGATCAACACTACAATTGTATTCGGACTCCAAGTTTGGGGAAGTTACTTTTGGGGGGGAGGGCTGTAAGATCTTTTCCAGCTGGGAAAACTTGGGGAACCAGATTGAAAAAAGTGTTATTTCCCCAAACTCAAATCAGAAGTACTGTAATTTATTTATTTATTTATTTATTTATTTATTTATTTATTTATTTATTTATTTATTTATTTACTTTGAATATTTTTACCCCACCTTTCTCCTTGGAAAAGGACCCAAGGTGGCTTACAATAATGAGGAACAATATACAGCCCAGAATATTTAAGGTGTATTCAATTTAAGAACAGGGAATTCCATCTTTCAAATGGAACACATGCTTTTTGTATCACCCCACCCCACCCCCATAACTTCCTCAGGCAAGCAGGGACTTGTAGTCTCGATAGAGCCAAACTGAGGGTGGGAAGCGGGTAGTGGTCAAGGACTATGCTGCTTTTTTTAATATGCTGGGTATTAAACCGTATCCGGGACTTTGAAGCAGTCTTTACACCAGCCCTGCCTCCTGATACCATCACCCAGTGTATTACATCTCACCCAAAAGATTCTCAGCGCCTCTCCCAATATTGCATTTTTGGTACAATGCTTTATTTAATTATTTATGTTTATATTTATATACTGCCAGATTTTCCCAGATAAAGATATCAAGTTGCTATCAAAAACTTAGCTTACTTTTTTTTTTTAGTAGTGACCAATAAAGGTATTACCTAGTTTACTTTGGAATTAAGAGAGGCACCTTAGAACAGGCATGTCCAAACTTCTGCCCTCCAGATGTTTAGGACCACAACTCCCAGAATTCTAACCTTAGATTGCCAATGTCAAAGAACTGTGGGAGTTGCGGTCCAAAACATCTGGAGGGCAGAAGTTTGGACATGCCTGCCTTAAAACATTAAAAAGTAACATTAAAGCTACAAAGAGCACGTAAGAAAAGAAAAATCCATTATGAGGGGTGGAAAAGAACATGGAAATCACGGGTATTCTTATGAAATCACTCAATGCAACCATGTATGGTAATCCCTATACAATGGACCCTCGTATAACAAACAGTTTGGATAACATAAAATTATGTTATGTTATGGGCGTATTTGTATAAATAATCCAGGAGATAGAGGAAATTTGCTTAACAGAATGGCCTAAGGGGCGAATCCGTACAACATAAAAATGGGATTATTCCGTTTTCAATGCATTCCTATGGGAAATTTGTTAAACATAATTTCATTTGGAACGAATTAATTCCTTGATACAAGGTGCCACTGTAAAAGACACGTGGTACCCAGTGATGCCTCTACTCCCAGGCTAGTAGATACGCGGTTGCCATTCTCTTTTGCTTTGCTTTTATCCCTCTCCTTCAACCTCCCACCAAGTCTTACGACCAAGGCAAGCTGAACCTCAGCGATGGCCAGGATTCTGGCAACAGCCATGCGGAGGATGATACGACCAGGAGACCCAGAAGGCGATATACAAAATAAAAAGACTGGTGGGGATAAAGGAAGATCGGTCAAAGGATAAGGAAGCAGCCAGGGGGGTCCCGTTTTCGCCATAGGATACGTACTTTTCCTAAAGCGGCGCTCATGATCCCCAGCGACGCCCTCCAGTCGGTAACCAGGGGCGACCCAGCGGGGAAAGCGTGAACCTGAACGGGTCCGCCGCACTCAGCGGTCCCCCAAGGCCACGCCGGTCCAGCAACAAAAGATGTCCCTCCAACTCCCCGATTCGAGGAGACGCAGTTCCGTTCTGCTTCTGCTCCAATGGAAAAGGAGGAGGCTGGAAGAGGAAGCCGCCACCGCCGCCAATCAGTGGCAAACGCCTCCCAGCGGCTGCTCTGATTGGTTAGGAACGTAGCCAGGCAAAGCGGACGGTGGGACTCCGGATCGCCCCCATTCAATCTCTTTTTAACCAATAATCTCGAGGCAACAAAATCAGGTCCCCCCCTTTTTTTTTACACTCAGCAGAATTAGACATGTATTGTTAACACAAAAAAGGCCATTTCTTATCAGTAGCGACGTGCTAGATAAGTGGTGCATCAATCAATCAATCAATCAATCAAATTAATATCAACTTTCCTGCCACACCATAAACTCTGCCACTATTTATAAGGTTACAAACCATGATGGAGATGTGTAATCTCCAGGTTTAAAACCAGGGTACTTCACTGGCCAGATGCAGGGGAGTGGTATCAGGAGGCACAGATACCTAGTCTCCTGCGCTCCCAGAGGAATCTGGAGGGGCCAACTCTTCTCCCTCACAAAATACCAGAACTAGGGGACCTGCACTCAAACCGAGAGTTGGGAGAGGGAGAAAAGACAAAATAAAATATTTTTTTATCCAGTGTGTTGTTAGTCTGTGGAACTCCCTGACACAAGATGTTGTGGTGATGGCATCAGGCCTGGATGACTTCAAAAGGGGATTGGACAGATTCCTGGAAGAAAAGTCCATCACAGGTTACAAACCATGATGTAGATGTGTCATCTCCAGGCTTAAAACCAGGGTACTTCACAGGCCAGATACAGGGAAATGGTATCAGGTGTCACAGATATCTAGTCTCATGCACTCCCAGAGGCATCTGGTGGGGCCAATGAGAGATACAGGAAACTGGACTAGATGGGCCTTTGGCCTGATCCAGCAGGGCTCTTCTTCTGTTCTTATGTTCTTATAAGGTGCATTCATAGAATCACAGAATTGCAGAGCTGGGCTTATTCCCAGAGGTCACCTAGTAGAACACTCTCTGCCTATGAAGGAAATCTATTACCTTCTACTCAAGGTTTTTATGGTCTTGGATTAGGCTTCTCGGGGAATTCTGCAAACTGTAATCGAAAAACACGAACCCACACATCTCCAGTTTCTAGCAGCCTATGCCAAACCGACGGCCTTGTTAAGGTCAGCATGTGCTTGGCCACTGAAAAATAAGGCGACGGGGCAAACAGATGAGTCACATGATCACATCTCCGTGTCTATGGCAGAAACAGGTGACCTGGAGCACTTACACATTGCCAACAAAAGCCACAGGAGGACACTGGGTGTGTAAAGGCTTATTGTTACATGCGTGTACAGAGATGTAAGCAACACTGCTGTCCTTATCAGCTGGGCCTTATCACCAAATTGCCTACGTGGCAAAAGCCAAAGCTGTATTGAACCCAAAGTCCTTCTTGAACCAAATCCGAGATGGACAAACTTCGGAAACCAGTATACAGGGATCAGAGACCAAAGTCCGGAGCAAGGTTGATCCTATTGTTACCAGTTTTTACAGATTATTTTGAGTCCATGCTTGGCTTGGAACCAGTGTCCAATAATTCAATTTAAATAAAGTAAGGAAGCGCAAACACTGAACTGTTCAAGTCTGATTTATTAAAGCAAAGCCAAAGCAGCAGTCAGTGGTCTCACCCTGGATGGTGTGAGTGAGCCCTGAGCATTTGTTTAACAACAGTTTTTATACATACAAGCTAGTTCAAGGTTTGCCTCAATCGGCATTGGTGGGTCATTGTTGACAGTTGCATCCAATCTCCTGTGCCATCAAGCTCTTGATGGTCCAAATCCTTGAATCAATGTTCCATAGATTGGTGTTCTATTGTTCAACTGGGCCCAGTCCGGCAGAGACAGGGCAGAGACAGGGAATGTGGAACTCCAGACAATGAGACAATTTCCTGTCCCTCAGGCACAGTTTACCTTGGGGATAATCCCCTCATCCAGGTGTTCTGCCACTTACTGGAGTCATGTACTTCAAGTTAATTTACACTCTTAATGTATTCCAGTTCCTATAATTTATCTAGCTAGAATAAATGTTTTGGAGCCTGATTTCTCATGGTATCACTTTTTACACGACCCCTAAGATCCGCTGGCCACTTAAATTTGGACCAGAGATCTTAGGGGTCCGTCGCTCTTCGGGCGTTCCCACCCCCTTCCGCACTTCCTGGCTGCTGGCTGCGTGAGGGAGGGAGAAAAAGAGAAAGAAAAGCATGCCGCTCACCTCGTTCTGCCTCTCGTCTCTGTAAAAGTAGCTCTTAAGGAGCGGGAGCCAAAAAGCAGCAAACAGAAGCGAGGAGAGCCCGGCACTCACTATCATTGCACCGCATCAAAGATTTTTCACCTCCAAAGAGACGGTACAAGAAAAGTGCGCTGGGTCGCGCTAAAGTGGGCGGGGTCGCACTTAATTGTCTGCAAACTCCGGAGCTGGTGGGTAAACATTTTTAAGCTCCGGAGATTGCAGCCATTTGCAGCGGAGCTTAGGGGTCGTGTATAAACGCCCACTATGATGCTTTTAGGTGCTGCCTCCTCACTTCCCAATTATGGCAACCCCGAATTAATTACTGTATCTCCATAGGATCTTATATTAGCAGCTTTGTCCAGGCTTTGCAAAGTAAAAACTTCACACTCTTAATGTCCCTTTCCTGTCCCGATTGTGATGAAGAGAGGTTTAACAGCAGATTTTCAGATGTGATTCAGGTGACCTAATGATGGACCTTAAACAGAAAGTGGTCATTCCTCTGACCCAGATCAAAGAAAATTTAGATCCAATATTGCTGAAAAATAAAACCTAGCTAGGAATGTTTGCCTGTTTGAAGCTCATTGCTTCAAACTTTTTCACCCAGAGGATCACTGGTCTGTGGAACTCCCTGCCAGAAAAAGTGGTGACATCTGTCAGCCTTGACAGCTTTAAAAAAGGATTAGACAAGATCATGGAGAACAAGTGTATCAATGGCAATAGTTATGAATGCCTAAGGACAACCTCTGGGTTGGAGGGATAGGCAGGGTATCTCTCAATGCCACTTGCAGGGAATCATAAGCAGTTGAAAACACATGCTTGGGAATACCCTGAAGCAAATGGTGATCCACTGTGTGAGACAGAATGCTGGACTGGATGGGCTATGGCCTGTTCCAGCAAGGCTGTTCTTATGTTCATGATCCCTTGCTAGTTAGCTAGAGAGTGGGCATCCACTAGACCAGTGGTTCTCAACCTGTGTGTCCCCAGATGTTCCGGGACTGCAACTCCCAGAAGCCTCAACCACTCACTATGCTGGAAGGGATTTCTGGGAATTGCAGTCCAGGAGCATCTGGGGACCCACAGGTTGAGCACCACTGCACTAGACAGACTCCATATTAACAACTTTTGAGATGGTGATTCCCTCCAGCGAGCTCCCATGTACCAGTGAGTGGCTTAAAAAATAACCAGGTAGAAGATGCACCATCCCTTATGGCTGTATCACCAAATAAGAAGCAATATTACCATTTCTGTAACATTTTTTTTTTTTGCTGACGTTGCAAAGGGGACAGAATCTGCCTAAAGGCTGGCAGCCCAACAGAGTGTTGCAATGTTAGTTAAATTCTTTTAGCTGTGCAGTAGTAGGGGTTACAGAGCCTTTTCCAAGGAGAGAGGCAGGCTATAAATAAATAAATAAATAAATAAATAAATAAATAAATAAATAGTCCACAGAAAGCAATATTTCCCGCCATTACCACTTTTTAATTCATGTTTTTCAAGCTTCATTTTGCACCACTGGTCAAGGGGGAAGCTTACCGGTGTAGCCCCATTCCATTTACCTGTGTTCAGTTAATTTGTTTGTTTGTTTAATTTCTATTCTACCCATCTGGCAATACTGAATGAATGAGGAGGGGATGTGTTCTGTGCCAAAATAACAAACGTCTCTTTAAAACAAAGGTAGAAAGGGATCTATTACTTGTGCTTTTCCCTGCGCATTTATTTTTGTAGCCTCTCCTTCCTATAACGGGCCAGGTACAGCATAACATATGTGCAGCATATGACTGCATTGTAGCTGCTTCTTGACTCATCGTTTCACAGTGTGCTTACAAAAATAGCTTAAAAGCCCTCAAAATTAACCACCACCACCCTCCAAAGAATAACAGGTTATGCTTTAAGAAGCAAGATTATTACCAGGTATTCGGTTCATTTTTAGAAAACAGCGAGGGCATCTGAGGGTGGGAGCTGAAAGCTCATTTAAAACTAAACTTACCACCAGAGTGGATGGCGATAAAAGAAGAACATTGCTCTGCCCTCATTATCCCAAACACGACACGTAATGCCTGCTATTTGTAGCAACGTTGCTTCTTAGCTCTAACAGGCATGCACTTTGAAATGCTGTTGAGTTCACAGGAGCTCATTTCAGTTAAAATCAGCTTGTTCCCGAGACTTTTGTCATCCTTGCAGGGAAGGAGGGGGCTGCCTCTGACTCATCGTGAAATCTGGGGGAGAACACGTGAGAAGCAGCAGCAGAGGGATTATGGACTGAGATTCTTTCATAGAATCATGGAGTTGGAAGAGACCTCAAGGGCCATCCAGTCTAACCCCCTGCCACGCAGGAACCCCCATCACAGTACTGTATTTCCGACAAGTGGCCATCCAGCCTCTGCTTAAAAACCTCCAGAGAAGGAGACTCCACCACCCTCCTTTGTGGCAGGATGTTCCACTGCCGGACAGCTCTAACCATCAGGAAGTTCTTCCTGATGTACAAATGGAATCTCATTTCCTGTACTGTAGGGTGGTGCATCTAGGTAAAAAGAATGAATTGCACAGATATAGGATGGGAGACACCTGGCTGGAAAATAGTACCTGTGAAAGGGATCTGGGAGTCTAGGTGGACCACAAATTGAACATGAGTGAGCAGTGTGATGCGGCAGCCAGGAAAGCCAACACGATTCTTGCTTGCATCAACAGAAGCATTGCGTCTAGATCAAGGGAAGTGATAGTACCACTCTATTCTGCTCTGGTCAGACCCCACCTGGAGTACTGTGTCCAGTTCTGTGCACCTCAGTTTAAAAAGGATGTTGACAATCTTGAACAGGTCCAGAAGAGGGTGACCAGGATGATTGAGGGTCTGGAGGAAATGTCTTACGAGGAGCAGCTTAGGGAGCTGGGAATGTTTAGCCTCTCTAAAAGAAGGCTGAGGGGGGATATGATAGCTATGTTTAAATATTTAAAAGGATGTCCCATTGAAGAAGGGACTGGTTTGTTTTCCATGGCTTCAGAGACTAGGACACAGAGCAATGGTTTCAAACTACAGGAAAAGAGATTAATTTTAAACATTTGGGAGAATTTCATGACAGTTAGAGCTGTTTGGCAATGGAATATGCTGCCCCAAAGGAGGGCGA
Source organism: Phrynocephalus guinanensis (assembly GCA_037367245.1). Taxonomy (NCBI): domain Eukaryota; kingdom Metazoa; phylum Chordata; class Lepidosauria; order Squamata; family Agamidae; genus Phrynocephalus; species Phrynocephalus guinanensis. The sequence continues at coordinate 135,949,888 of CM074736.1, read as the reverse complement.
TGGAGTCTCCTTCTTTGGAGGTTTTTAAGCAGAGGCTGGATGGCCATCTGTCGGAAATATTATGATGGGGTTCCTGCATGGCAGGGGGTTGGGCTAGATGGCCCTTGACGTCTCTTCCAACTCTATGATTCTATTGATTCTATGATTCTATGAATCCATCCAGGGATAAAGGGAAGGTTACAAACTCGCTATCCTTGGCATCTGAGTTGGCATCAAAGACCGAGGAGCTATGGAAATATGAATGCACATCATGAATCACCTTGCATGGAGGCAGCATCAGACACTGACACACCGTGACTCAACCACTGCAGACCCCGCTTTGCACTGCATGCCTGTGCGTGTGATTTAGGGCTGTTTCAACTGCAGGCAGAGGTGGCTGCAATCTGACATGCTATGCACGGGGCAAGTTAAAACCACTTTAAACACAGGAGGACTTGCATTGAAGACAGCGTACATAGGAGGGCATTTAAAATCCAGAGGTGGGGGTAGCCCATCCAGCATTTGACCAGCGGCGCAGGGCAGCCAAAAACGCCTAACAGGTCACTAGGATGCTGATGTTGGCAGGACCGCCCTGCCCACTTAGCTGGGATTGGGCCTCTGAAGTACTGTACTGTTGTCATTGGGTTGCAACCCATCAATCAAAGCAGGAGGAAGAGTCATTGGTTCCAAACCCCTGGCGTGAGAGATTGGCTCCTGGCTGAAAGGCGCAGCCATCTTGAGTGTGGCAGGGAGGGCAGCACAGAGGCCAACTGGTGGGAGGATGCTGGTTTTAGGCACAGGCTTCCAAAGCATGACTAACAAGTGTGTCTGATGAACACCCAACATGAAGAGTACAGAAGAACATAAGAAGAGCCCTGCTGGGTCAGGCCAAAGGCCCATCTAGTCCAGCTTCCTGTATCTCACAGTGGCCCCACCAGATGCGTCTGGGAGCACACGAGACTAGATATCTGTCTCATAATACCACTCCCCTGCATCTTCTGGCCCTTGAAGGACCCCGGTTTTAAGCCTGGAGCTGACACATCTCCCACATGGTTTCCAGACTAAAGAGCCCCAAATGTTTTAGCCTCTGGTGCTTTTGTCCTTGGGTTTAGTATTCCAAGACGTGCTAGTCACATTTGTACCTTTGTAGAATGCCGGCTGATTTTTTAAATATGTGGAATTAAAATTAAATTAAAATTGTAAACTGCCCAGAGAGTGCTTTGAGCTTTGTGGGGCAGTAAATAAGCAGCACGCTTTGGGTTTGTTTGCTTGTTTGCTTGTTTTTAATTATGTCAGTCACAATTTCTTCTTATTATTTTTCTTCTTCTTCGCGTCTTCCCACAGGTGTGGGATCTGCTTTTCAGCTCCTGAAACACCACTTTGCCCAACTGACATGATAACTGGAAACACATAAGAACATAAGAAGAGCCCTGCTGGATCAGGCCAAAGGCCCATCTAGTCCAGCTTCCTGTATCTCACAGGGGCCCCACCAAATGCCTCTGGGAGTGCACGAGACTAGATATCTGTGTCTCCTGATACCACTCCTAGGATGACTAGAGATATCTTCGTAGAATATGTGCTGTTCCTAATAATACCACCATTTGTATTAAACCAATGTCGATCTTGTCAATGCTGAGGCTTTTCAGATGCCAAACCAGGTGTTTTGGGATTGCACCCAAGGAACCTATTACAGTGGAACCTTGACTTACGTCATTAATCCGTTCCAGTGGTCTAGACTTAAGTCAAACATGACTTAAGTCAAATGAACTTTTCCCATAGAAAGTAATGGGAAAGTGGATTAATCCGTTCCAGATGATGAAAAAGACCTCCGATAAACAGCAATTTAACACAAATTTGACTGGGATAGGAGATTCCTTCCAGGGATGTAAATGAAATATCTCTTCAAAGAGAGGAGGAGGCAGTGGAATTATAGTCCACATATGCCTCCACTTTTTAATGTTCATAACAACAATGTCTAACATTTAAGTTTTACTGATTTTTAACCTGACGTTCCAAGTTCTGAACAACTCTATGATTACCATTAGAGTCCCATAACTTTACAGCTCCCCAACTAAAACGCTTCCATTGTGGACCAGACTTCTGCAGCCAGATTTTTTACAAGACTGAGCCGACTGTCTAACCAGCGAGGCCAGCCCCGAGCTCCCGGCCCTTCTTCTCCTCCGGCAGCAGCGGCGGCTTCGGCGAGGCCGAGGACCAGCTCCAGGTGCTCTGAGCTGGCCTTGCCGAAGCGGCCACTGCCAGAGGAGAGGAAGAAGGCAGGAGCAGTTTGGAGGCAGCAGCTGTGATGCTGGGTCGTGGCTGCTGCCCGATTCTGGTGCCTTGCACCAGGGCTCCGAGATGTAAGTCAAAGCCTGCGACTCAAGTCAAACAGGCCCCTTCTTGCTGTAAGTCAAATATGATGCAAGTCAAGCAGTATGTAAGTCAAGGTTCCACTGTATTGGTATTGTTATTGCTTTCTTATTCCATAGCTTTTCAATTTCTACTTCTAAGTCCCGATATTTGGTTATCTTTTCTATATTTTCTTTGCCACTGAGTCGTGAGTCTCCTGGTATTGCCACATTGAGGTTTTGAACTTTGTTGTTGTTGTTGTTGTTGTTGTTGTTGTTGTTGTTGTTGTTGTTGTTGTTGTTGTTGTTGTTGTTGTTAATAATAATAATAATAATAATAATAATAATAATAATAATAATAATAATAATAATAATAATAATAATAATAATAATAAAATGGACAGTTGTAAAAAAGACAAAAACATCAAAGTTACAGTAAAACAAGGCAAAACAAGCTAAAAAAAGGTTCAGTTTAATGTCAAAGATGTTTCAGAAAAGCCATCCAAGAAAATAATAAAAGCTAACACTATCATTAATGACTGCAGAACGAATATTTGCTACTAAGCTACAATAACTACAGTACCTGTAGTTCCCTACAACGAAGCCCTCTTGCGACTCTAACACTAAAAAGCCATATAGTATATTATTAGTAGCTAACTCCTCCAACTCCACCTATCCTTTCAGGCAAAAACCAATCACATCACAGTATATTTCCATATTCATCAGTCTCCTTTCCCTCAGCCCTCCCAACAGTTCTCATGAGAGAATGTCCTTGGGCAGCTCCTTTGGAATCCAGATGTTTGGTCTTCCACCTGGCTGCCTTCTCCAGCTGCAGGCAGTGAAGATAAGCACCTGTGTAAACTTAGGAGAGAGCTTGGAAAAGTACTACACAACCCATACACACAATGCCTTGACGCACATCCTTGCACTTGATGATCTTTTCTAATTCCTTCATTGGTGTCCTTTGTTGTTTTCTTCTGACTTCCGGGCTGCAATCTCCATCTGTATTGATGTTTAAACCAAGATACAGTATATAAAATCTTCTGAGGCTGGTAAACTGAGTACCCGGTTTGCTGGGGTTGGGCCATGGGTGGCCTCCCTAATTACATCCTAAACTCCCCAGAGAGTGCTATAGGCCCTGTGGGGTGATATATAAGCAGTACTTTTACTTTGCTTTAATTTTAATTAAATGCTTCCAGGCCTTTCCTATTTTGACTTCTATCACATTGCTGTGATCCTTAAATGATGTGCCACGTTGCTCAAATGGTCTGATCTGTTGTTTTATTTATTTCCTGTAGATTTAATAAAATAATGGATGAAACCCTGTTTATGGAGGCATCATGTGAAATTTTGCTTGGGTAAATTTGCTTGGCGTTACACCCGGGCAACAGGAAATTGCTCAGTTCCATTGTGCAGTCAGGCACATGGTTTGCGTTGTGACCATTGCTTTAGTGCAGCGATGGAAGTTCTTCGTGGATAACACTTCCACCTCGGCCTTTATTGCGAACAACACTTCTGTAATTATAAGTTGCACAGGCATAGCGGTGTAACAATATTCAAGGCATTTATTTCTAACAGATTTGTTTTTAACTGAGTGAGTTTCACATCACAGTGACGACAACATGAAGTCAAGGTCAAGCAGTATTTTTTCTGCAGGGAAAACATTAATGTAAAGGGAGGCAAATCATACCTATTTACATACGTGAGACTAATTTTAAATGAATGCAGCGAACGTTCAACTGAAATTGAACTGACTATCAATGGTCATTTTATGACCTTTAAAATAACCCCTTTTCCTAGTTGACTTATGTCAAGGAAATTATAGACATTAGAAACGTAAAAACTTGCCAGTTTGACATGTGGCGCAGTGGTTCAATGCCTGTACTGCAGGTAAAACTTGTGCTCACAACCTGGGGTTCAATCCCAGGTAGCCGGCTCATGGTTGACTCAGCCTTCCATCCTTCCGAGGTCAGTAAAATGAGTACCCAGCTTGCTTTGGGGGTGGGGGGCAATGTGTAGCCTGCACGCTGTAATTAAAAACTGTAATCCACCCAGAGACTACTTGAAGTGGTATGGGGCTGTATATAAGCAGGACACTTTGCTTAGCTTTTTTGCCAAACAGCTGGATACTGGCTTCCTTCGTTATGATGGCTTTTAATTAAGGGCAAAGTCCCAACCTGAATTTGGTGAGAATGTTTTTTGGCAATGGGACTTCCCAAGTGAGATCCGACTGGCGCCAACATTGATGACATTTCGGTGCCAAGTAAAAACCTTCCTCTTCCAGAAGTTTTTTAATTGAAACAATATACACTGTGGCTCCTCTGGTGGCAATTTTAGTATAATTATTTTAGTGTAAGGTTTTTATTATTGTTTTAATTATTTATTGATATTCTATGTTTTAACTGTTTTAATTTTTTCATTGTAAGCTGCCCAAAGATCTTTGGGTAGTGGGTGGCATATCACTTGTAAAAATAAAATAAAATAAAATAAAATAAAATAAATAAATAATATCAAACACACGGGCTTTCCTGGGCCGTTTGAAAACTGTGAATAGAATGGATATGGGACCATGTCCTGTGGTCTCGAACCAGGGTAAGGCTATCAGCTGTACTACAATAGGGTAAAAGATTTAAGTGCCGGAGGGTTCCCCCAGATTACTTGAATGCCTAGGGTCCTGGCACGAGTCAACACAGCCTTGGTTTTAAGGCTGTCGACCTGAGAGTGGGTGCCTAGAACTAACAGACATTTCCATCTACTTATTTATTTATTTATTTATTCTTATTAAATAAATAAGAATAAATCTAGATAGGACAGAGGTGCTACTCACCAGTCAAAAGGCAGAGAAAGAATTCAACCAGCAATCTGATTGGCAACCCAGTGGCTGTCCTAAGAGGTGCCATCCACCCAAGCGTTTCTCCCACCTAGTAGGAATCTTGTTGAAATATGTGGGAGGCGTGCGAGAGGAGCATTGGGGCATGCCTGCGTGGAAGACGCCGTGCAGCTCCTGCCCATCTTGGCGTGGACTGTCGCTGGATTGCAGCAGAGATCAGACAATCGTGACCTCCGTCTCTTGAGCAAGGGCGGTTCTTCCACGCTTGCTAAAATAGCAGCTCCGCGGCCTCTGCATTTCTCACCACGTCGTGCTCCTGTCATCCCCCCCCCCCCCAAGTTAGTCCCACGGAAGTTTGCTCAGGATCCTGATCCCATCCCCATGGTGCAAGTGTTTTTAGCAACTCGCTTCAAAGCCCGAATCACAAAGGATTTCAGTGTCTCCTTTTGTCAGGTTGGAGAAGGGGTGCTGAAGAGGAACAGAGCTGAAGGCCACTGGCCTTCTCAAGATTAAAGCGCATTGTCCATGCACAGCAGGTATTACAGGCCTTGCTCTTAATGCATCCCATTATGTTCTTGCAAACCTTGTGTCCTGGGTCTGTGAAGATTCTCAGTCATCCAGGTGAGTTTATCTGGAAGTTGAGTCATGGCTACTGGACTTCTTTTTTGAGAGATAGAAACGTTTCGCTGTTCATCCAAACAGCTTCATCGGTCTCTGTCCTGGGGTTTGCCAGCCAATGCAGCAGTACACCAACAAGGGAGGGTTTGACATGAGGGCTGGAATGCTCCTGCTTACCTCTGCCCTGCAAAATAAAAAGGTCACCAGCCAATAAAAAGCAAGAAAAAAGCATGCTGAAAGTCAATTTTCACCCCCCCAGTCAGGTGGCAACCTACTTACTCCACTTTCTCAGATTTTCATACTGGGTGGGTTGGCTGGTGTGGATTCAGAGAGTTATACAGTGGACCCTTGTATAACAAACGGTTTGTATAGCATAAAATTCGTACAGCATAAAAAATTCCGGAGATAGGGGGAGTTTGCTTAACATAATCGCCTATGGGGCGAATCTGTACAACGTAAAAATGAGATCGCTCTGTTTTCAGTGCATTCCTATGGGAAATTTGTATAAAGGAAAGTTTGCTTAACATAATTTCATTTGGAACAAATGAATTCCTTTATACAAGGTACCACTTTATATTTATATACAGTGAAGCCCACCTATCACGGGGGTTAGGGACCCGAGTAAACCCGCGATAATTGAAAATCTACGATATGCAGATGCAGGTCGGGTCAGGCCTGCGGGGTATAGCTGGGGGCTCTTGTACTTACCCGCAGCCTGGCGCTGCCCCGAATGAGCCTGCGAAGGCCTTCCTGGACCTTCTGGAGGCCCCAAAAGGCCCTCCCTGTGAACCAGAAGTGATTTCCGGAAAACTGGAAGTGACTTCCGGATCACCGAAAATAATTTCTGGGGCCTCTGAGGGACTTTCCCCCCCTCACCCCAGGGGGCCTTTTATAGCGGAACCCACAATATAGTGGAACCGCAGTACAGTGGACCCTTGTATAACAAAGGGTTTGTATAACATAAAATCTGTACAACATAAAAAATTCCAGAGATAGGGGAAATTTGCTTAACAGAATCGCCTATGGGGCGAATCTGTACAACATAAAATGGGCTTACTCAGTTTTCAATGCATTCCTATGGGAACTTTGTATAAAGGAAATTTTGCTTAACACAATTTCATTTGGAATGAATTAATTCCTTTATACAAGGTACCACTGTATATGAACCACAAAAGGGCAGGGGTCCACTGTATTTATACTGATTAAATTAAAACAATTATAATTTGCTGTTTATTACTATGCCTTTTGTTACTTGTTTTTGCTGTAATGTACTCTATATTTGAATGTTGTAAGCCGCTCAGAGTGGCCTTTTAGGCCAGATGGGTGGGAAATAAATAAATAAATAAATAAATAAATAAATAAATAAATAACCAAGACCCGCACTGCTTTGATCGCTCTCCTTTTCTCCACGTCATCATCACACAACTCGGTGAGGTAGCTGTGACCAAAAAAAATGTAACCGCTGGTGTGGTAAACCTTTGGTCTTCCAGATGTTTTGGATCACACTGCCAAGGGAAAGATTATAATTCTGGGAAAGGCAGAAGGGGGCAGGAAAAGAGGAAAATCAAGTGTGACACGTTTTCGTTAAGTGCCATCAAATGGCCCTGGTCTCATGGCAACCCCTGTGAATGGGCGACCTCCAAAAGGTCCTGTTCAGCTCTTGCAAACTCAATCTGTGGTTTCCTTTAGGGAGTCAATCTATCTCATATTGGAGCTTCCTCTTTTCCTGCTGCCTTCCACTTTTCCCAGCCATGATTGTCTTTTCCAGAGAACATTGTAATTTAACATTATGTTTTTAAAATTGTAACTGTGTTGTTTTGCATGCCAATAAAGTCTGATTGATTGATTGATTGGTTGGTTGGTGGTTGATTGATTGATTGATTGACTGTACTGGCTTAACCTCCTCCAGGACCCACGTATTTGTCTTCCTGGTTGTCCAGCATATCAAGGAAGCTGTTTTCCAGTATACCACTCCCTCTTTTATTTTTGGTCGGCTTTCTTGCCTGTCCAGCTTTCATACCCCTACGTGGTGAATGGAAACCCAATAGCATGCATGATTTTGGACTTCAACTCCAGGGCCACATCCTTACGCATGAAGATCTTTCATGGGTGGCCTTCGTTGTCTTGGTCTTCTGATTTCTTGGCTACAGTCTCCGTCTGGATTGATGTTTGAACCAAGGGATATAAAATCTCAAGCTACTTCAGTTTCTTCATTGTCAACCTCAAAATTGTGAATTTCCTCCATAACCCTAATTTGGGCCCTTCTGATACCGAACTGCAGTCTTTCTTTGGTACTTTTTTTTCCTTTTCTGTAAAAGTCATTTTCAGTTCATCACTGCATTCTGCCCACAAGACAGTTTCATCTGTGTGTTTTTGGGCTGTTTGGCCGTGTTCTGGAAATTTTTCTTCCTTCTAGAACACGGCCAAACAGCCCAAAAAACTCACAACAGCTATCCTACATTATTATTTTTCTAGGAATTTTGACTCCCCTTTCAACCGAATCTAGTTTTTCCATATACAGTAATGTCTTCTGTGTATACACTGAACATACAAGGGGATAAAATTCACCCTTTTCCTATATCTGTGAAGATTCTCAGTCATCCAGGTGCATTTATCTGGGCGTTGAGTCATGGCTACTGGACTTCTTTTTTGAGAGATAGAAACGTTTCGCTGTTCATCCAAACAGCTTCATCGGTCTGAATTCAGACCGATGAAGCTGTTTGGATGAACAGCGAAACGTTTCTATCTCTCAAAAAAGAAGTCCAGTAGCCATGACTCAACGCCCAGACCCTTTTCCTATAGGAAACCACTGTTTCTCTCCAGCTAACAAAGGTATCACCCACACTTACTTTCAACTACCTGACAATGACGGAAAAGTTTATTTCATTTTATTCCATGTCTGAAGAAGTGGGCATGATCCATGAAAGCTCATATTATGGTATTTTAAGTTGCCAGATGTTTTCGTCTTTTATTTTCATCACACTTTGCCTGATATTCTCATGTGTATGCATGAGACCAAAAGAAGCCTCTATTTTCTGAAAAATGATGACTTTATCCTATTAAAATGCCTCTTTATGGAAATATGGTAGGCGGGTCACAGGCTTATTTATTATTTGTTTACTTTAGAGTATTTTTACCCCGCCTTTCTCCTTGGAAAAGGAGCCAAGGTGGCTTACAGTAATGAAGGATAATATACAGTCCAGTACAATTAAGACACGTTCAAGTATTTGAGAACAAGGAATTGAGGGATATCTTACAGCATTAATAGACAAACATTACATTAAAGCAACGCGGTTATAAGCAGCCATAAACACAAAGTCTATGTGAACCCACAGATTCATGTAAAATACACACAATATATATATATTGTTTTCGTAGATTTTCACGGGTATAGGTATGCATGTTAGGGTGGATTCGGGTTTCTTCCCGTGTAGAAATCTGGTTGTTTTGGCGACGTTTCGACGAGGTCTCACTCGTCATCTTCAGGCTGGTGTTCTGGCTTCTTTCTTCTTGAAGCAAAGCGTGATCTCAGTTGAAGTCCTTCTATAAATACTGCTGGGGGTGTGTGGTTTGCTTGCTCTGTTGCTGATTGTAGGTTCGTTTGTTCTTTTGTGATCTGCTGTGTGGCTGAGGCGATCGTTAAGGGCTTAACTGCTGGTGGGTTAGATGGCTGTTTAGAGACATCATGTGTGGGTGAGGTGCTGGATGTGTGTCTATTAGCCTTTTGTTTCTTAACGACCTTGGTGATGGGTGTTCTGGCAGCATCCTGGGCTTTGGTGGAGTGGGGTCCTGTGTCTTGTGAATTCATTTTGGTTTGGCTGCGTGTCTGTGGTCTCCCAATGTTTTTTTGGCGTGTGTAAGTGTGCTCCATGTGGTGGCTGGAGTGGGGAGTAGCGGTAGATGGTGCAGTCGTGGTTTTGTTATTGGATGGTGGTTTCGTTTCATCTGTGGGAAGGGTCTGGGTCTCTCTTCCAGCACATAAAAACAAAGGTGTCAATTAGTCTTTTTTTTCAGATATGTTGACGACACCTTTGTTATCTGGCCACACGGGAAAGACAAACTGAACAACTTCCTCACACATCTCAACAGCCTACACCCCAAAATACAATTCACTATGGAAATAGAAGCCAACAACCAACTTCCCTTCCTGGACGTCCTAATCTACAAAAAACCCGACGGCTCCTTAGGACATACCATCTACCGGAAAAAAACACATACAAACCGCTTTTTAAATGCACAATCACACCACCACCCTGCACAGATCAACTCCGTAGCAAAAACCCTCATCTCCAGAACCAAACGCCTCGCTGACAAAGACCACCTAAAAACTGAATTACACACTCCCTCGAATGCTTTAATTGCGAACGGATTCCAAAAAAACACCATCACCAAACTAATCCAAAAAGAAACACCCCCCAAGAACCAAGAAACAGAAGAGAACAACGGCAGTGCCCTCCTCCCTTACATCAAAGGCACCACAGACAAAATCAGCAAAATTCTCCATAAACACAATATCAAGACAGCCTTTTGCACCGAACAAAAAATAGCCAACATTTTAAGAAACCCCAAAGACAAGATTGAGCTAGAAAACCAAGGAGTCTACGAAATACCATGCAAAGTCTGCCCAGCCACATACATCGGACAGACAAACAGGAGAATAAGCGCACGCATCGCAGAACACAAGAACGCAGTCAAAAAAGAAGAAAAATCTTCCTCTCTCTTCCAGCACATAAAAACAACAGGTCATGAAATTGATTTTAAAAGAACCAAACTCATCTCCAAAACTGAACACTTCAACAGTCGAATAATCATGGAAGCCATTGAAATAGAGAAACACCCAAACAACATGAATAAACGTGATGACACCTCCCGCTTGCCTGACATCTGGAAACTAGCCCTGGTCAACAGACGAGCCTCTGTCACAAAGACTGACACCAGGTCCAAAAGGACACAAGATGCCACCACCTTCCATCCACACCAAACACATACCCAGACCCTTCCCACAGATGAAACGAAACCACCATCCAATAACAAAACCACGACTGCACCATCTACCGCTACTCCCCACTCCAGCCACCACATGGAGCACACTTACACACGCCAAAAAAAACATTGGGAGACCACAGACACGCAGCCAGACCAAAATGAATTCACAAGACACAGGACCCCACTCCACCAAAGCCCAGGATGCTGCCAGAACACCCATCACCAAGGTCGTTAAGAAACAAAAGGCTAATAGACACACATCCAGCACCTCACCCACACATGATGTCTCTAAACAGCCATCTAACCCACCAGCAGTTAAGCCCTTAACGATCGCCTCAGCCACACAGCAGATCACAAAAGAACAAACAAACCTACAATCAGCAACAGAGCAAGCAAACCACACACCCCCCAGCAGTATTTATAGAAGGACTTCAACTGAGATCACGCTTTGCTTCAAGAAGAAAGAAGCCAGAACACCAGCCTGAAGATGACGAGTGAGACCTCGTCGAAACGTCGCCAAAACAACCAGATTTCTACACGGGAAGAAACCCGAATCCACCCTAACATGCATACCTATACCCGTGAAAATCTACGAAAACATATATATATATATATATATATATATATATATATATATATATATATATATATATATATATATATATATATATATATATATATATATATGCATGTTAGGGTGGATTCGGGTTTCTTCCCGTGTAGAAATCTGGCTGTTTTGGCGACGTTTCGACGAGGTCTCACTCGTCATCTTCAGGCTGGTGTTCTGGCTTCTTTCTTCTTGAAGCAGAGCGTGATCTCAGTAGAAGTCCTTCTATAAATACTGCTGGGGGGTGTGGTTTGCTTGCTCTGTTGCTGATTGTAGGTTTGTTTGTTCTTTTGTGATTTGCTGTGTGGCTGAGGTGATCGTTAAGGGCTTAACTGCTGGTGGGTTAGATGGCTGTTTAGAGACATCATGTGTGGGTGAGGTGCTGGATGTGTGTCTATTAGCCTTTTGTTTCTTAACGACCTTGGTGATGGGTGTTCTGGCAGCATCCTGGGCTTTGGTAGAGTGGGGTCCTGTGTCTTGTGAATTCATTTTGGTCTGGCTGCGTGTCTGTGGTCTCCCAATGTTTTTTTGGCGTGTGTAAGTGTGCTCCATGTGGTGGCTGGAGTGGGGAGTAGCGGTAGATGGTGCAGTCGTGGTTTTGTTATTGGATGGTGGTTTCGTTTCATCTGTGGGAAGGGTCTGGGTTTGTGTTTGGTGTGGATGGAAGGTGGTGGCATCTTGTGTCCTTTTGGACCTGGTGTCAGTCTTTGTGACAGAGGCTCGTCTGTTGACCAGGGCTAGTTTCCAGATGTCTGGCAAGCGGGAGGTGTCATCACGTTTATTCATGTTGTTTGGGTGTTTCTCTATTTCAATGGCTTCCATGATTATTCGACTGTTGAAGTGTTCAGTTTTGGAGATGAGTTTGGTTCTTTTAAAATCAATTTCATGACCTGTTGTTTTTATGTGCTGGAAGAGAGAGGAAGATTTTTCTTCTTTTTTGACTGCGTTCTTGTGTTCTGCGATGCGTGCGCTTATTCTCCTGTTTGTCTGTCCGATGTATGTGGCTGGGCAGACTTTGCATGGTATTTCGTAGACTCCTTGGTTTTCTAGCTCAATCTTGTCTTTGGGGTTTCTTAAAATGTTGGCTATTTTTTGTTCGGTGCAAAAGGCTGTCTTGATATTGTGTTTGTGGAGAATTTTGCTTATTTTGTCTGTGGTGCCTTTGATGTATGGGAGGAGGGCAGTGCCGTTGTTCTCTTCTGTTTCTTGGTTCTTGGGGGGTGTTTCTTTTTGGATTAGTTTGGTGATGGTGTTTTTTTGGAATCCGTTCGCAATTAGAGCATTCGAGAGAGTGTGTAATTCAGTTTTTAGGTGGTCTTTGTCAGCGAGGCGTTTGGTTCTGGAGATGAGGGTTTTTGCTACGGAGTTGATCTGTGCAGGGTGGTGGTGTGATTGTGCATTTAAGTAGCGGTTTGTATGTGTTTTTTTCCGGTAGATGGTATGTCCTAAGGAGCCGTCGGGTTTTTTGTAGATTAGGACATCCAGGAAGGGAAGTTGGTTGTTGGCTTCTATTTCCATAGTGAATTGTATTTTGGGGTGTAGGCTGTTGAGATGTGTGAGGAAGTTGTTCAGTTTGTCTTTCCCGTGTGGCCAGATAACAAAGGTGTCGTCAACATATCTGAGCCAGAGTTTGGGTTTATGTTCGGACTTCTGTAACGCGTTGGTTTCAAAGTGTTCCATATATAGGTTTGCGATGACCGGTGAGAGGGGTGATCCCATGGGTGCTCCTTCTATCTGTTTGTATCTTTGTCCATTGTGGATGAAGTATGTGTTGGTTAGGCAGTGGTTGGTCAGATCTAGGATGTGCTTGGGGGGGTTGTATTTGTTGTGGATAGCTGTCAAGGCTTCTTGAATGGGCACTTGTGTGAAGAGCGAAACAACATCGAAGCTCACGAGTAGGTCATTGGGTTGTAGGTCTTGTTTCTTTATAATTTCTATGAAGTGGAACGAGTTTTGTACGTATGAAGAGATGGATTCTGCATAGGGCTGGAGTTGTTTGGCAAGAAATTTGGCGAGGTTTTGTAGGGGTGAGCCTATGGAGCTGACTATGGGTCTGAGAGGTGTTCCTTCTTTGTGAATCTTGGGGAGGCCGTAGAGCTTGGGGCATCTGGAAGATTTCTCTCTGGGGATGATGCTTGGCTTGATTTCTTCACTTAAGGGTGAGGCTTTTTATTTTGGCTTTGGTGGTTTTTTCCAGGTAGGTGGTGGGGTCTGTGTTCAAAGGTATGTAAGCAGGGTCTTGTAGTAGGTTGGATAGTTTGGCTTGGTAGTCAGATGTGTTCATCACCACTGTGGCATTGCCTTTGTCTGCTGGGAGAATGATTATGTTGTTGTCTTTCCTCAGGTTGGTGAGGGCTTTTTGTTCTTCTTTGTGTAAATTGCTTCTGGGTGGTTTGCTGGAGCAGAGGATATTGGTGACTTCGAGTCTGATTTTGTTGGCTTCATCTGGGTTGATTTTGGTTAGGTTGGCTTCCACTCCGCATATGATGTTTTCAGTGTGGATGTGTCTGGGGGCGACTGCAAAGTTGAATCCTTTGGACAGGACTTTGGTCTCTGCGATGGTGAGTGTCCTGTCTGATATGTTGTGAACTGTTTGTTTCATGGGCTGCTGTGGGGGGTTGGGCTTCTGGCGTTTTTCCAGTTTGTGGAGTTTGTTGGTGTGTGTGTCTGTCTTGTGGGAGGTCTCTGTTTCAGCTCTCCAGGCGGCGAGTTGCTTGGATTTGTTCCAGAGTGTTGGGTGGATTTTGTTGCTGAGTTTGAGGTGGAGAGTGAGTAGGTCTCTGTTGGTTTGATCTAGTAGGTATCTTTTCTTGTGTAGTTCGTTTCTGATTAGGGCTAGTTCTGTTCTTTTCAGGATCCTTTCGCTGGATGGGGTTTTTGAGTGGAATTTCAGTTGGAAGCTTGTGGGGATCACATTTTTATCTCGGCAGTTGCGTAGGAATGCAATGTCACATAAGATGGTGGCTCTTCGGACTTCTAGTTTCTCGTAGGTTCTGGTCAGCTGGAAGGTTTCCTCCCCGTAGAGGTCGGATATTTGTTTTCGTAGATTTTCACGGGTATAGGTATGCATGTTAGGGTGGATTCGGGTTTCTTCCCGTGTAGAAATCTGGCTGTTTTGGCGACGTTTCGACGAGGTCTCACTCGTCATCTTCAGGCTGGTGTTCTGGCTTCTTTCTTCTTGAAGCAGAGCGTGAAGTCAGTAGAAGTCCTTCTATAAAAACTGCTGGGGGGTGTGGTTTGCTTGCTCTGTTGCTGATTGTAGGTTTGTTTGTTCTTTTGTGATTTGCTGTGTGGCTGAGGTGATCGTTAAGGGCTTAACTGCTGGTGGGTTAGATGGCTGTTTAGAGACATCATGTGTGGGTGAGGTGCTGGATGTGTGTCTATTAGCCTTTTGTTTCTTAACGACCTTGGTGATGGGTGTTCTGGCAGCATCCTGGGCTTTGGTAGAGTGGGGTCCTGTGTCTTGTGAATTCATTTTGGTCTGGCTGCGTGTCTGTGGTCTCCCAATGTTTTTTTGGCGTGTGTAAGTGTGCTCCATGTGGTGGCTGGAGTGGGGAGTAGCGGTAGATGGTGCAGTCGTGGTTTTGTTATTGGATGGTGGTTTCGTTTCATCTGTGGGAAGGGTCTGGGTTTGTGTTTGGTGTGGATGGAAGGTGGTGGCATCTTGTGTCCTTTTGGACCTGGTGTCAGTCTTTGTGACAGAGGCTCGTCTGTTGACCAGGGCTAGTTTCCAGATGTCTGGCAAGCGGGAGGTGTCATCACGTTTATTCATGTTGTTTGGGTGTTTCTCTATTTCAATGGCTTCCATGATTATTCGACTGTTGAAGTGTTCAGTTTTGGAGATGAGTTTGGTTCTTTTAAAATCAATTTCATGACCTGTTGTTTTTATGTGCTGGAAGAGAGAGGAAGATTTTTCTTCTTTTTTGACTGCGTTCTTGTGTTCTGCGATGCGTGCGCTTATTCTCCTGTTTGTCTGTCCGATGTATGTGGCTGGGCAGACTTTGCATGGTATTTCATAGACTCCTTGGTTTTCTAGCTCAATCTTGTCTTTGGGGTTTCTTAAAATGTTGGCTATTTTTTGTTCGGTGCAAAAGGCTGTCTTGATATTGTGTTTGTGGAGAATTTTGCTTATTTTGTCTGTGGTGCCTTTGATGTATGGGAGGAGGGCAGTGCCGTTGTTCTCTTCTGTTTCTTGGTTCTTGGGGGGTGTTTCTTTTTGGATTAGTTTGGTGATGGTGTTTTTTTGGAATCCGTTCGCAATTAAAGCATTCGAGAGAGTGTGTAATTCAGTTTTTAGGTGGTCTTTGTCAGCGAGGCGTTTGGTTCTGGAGATGAGGGTTTTTGCTACGGAGTTGATCTGTGCAGGGTGGTGGCACTGCCCTCCTCCCATACATCAAAGGCACCACAGACAAAATAAGCAAAATTCTCCACAAACACAATATCAAGACAGCCTTTTGCACCGAACAAAAAATAGCCAACATTTTAAGAAACCCCAAAGACAAGATTGAGCTAGAAAACCAAGGAGTCTACGAAATACCATGCAAAGTCTGCCCAGCCACATACATCGGACAGACAAACAGGAGAATAAGCGCACGCATCGCAGAACACAAGAACGCAGTCAAAAAAGAAGAAAAATCTTCCTCTCTCTTCCAGCACATAAAAACAACAGGTCATGAAATTGATTTTAAAAGAACCAAACTCATCTCCAAAACTGAACACTTCAACAGTCGAATAATCATGGAAGCCATTGAAATAGAGAAACACCCAAACAACATGAATAAACGTGATGACACCTCCCGCTTGCCAGACATCTGGAAACTAGCCCTGGTCAACAGACGAGCCTCTGTCACAAAGACTGACACCAGGTCCAAAAGGACACAAGATGCCACCACCTTCCATCCACACCAAACACAAACCCAGACCCTTCCCACAGATGAAACGAAACCACCATCCAATAACAAAACCACGACTGCACCATCTACCGCTACTCCCCACTCCAGCCACCACATGGAGCACACTTACACACGCCAAAAAAACATTGGGAGACCACAGACACGCAGCCAGACCAAAATGAATTCACAAGACACAGGACCCCACTCCACCAAAGCCCAGGATGCTGCCAGAACACCCATCACCAAGGTCGTTAAGAAACAAAAGGCTAATAGACACACATCCAGCACCTCACCCACACATGATGTCTCTAAACAGCCATCTAACCCACCAGCAGTTAAGCCCTTAACGATCACCTCAGCCACACAGCAAATCACAAAAGAACAAACAAACCTACAATCAGCAACAGAGCAAGCAAACCACACCCCCCAGCAGTATTTATAGAAGGACTTCTACTGAGATCACGCTCTGCTTCAAGAAGAAAGAAGCCAGAACACCAGCCTGAAGATGACGAGTGAGACCTCGTCGAAACGTCGCCAAAACAGCCAGATTTCTACACGGGAAGAAACCCGAATCCACCCTAACATGCATACCTATACCCGTGAAAATCTACGAAAACAAATATATATATATATATATATATATATATATATATATATAATTCTATTTTAAAAATAATAGAATAGTTTTAAAATAATTTAAAAGGAATAGAATGTTTAGGAATAAAAGGAAATTTTAAAGTGTTTCGCTATAAAAGTGTTTTTTTAATAAAATATTAAATAATATATTTTAACTTCAAAAATACTTGACCCGTAATGAAACCAACGCATCCAATTACTTTTAATAATTCCACCCGTCCTAAAGTAATAAAAGACACAACGAGGCATCAACAGAGGGAGGAACGGTAGTTCAAGTCCGAGGAAGGTCCCGCCTCCCTCAAAGGCCATCAGCCAATCAACACCGGCCATGGCCTCTCACTCGGGGGCACGCCCACGCCCACGCCCCTTTCCCTCGGGCACGCCCTCCTCGCCTCTCGCGCATGCTCCGTGGGCTCGGCCCGAACGTCCCCGTCATCGTGGCGCATCCCTGCCCGAAAGGGGCGGGACTCGTTCATTTCTTTTTTTTCTTTTTTTTTGAGGGACAGGCGTGATTGACAGCCCTTCCGCTCCCCTGCCTGGGAGAGGGAAGGAGCCGGAGCCGCCGCCCCCCGCTGCCCCTTCCTCGTCCTGATTGGGCGACGGCCCTGTGGGCGGGGCTCTGCGGCTCTAGCGGGGCATGCGCAGTGGCCGCCGGCCGCCCCCCCCCTCTCTCTCTCTGAGGAGGCGCCGTTGCGTCTGAGGGGGAAGGCAGGCCGCAGGCGGGGCCCGACATTGCCTCAGCAGCAGGAGCGGCGGTGTCGTGGCTGAGGGGAGGCTCTCTCGGCTCCTTCGCCCGCTCTTTTCCCTTCCCTCACGCTCTCGCTCGCGGCGCCGCCTTGGCAGCCTCCGCCGGAGCTTCTCCTCCCTCCTCGGGTCTCCGTGAGGGGAGAAACCGGGACCCGAGCCCGCCACGGAGGAAACCCCCCCCCCACACACACAGGCGGCGGCTCCCCCCCCCTCTCTCTTTTTCTCTCTCTCTTTTTCTCTCCCTCCTTCCCCCTCTCTCTCATTCCCCCCTTCCCACCCCAACCCCCCCTCGTCTTCCTCCTCCCCACCCCCACCCCCACCCCCACCCCCCCCACCTGAGACGGAGGAGAGCCTCCCCCCCTTTCTTCGGAGGCGTCCCACCTTCCTCCTCCTCTTCATCATCATCCTCCTCATCATGTCGGCGGGCGGGGACTTCGGCAACCCGCTGCGGAAATTCAAGCTGGTCTTCCTCGGGGAGCAGAGCGGTGAGTGAGGGGGTGGGGGTGGGGCGGGGGGGGGCGACCTCCTTCTTGCCGGGCCCGGATCCTGTGTTTTGGGGGGGGGGGGGAGAGGAGGGAGGAAGAGAGACCGACCGGATTTTTTCTTTTTTTGGGGGGGGGGGGTGCTTCGCATCCAGTTCGTCTTCAGAAGCCCCCCCCCCACACAAACACAACAACAACCCACCACACACACACACACACACACACACCACGGTACTTGTCCTTCCCCCCCAAAACACACACACACACACACACACACACACACACACACACACACACACACACACACACACACACACACACACACACCTGCCTTCTGGCCCCGATCTGGTTAATCCTGATAATGAAGAAGAGTCTGGCATGCTAACTAGTTATGTTTACAAGCCAACAGAGAGATGCATTGCACCCACCCACCCAACACACACACACACACACACACACACACACACACACACACACACACACACACACACACACACACACACACACCTCTGCCTTCTGGCCCCGATCCAGGCGCAGCCCTCAACCCCCCACCCTTGTCCTCGTTATATTTCCCCTCTCTGACCCACCCCCCCGACCCCACACTCCGTTTTCCCACCCCCAACCCCCTCTTGCCCACCTAAAGGAATGGAAGGGGGGAGGGGAGATCGGATCGTGGGTGGGGTGGGGGCGAAGGAGGAGACATCCTTCCATTCTAGAAAGACATCTCTCTAATATGTATGTATGTATGTCTGCGTCTGCCCTAGACCTTCCCCCCCCCGCATTTGAATACAGAGTATATAGATACCTTTGTGAAATTTGCCACTATGCCTGCCTTCCCCCCCCTCCCAAATTTGCAGGTATGTGTACCTTTCCAAAGCTGCCTAGATGCCCTAAGTACAGTCCACCTGATTTCAGAAGCTAAGCAGGATCAGGCCTGGTTAGTACTTGGATGGGAGACGACCAGGGAATACCAGGTACTGGAGGCGCCTGGAGTAGGAACTGGCAAGCCACTCCAGGATTCCTGCCAAGAAAAACTCCATGGACATGGGGTCCCGAAGAATCGGTCATGACTGTAATGACACAACACAATACCTTTCAAACTCTGTAGATATGTATGCCTTTTTCAAATTTGCATCTATCTACTCAAGCCTGAATTTTTATCTTATCCTATCTATCTATCTATCTATCTATCTATCTATCTATCTATCTATCTATCTATCTATCTAAGCAGTACAACTGCTGATTCCATTGGTGAACAGAACAAATTTGTGTGGGGATAGATGGAAACATACCTATATACCCCCCATTTGTTGTGTTCTCATATGGAATCAGCTGTTCTGCTCCTTATCTTGACTGGGGGGGGGCAGGGTACGTGTGAAGGGTTATCCTCTTCTCTTCTCTTAGGCTAAGCATCCAACCAGAAGCGTTCCCGAAGGAGAGCATGGTCCCTACCCCATATTTTCTTCTTCTTGATAAAATGTGCTCTGGGTATATTTGGAGATCCATTAAAAATCAGGCTTGCCATCTGCTCCTGTCCTCTTAGTTTCATAGAAAAGGGGCTTGAATTGAAATGTGGAAGGCAAGACTGTCTGCATCCTTGTATTATGACTGGTTCAATTGCATAAATCTAGTTTGAAACAAACATGGAATTGTGGCAAAAAACCCAGACCCAATCCTTGTTCCTTTCCTCTTCATTCACCATTCTCCCCCTTCTGGGAGCCTAGTGGTTGCCTCTGGAATCCTGCTACTCCGATTTTCTTCTTAGGGCTGTAGAGTGGGAAGGCCCTTTCTCCACTAAGAACACACATCTGGTCCAGATCCTGCTCTTTTCAGTGATATGATGAATTAGATGAAAACGATAATAGGAACTGCATTTCATTTAGTGTGGATTGTAGTTAACCTTTATGCGTTTCCCCCTTTTTTGAATTCTGATCCCTGTCAGTGTTTTGTCGATTGCAATATTTAAGCAACACATATGAAGCACAACCCTGTTGATTCAAATATCCTGCTTCTGTGGTATCCTGCTACTGGGCTTATAGGGAAGGGATGAAGATTACAGTTCTGCTGTAGTATATTTCCTGAGCTTAAATACAGGTTCCTTACAGGGAAAAAAAACCCAGCCAATTTCATCCAATCACAGTAGTCTGAATGGTTAACCTAGTTAATTGGTCCGCTCTCTTTTTCACTCTGCCTTCATATGCACGCCCACTTACTCCCAAGGAAGCCAGGCTTCTGGTGTTCCTTAGGAAAGAGACAGATCCAAATTTCCCATGTTTTGTGAATGACCGTGGGAGTGTTTGTGAACGTTTAATCATGGTAGTACCTACCTACTGCCCAAGCCTTGTCCCCTGTGTATTTCCAGTTAAGAAGGATCTTTGATGTTGGGCTGAAAGAGTTGAAGTAATAAGGAACTGCTGCAGTAGATTTGCAGTATCTTATTCCAATTGACTGTCAGCCACCTTGCATCCACTAGAAGGACAAAGGTGGCATAATAAATTGATCAATCAATAAGCTGAGCTAAGGATGACCAGCCACTTTACTTCAGTATAAGGGAGTATTACATTCCACACCTTTTCATTCGTTATTTTGTTTGACAATCAAAAACAGAAAGGGCTGTTTACAAATGTAAACAACTTAAACATTGGTTTCCTGGTGGTTATAAACCAGTCAGGATGGTTAAAGGAATCAGAATGTTTGCAGCCGCTGTTAGAAGCAGGTGTGGGAGGGCAAGGTTTGAACCATACCTCTGATATGCACTAATAGTAAGATGTACTTTTTGGCCTCTCCGTATGTTTGCCAGGATGGAATCATATAGATTGCCGGACCAGATCAGATTCAAGCGATTTTTATGTTGGCTGAAATAGCAGTATTTGTAATTCTTCTGTTCTGAAATAATTTATAAAATGAGGTTGACATGTTCTTGTCTATTGCTGACATCTATACTGTCAGCATCCTTCTTCCTCTGCAGAGGTGGAGAACCTATTAACATGCTTCATCTTGAGAAGCTGATGGATCCAGTTGTTTTTCCAGGTAGCTAGGAAGAGTGGGAGTTGTTCTAGTTGGCAAAACCTTGGTGTCCTGCTCAGTCTGTATAATGCAGAAATGGCAAGGGAAGGTGATGAAGTTGCTCTTAAGTAGTTTCAATACTGACAGTAATCAAGCAAATCAGTTGATACTAAATTATAACTGGAAATAAACTCTAGACATGTGCAAACAAATACTGGTTAAGTGCCTGTTACCAGGCTTAATCAATGATAATGCAGCAAAAAAAAGTCCCTCTATACCAGGGGTCCTCAACCTAAGGCCCCAGGCCCGGATGCGCCCCCCCCCAAGGTCCTGAATCCGGCCCCTGGGACCAATTGCAACCCCCCCACCTACCCCCTGTTTTGTGAGCAAGCAAGCCTCCGCAGCTGCTTTTGGACTGGGATCCAGCCCCCAATGGTGTCTGGGTGGTGGTGGACCGGCCCGCTGGTTGAAAACTTTGAGGACCCCTGCTCTATACAGTACCAGTGGTTCTCAACCTTCCTAATGCAGTGACCCTTTAATGCAGTTCCTTGTGTTGTGGTGACCCCTTGTCCTGCTTAGAAGAGGCCACAAGCCCCCTTTGGCAGGCCACTGCCACAGGTGCCATAGAAAACTTTCCTCTACAGCAGTGGTGGCCAAACTTTGGCCCTCCAGATGTTTTGGACCACAACTCCCACAGTCCTTTGTCATTGGCAGTACAGGCTTGGAATTCTGGGAGTTGTGGTCTAAAACATCTGGAGGGCCAACGTTTGGCCACCACTGCTCTACAGACACCTTCAACCAATCACAGCCTCTGGTGCCATTGACTGATCCCTCCAACCTATCAAGCTGTAACCCACTCTTTCCCTCCTTCCTCCCCTCCCTCCTCCAGACCCAAGCTGTCTGTGCCTTTTTCTTCACTGGCTCATGGCCACCCCTGTGAAATGGTAGTTCGACCCTCAGGTTGGAAACTACTGCTCTACATAATTGGGATGTCACTAGAGTTACTAAAAAGATATTAAATTTACTAAATAATTGTTGAATTGTTAAACATTTAAATTGTTGAACTGTTTAAAACTATTTAAAAGTAATTTTAAAAGGAAACCACCCCTTATACATTCCTTTCTGAGTAGAATTTGCTTTATTAAAAGTCTGTCTATATAAGCTCTGGTATATGTCATGGGATGAATGAAGTGTTAACTGATTTTTAGATCATTTTGAGTGCTTCTCTGAAGATTATGGACCCCTCTGTTGTCCATTATCTTTTATTTGCCAGGTGTTGCAAGGAGTACAGTAAATTGTTTGCATTCCTCAGAACCTTGATTTTGCAGTTACAGCAGATCAATCTCTTTAAGCAGAGGCTGGTTGGCCATCAGTCGTGAGTACTTTGATGGGGGTTCCTGCATGGCAGGGGGTGGAATGGATGGGCCTTGAGGTCTCTTCCAACTCTTATTCTATGATCTCTAGAAGTTCTAATGTTTTCTTACTATTTCTGTTAGATCAGGGGTGTCCAAACTTCATCCCTCCAGATATTTTGGACCACAACTCCCAGAATTCCAAGCCTGTATTGCCAGTGACAAAGGACTGGGAGTTGTGGTCAAAACATCTGGAGAGCCGAAGTTTGGACCCCACCGTGTTAGATGGTTTTTACAAACTGACTGAAATCCTATGGCTTAGCATAGTAAGTTGCAGCTATATCAAGCTCATCCTCTCAGGGGAACATGTAGGGGAGTTGAGTCACCATGTAATTACTGATTCAATGTACAGTACCTATTTTACTTGCTAGGTACTGGGTGTGGTGTAGTGGATGGAATGAAGGACTAGGACTTAGAAGGCTTTGGTTTGAGTCCCTGCTCAGCCATGGAAACTCATTAGGCGTATGGAACTGGTAAAACTGCAACTTTAACATCCCACTTGCCTTGAAAGCCCCATAATGTTAACAAGTTGCTTAGATGGATTCAAGGAATCACCTGCACTCTTTGCTTCCTTCCTGTCTGATAAAAATATAGCAGGAAGGGAAATGGTGAGTGGACCAAAGTAGGTGATCAGTATCTCCTTGTTTGAGGGAATGGCATTAGGCTGCTTGAAGGAAGTAGTAATAAGACCTCTTAAAAATTAGCCCCAAACAACTGTATATGGGTTGCTGATATTGCTTTCCTGAATAAGATTCTTGAATGTGTGATCAGTAACCAGTTCCAGGGGATTTAGATGAAGCATTGGTTTTCTGGTAAAAGTAGGTTTTTCGCAGATTTTTCCAGTGTTTTAAATGCCATCTGATTCAGCATGTTTGATTTGCATTGAAGAAAATTAACCATAAAAATTAAATATGTCACATATAGAGATGGGTGCTTCGTTTTGGAACTGGTCAGCTTCCAAAACGAAACACAGGAGCCCAGGTGGCATTTGGAACTGGAGGAACTAATCCCTTACCTTGCACTGGACTTGTGTGGGGTTGAGGTCCAACGAGGAGGAAGCCTCTGATGTGTCATCTTTCCTTCTCCCTGGTGCTGGCCAATCAGGAGCTGTGCAGGGAAATGCATCATCCCACCTTCCTGTCTGATGGGTCAGCACCAAGGAGAAGGAAATATGACATTGGAGGCTTCTTCCTCATTGGAGTTTAACCCCACCTGAGTCCAGCACAAGGTAAGGGGTTGGCTGATTATGTTCCTCCAGTTCCGAATGCCAATTGGGCTCCCACATTTTGTTTCGGAAGCTGACCGCTTCTGAAACGAAAAGCCCATCTCTAATCACATATCACTTCTCCGCCTTTTGACTAATATAATATACCATATGTAAGTCTGGTCCTGATCCAGGCAGAAGCCAACTGCATGATGTAAAGAAAGGGGCTCTCATGCCTTATATTTAAGTCTCTCTCTCTCCCCCCCCCTCCCCCAACCAGCCACTGAATACTCAAGTTTGCCCAATACTTGCCTTAGGAGAATTGCAGAAATCCATAACCTATACAGTAATAC
The DNA here is from genome assembly GCA_037367245.1 of Phrynocephalus guinanensis. NCBI lineage: Eukaryota > Metazoa > Chordata > Lepidosauria > Squamata > Agamidae > Phrynocephalus > Phrynocephalus guinanensis. The sequence goes on along the minus strand of CM074736.1, from coordinate 135,925,788 downwards.
CTTGGTTTACAAGCATACTGTACTACATTTTGAAAACATCCTTTACAAAATACTTTGTAAACAAAAACACTCGTATAAAGCAAATTTCGCCATAAGAAATAATGAAAACTCAGATGATTAGTTCTGGAGTCCCATAGATAAATAGACCACATACTGTACACACAATGCCAAAACTCACAAAAGAAGTTGGCTAGAAGTCCACGTCCACACCATGGTTTAGGTACCTGGCTGTGGAATCTGCTCTGCTTGGGACTAACAACTAGATTTTATTCTGTGTTTTTAATGAGACAATAACAAGGTGCATTTTGTAGTCCTATTCACATTTGGTCAGCTGCCACATGACTAGAAATGGTTTGTAAAATAAGAATGTGGAAAACAAATTACATAAAAATATAAATATAAAGAAAAACAAAACTCGAACCTGCTCTCTTCTTTGAAAATATTTGTGGCTGGTGCAAGGGAGACCTCTCTTACTCTCTCCTCCCTCTGCTTTTGAGGCTTCCCTGAGATGGAATGTTCTAGACAATCCCCCACAATCCAGAACAGGGATAGAAAGAGAGAGAGAGAGAGAGAACTACCATTGGCTCATTTCTGATCATGTGACCTGCTCCAGTGCTTATATTGCAAGACATTGCTTGTTGATCAAGTTAAAATTGATTAGAAATGTTTGCTTGTCTTGCAAAACAGTCGTAGACTCACATACTCGTTAATCAAGATATTACTGTATTTTTCCTTTTAACATAATTGATTGCAATGCAACAACCTGGAGAACTGTGGATAAAGGAAGACATATTGTATTTTTCCATCTGTAAGATGCTCCTATACATAAGACGACTGTTTGCAGAGACAAGGTATGGGCAGTTTAGCAATTGTGTGGTTCTCTACTTGCCTTACTTCCGTGCATAAGACGATCCTCAATTATTATACATGGAAAAATACAGTACATTGCATAAAAATATTCCCAAGGAAAAAACACAATCTGAAAATACTGAAGAAAAAAAGTCATTTTTGAAAATTTCCTTCCTGTCATTCTGGATGAGACTTCCTTGATTCATTTCAGTCAGGATAGAATCTGGTCTAGTGATGGAACTGAATGCCCTTCCCTCCCTTTTCCTTTCTGAAAACCTTTTCCAGAAGATAGAGGGTGTAGAATGTCTCATTGTTAATACTCCTTGACCTCTTAATACCATCAGTTTTGACACCCTTTTGTGGTAATTTCTGAGAGAGAGTTGGGAGCACTCTCCTTAGATTGTCATGTTCGCAAAGTATTACAGTACTTAGTTTTTATTTTATCCCTATTTTGTTTAACTTCTACTGTGTATAGTCACCTGAAGTTCTAAATTGCTTTGTTTTCAGTATGATTATGCAGCTCACATTCTCCTTTGCATTGAAGGCAGTTGTGATACAGCAGTAGAAGTATTGAACCAGTGCCTGGCCCTCATAATGGGCTGGATAAGGGTCAGTGAACCAAAGTTCAGTATCAGTGAGAAAGAGACAGTTTGTGGTGTTTTAGTTTTGGTGGATGACCTGGAAGTTGAGTCATCAGGGCAACTGGACTTCTTTTCGATGAAACGTTTCGCTTCTGATCTAAGCAGCTGCATCAGTTTGAGGAAAGTTAGTGATGAATCCTCCAATTTATAGTTCACCTTGGTTTCACATCATCCTGGCCTGAATAGGCTCATTAGTGGGAAAGTAGCCTGAATTAGCTTGTTAGGTGGACAAGGGCCTGAATAGGCTCATTTAAATGTACAGTGGTGTGGGATGCATGGACGTCCCACCTATGCAACGCTTCCCAACACCTATTAAGTATGTGTTGTTAGCTGTGGCCTTGCTGATGGAGGTGTGAAGTGCTTCTGATTTGTCTGGGGATTGATGAAAGGGCAGCATGATAATTAGCATATAGAATGTGCCTGAATCCCCCACCTCTGTTGAGAGGGGTTTTCAATACACAATGAATGGCTTCCCTGACCCCTCTTTCAAACTACAGTGGACCCTTGTATAACAAACAGCTTGTATAACATAAAATCTGTACAACATAAAAATTCCGGAGATAGGGGAAATTTGCTGAACATAATTGCCTATGGGGAATATCCGTACAACATAAAAATGGGATCACTCCATTTTCAATGCATTCCTATGGGAAATTTGTATAAAGGAAAATTTGCTTAACATAATTTCATTTGGAACGAATTAATTCCTTTATACAAGGTACCACTGTATCTCTCTTCCCTGTCTAATCTTCATTTTAGGATGAGTAGCAAAACATTTCGATCTCACAAGAAGAGAAGTCCAGTGGCCATGAGTCAACTTCAAGATTACCCCCCCCCCCGGATGACTGTGAATCTTCACAGACATTTTGGTGGGTGAGGTGTTAGCATGTCTAGATGACGTTACTTTTCCTCCAGATGAATAAACATGCACCCTGACAGTACTTCATAATTGTCATGGGAAGCGCAAGACATCTCGGACACGGGATGCTTTCTTCTTGCTTCAGTTGGTAACCCTGTAGCTTCTCTCTCTCTCTCTCTCTCTCCCTCCCTCCCTCCCTCCCTCCCTCCCTCCCTCTCCCTCTCCCTCTCCCTCTCCCTCTCCCTCTCCCTCTCCAAAAATGGAAACCAGTGCAAAATGCAATAGAAGTAAGCATTCTGAATTTGTATTTCTAGTTCTGATCTATATGGCAGTGGCTGCCAGTCTGATTCTTATCTTGTTTCAAAGTGTTCTTATGGTAGAGCCTTGAACAGTCAAGCCCTTACCTTTCCACATAACACTGACATCTGAAGGCCTTCTTTCCCTGTGTCTATTAAGAGCAGCTTAGTTAGATTGTATGAGGCAAGAGAATCAGCTCTTTTCTGGTAGCCACTCAATTATGGAATATTTTCCCTAAATAATCTCTTGTGCTGTGAGTTTTATATTTTAGAACTCAGGTGAAACTGGTTCTCTTTTCCTAGTATGATTGTCTGATCTTGATGTTTCATTGTTCACTGCTACGATGGATGGAGGTTGTTATTTGTCTTTTGGTAATGGTGGTGGTGGTAAAATGATATTTTTGTAAACTGTATAGTTTTGAATGGATATACAGTACTTCTGTACATAGCTTGGTGACTTCTGTCTAAATAAACTGTTCATATCTGAGGCTGTTGATGTCTACTCAGTTCACATAAGCAGAAACTTGACTAATAGTTGATCAGTTTATACTTTCTGTAATGTATTGCTTGCTTAAAATTTTCTCCTTATTTCCAAGGAGCTCTTGGCAGCATACATTTTATCTTTACAATTGCCATGTGACACTACTGTGCTTGGAATCTAAGATGTTCTTTCCCTACTGTCATTCGGTGTGTAGGTATCTGACAGTACACTGTAATCTAAATATTCTCAGGGTATGATAACCACCTGAAAGTACGGCATGTGCAAAGAATTCTGCCTTTGAATTTTTCCCTATCCACTGATACTAATAGGCACATTATTCAGAAGCACTGCTTTGTGCTAGAAATAGCAGTAAGCCATGCACATTTATTATACACACACACAGATATACACACATATAAAAATCTGTATAACAAGACACAACGAAAAATGCAAATGATGGCACATGAACAGCCTGCCTTTTTGCCATTGCACAAATGCCGGTGTAACTGACTAATGGGATCTAACTGCTGTGTAATAGTAAGATAGAGGATGTGTTTTGTTACGAAAAAGCCATAAGGGATATCTTGTGAAGCTTGAATGGAACTTGTCATCGTGGAGGCAAATCTTAGACTGAAACCCTCTTTGTCCTTTTGTAATGTAAAGTTGCAGTTGTGTATGTGTGAGGGCTGCTGAGTGTTAGGACCAGGAAATGGGAATTGCACAGTCAGTGCCACTGTCCTAGCCTAGGCTGCTGCAGAAGTGTTTCGTGAATAGCACTTACATTAGTTGTATGTTTCAGATCTGGTTCTACACCTGCATATGATGCTGCACAACATGATTTCAGCTAATATACGGTATATGCACTTTTGTTTTTTTAAAAAAAGACATAAAATTAGGAACATATGCTTGGATTATTTTCAATCTCTACTTTCCATTTTATCTGATTTAGTTAAGAGTGGAGAGCTGTAGCTATGGTGAAATCTGACATTTTCTGTAATGACACAGAGGCATTCATCTCAAGCCTGGCAGGGTCCTGTTAGGCTTTGTGGATTAGCTTGCAAATCTTCTTATTAATCATTTTTTCCTGATCTTTATTAACATTTATTAAAGCCCAAATACAGTATTTATGCAGTAGGTACCATGAGATCAAGTATGTTGAGATCTCACAGTGGCCCCACCAGATGCTTTTGGAAGCGCATGAGACTAGATACCTGTCTCCTGATACCACTCCCCTGCATCTAGCCCTTGAAGTACCCTGGTTTTAAGCCTGGAGATGACACATCTCCATCATGGTTTGTAAGCTGTGATGGACTTTTCCTCCAGGAATCTGCCCAATCCCCTTTTGAAGGCATCCAGGCCAGATGCCATCACCACAACCTGTGGCAGGGAGTTCCATAGACTAACAACGCGCTGGGTGAAAAAATATTTTCTTTTGTCTGTTCTTACTCTCCCAGCCCTCAATTTGAGTGCATGTCCCCTAGTTCTGTTATTTTGTGAGAGGGAAAAGAGCTTCCCTCTATCCACTTTACTCATGCCCTGCATTATTTTGTACGTCTCCATCATATCCCCCCTCAGGCGCCTTTTTTCCAGACTAAAGAGTGCCAAATGTTTTAGCCTTTCCTCATAAGGGAGGTGCCCCAGCCCAGTAATCATTTTAGTCGCTCTCTTCTTTACCTTTTCCAGTTCCACTATGTCTTTCTTGAGATGCGGTGACCAGAATTGTACACAATACTCCAGATGCGGCCTTACTATTGTTTTGTATAATGGCATTATAATGTTGGCTGTTTTATTTTCAATCCCCTTTTTGATAATCCCTAGCATGGAATTGGCCTTCTTCACCGCTGCCACACATTGGGTAGACACCTTCATGGAGCTGTCCACCAACACACCAAGATCTCTTTCCTGATCTGTCACGGATAACTCAGAGCCCATGAGTTGATAAAGTTTTGATTTTTCGCCCCAATATGCATTACTTTACATTTGGCTACATTAAAACGCATTTGCCATTTCATAGCGCATTCCCCCAGTTTGGAGAGATCCTTCTGGAGCTCTTCACAATCTTCTCTGGTTTTTACCACATGGAAAAGTTTTGTGTCATCTGCAAACTTGGCCACCTCACTGCTTATCCCTGTCTCCAGGTCATTTATGAACAGATTGAAAAGCACCGGTCCCAGGACAGTGTTCTGTCCTATCAGTCTTTGATTAATAATGGACTACTAATGAAAAGTTTTTTTTTGTTTAAACTGTAGTCATTTTTAAATAAATCACATTTTTGTTTCCTCGTGGACTTTAAAGAAATCTGCTGGACTGCAGTATTGAATTGGAATTGTCAAATGTTTTGAGTAGGCTAAAGAGCTTTTTTTTACAATTCTGACATAGCTTAAGGACCAGTTAACCTGCTTGTTTGCAGGGAGTGTGATCTAAAATTGGAGATGAAACTGTCCTATTATAACAATGTTATTCTAATGAATGTGTTACTGAGAACTATGTGAAATACTTTGTAGCACTATTTGGACATCAGGCCACGGTCAGGATACCCACCACTGATGCGCTAATAATGGTAAAGAGAAGATTAAGAGAAGACAGCACCCTCACCTCCAGAAGCCGCCTCAACCCAGACGAGATAGGCCTGCTCCTGGACCTGTGTCTGAACACCACATATTTCATGTACGGAGGGGACTTCTACAGACAGAAGCATGGCTGTGCCATGGGTTCCCCAGTGTCACCAATTGTAGCAAACCTATACATGGAAGAAGTGGAGAAGAAGGCACTCAACACCTTCCCAGGGACAACACCATCCCATTGGTTCAGGTATGTAGATGATACCTGGGTTAAAATCAAGACGCAGGAAGTACAGGCCTTTACAGACCACATCAACGCAGTGGATCCTAATATTAAGTTCACTAGGGAAGACACCCAAGACAACAGGCTGGCTTTCCTGTATTGTGCAGTCATCATCAGACCTGACCGCGGCCTAGGAGTAGAAGTTTACAGGAAACCCACCCACACAGATCAATACTTACTGTTTGACTCCCACCATCCATTACAACACAAAGTAGGAGTCATCAGGACCCTAAGCCACAGAGCAGAGAGCATCCCCACCTCCTCAGAAGCCAAGAAGAAGGAAGACGGGCACCTGAAGACAGCACTTAAGGCCTGTGGATATCCAAGGTGGGCCTTCAACAAAGCAGTGGGCCATCCCAGAAGAACAAGGGATCAGTCTGAGACCCAGACCCGACAGAAGAACCTGGTCATTCCCTACATGGCGGGAGTGTCGGAGAAGCTTAAAAGGATTTTTGGCAAACACCACATTCCTGTTTATTTCAAACCCATGAACACACTAAGGCAGAGACTTGTCCACCCAAAGGATCCGATACCAAACCATAAAAGGAGCAATATAGTATATGCAGTCCAATGCAGTGAAGAGTGTTCAGACCTCTACATTGGAGAAACTAAACAGCCATTAAACAGAAGAATGGCCCAACATAGGAGAGGTAACAGCTCAGGACCAGAATCAGCAGTACACCTCCATTTGAAGGAAAAAGGCCACTCTTTCAAAGATGAGGATGTACACATATTAGACAAAGAAGAGAGGTGGTTTGAGAGAGGAGTAAGGGAAGCCATTCATGTCAGCATTGAAAATCCCTCCCTCAACAGAGGTGGGGGGCTCCGGCATAGTCTAGCTGCTACTTACCAGGCTGTACTTTCCACAGTACCCAGGCAAATCAAGGAGCCTTCACCACCAGGTCACAGCTTACGACCCATTCTTGACAGCTAACGACCCATTCTTGATGGGTTTCAGCACCTTAGGCCATTGTTTACCTTAAGGCCATGGACACTAATGTCTCCCTAACGAGCCTATTCAGGCTTTGTTCATCTTATGAGCCAATCAGACAAGGGGACAAGAGGTCAAGCTGACTATAAGAAGGTCTCTTGCACTAGCTGTATTCAGACCGATGAAGCTGTTTGGATGAACAGCGAAACGTTTCTATCTCTCAAAAAAGAAGTCCAGTAGCCATGACTCAACTCCCAGATAAACGCACCTGGATGACTGAGAATCTTCACAGACGTAAGAGCTTGGGTTGTTTTATACCACTGTCTCTAATGAGGGCAGAGGAAAAGAGAATGTAGACAACAGTAACACCTATCTCTATTTAGTCACAATCAGAAGACCTGGTACTGGGAGATTTGGGATGGTGAGCAAATATACAATGATTGCTTGGTTGATACCTTCACATATTTACAGTATTTATCATAATTTGGGTTTCCCCAGGTGTAGCTTTCTTGAATTTTTACAAACCATTATATCTCCTCCCCTCCCCTGAAAACATCTGAGGAAAACTAGCAGGGTTCATGATTTAGTGGCTATCTTAAGAGTTCTTTTGTCTTTGTCATCTGTACTTTGCTCGTGGTTATATATGCAAGCTGTGACAAGCTTATTTGACTCCTTTGAGGGTAGTATCATTGAAGTTCGGTCACAAAGTGGCAGTAGATTGCACATTATTAATCCTTGTGTATACTATCATGAGGACTCATTTATTAACATTGAGTAAAGTGTGTGGAAACCTCAAGTACTTAAGGGTCTCTTGTTAATAGCAGAACATGAAATGAAAGATTGCAGTTAAAAGTATGTTACTTCTGAGAGTGCCTTATTTAAATAGTTGCCCCTAGAAATTGTTGCCACATATTCCAAATTGATGATAAACTAGTGGTGCTGAACCATTCTGTGTAGTCATAATTTTGAGATGTGGACATAATGTGACATCCTTAGAATTTTTATTGTAGACTTTAGTGAGTTGCTGAAATGAACTGTCAAGAGCTGGTTGACTAGGAAATTCAGTGTGAGCAGCAAAGGAATGGTTTAATTTCTCCGTGTTCTTCTGGCTGGGAAAAACAGTGCGAGGTTTGTAAAAGCAGGCAATTATGTGCTAATTTGCATCACTCGGGTCACCAAATGTGGTTCACCTTGTTGTAGAATCATGGTCACCTTTCAGCTGACAAGGTATTGTCCTGATGTTCCTTAAATCCAAGAAATGCCTACCTGCTTTATGACATTTTTTAGCTCCCTACTGCTTGGAAGAGGGTCATTGAGTATGACCCTGGAAATAAACAAAACCGCTTGAGTCAACAGTCTCCATGTATGGCACGACTGCCAGCACACAAAAGCATTTTTGGATGCAAACGTTTGACTTGATATCTTCAATTATGGAGCCATCTTTCTTAAGCCAATGAGGTTTGAGTTCTATAATGGAAGAAAGAGTGGCAACAACAACTAAGCATCTTACTGCTTATTTGATGTAATGGGAGGCCTAACATATGTATGATCATGATTACGAAGTAATAAATGATTGTAAATGTACAAAGTGCAGCCAGAACTGGATGGAGAAGAACTGGAATAAATTTTCCACTGTGAAGGCATGTGTGTTAAATGTATTCTTTTCTCAAAAAAGGATAAATTTTCAGAGTTTTTTTTTTTAAGAGGATCTGGGTTGAATGATAGTGACTCTTGGAGAGGAACAGCCAGGTGTTATTGTGGTCTTGAAACCTATCTTGTAAATGTGCTTGGCCAGGTGAAACTTGCTACTGTAATTTTTTCCACAGTAAGTCCTGGTTAGGTATGTGCACTGCCTTTTGCCAAATTCAAGACTATTTATATGATTTTGAGTGACTCTGGGATGGAGCAATACCACAACACATTTTTTTTATTTCATTGGGTATTTGTAGAGATAAAAAGGTTAGCAGTTTGAATTCAGAAGGTGGAAATTGAAAGTAGTAAGAGACTGCATTGCCTAATGTCAACGGAGATGGTGTAACATGGCCAGACTCAAAGAAAGGCCCCAAATTCCTCAAAGTCACCCCAGCCATTGTGCCACTCGGGAAGGACTGGGCTGAGCTCATCAGGCAATACCCAGGCGCCACTTGGCCAGCAATTTCATAGGGTAGTGGTGAGAAGAGAAGTACTGAAACCTTTGCTTAGATACCCAGTTTGACTTCTAAAATATTTTTCTTTGTATTCTCACTCAAGTTGTTAACTATTACTAAGCATTACGTACTGTCAAATTGATTCTAACTTACAGTGAGTCATTTATTTATTTATTTTTATTTATTTATTTATTTATTTAGCTTGTATGCCGCCCACTACCCAAAGGTCTCTGGGCGGCTCACAATCAGAATAAACAGTTAAAACATCAAAATACAATAAAATTAGAACAATAAAACATGTAGATGCAATAAATACGATACATTAAAAACACACCACTAAAATTGCCATCAGGGCCCACAATCATTAGTTAAAAAACCTTTGGAATAGGAGGGTTTTTACCTGGCGCCGAAATGTTAGCAACGTCGGTGCCAGGCGAGTCTCATATGGGAGGGTATTCCATAGTCTGGGGGCAGTTGCTGAAAAAGCCCTATTCCTGCAAGCCATCCTCTTCACCTCCTTAAGGGATGGCTCTTTCAGGAGGGCTCCCTGACTAGATCTTAATTGCCGGGTAGGTTCATATGGAAGGAGGCGGTCCTTCAGGTATCTAGGTCCTAAGCCGTTTAGGGCTTTATATGTCAAAACAAGCACTTTGAATTGGGCTCGGGCAGCAACTGGTAACCAGTGAAGGTTATACAGAATCGGCGTGATGTGTTCCTTGGTGGCCCTACCACTCACCAGCCGTGCCGCACGATTCTGAACCAGTTGCAATCGCCGAACCGTCTTCAGAGGCAGCCCCACGTAAAGCGCATTACAGTAATCAAGACGGGATGTTACCAGTGCATGTGTAACTGTCATGAGGCTCCGTTCATCTAGGTAGGGGCGCAGCTGGTATATATTCCGCAGCTGGAGAAAGGCACCCCTGGCCACCGAGTCCACCTGGGCTTCCAGAGTTAGACCGGGGTCCAGGAGCACCCCCAAGCTACGGACCCTGTCCCTTAGGGGGAGTGCAACCCCATCCAGAACAGGGAAGTGGCCCTCTAGCCTGTCTGACGAAGCACCCACTAACAGCACTTCCGTCTTGTCTGGATTGAGTTTCAATTTATTAACCCTCATCCAGTCCATTATCTGGTCCAGACACGAGTTCAGAACAGAAACTGCCTCACCTGGATTGGTGGAGAACGAGAGGTAGAGCTGAGTATCATCAGCATATTGCTGACTCCTCAGCCCAAACCTCCTGATGACCTCTCCCAGTGGTTCCATGTAGATGTTAAACAGCATGGGGGATAGTATTGAGCCCTGTGGAACCCCATGACGTAAACGCCAAGGGGCAGAGCTACTATCCCCCAGCACCACCTTCTGGACACGGTCAGCCAGGAAGGATCGGAACCACCGCAAAGCGGTGCCTCCAACTCCCAACCTGGCCAGCCTATCCAGAAGGACACCATGGTTGATGGTGTCGAAAGCCGCTGAGAGGTCCAGGAGTATCAACAGGGTTGCACTCCCCCTGTCTCTCTCCCGGCAAAGGTCATCGTACAGGGCGACCAAGGCAGTCTCTGTTCCAAAACCCGGCCTGAAACCAGATTGAAATGGATCTAGAAAATCCGTTTCATCCAGCAGCGCCTGGAGCTGTCCGGCCACCACCCGCTCCAACACCTTGCCCAAATAAGGGAGGTTCGCTACTGGTCGGTAGTTGACCACCAGTCCTGGGTCCAGGTTAGGTTTTTTTAGGAGTGGTCTGATTACTGCCTCTTTTAAGGCAGCAGGGACCACTCCCTCTCTTAAAGAGGCATTTACAGCTTCTTGGACCCAGGTGCGAACCCCCTTGGCAGATCTTTCAATTAGCCAAGAAGGGCAAGGGTCGAGCAGCGTGGTGGTGGAACGGACAGATCCAAGCACCCTGTCCACATCCTCGGGTCTCAACAATTGAAACTCATCCAATAACACTGGACCTAAGCACGGTGCACTGGACACATCCCTTGATACTGTATCAATAGTGGAGTCCAGTTCACTGCGAATCTGAGCAATTTTTCCCTCAAAGTGAACAGCAAACTCCTCACAGCGTGCCGCCGAATGGTCCTGGGCCTCCACCCTATCTCCTGGCTGAAGAAGTTCCCGGACCACCCGAAACAGCTCCGCTGGACGGCACTCTGAGGAAGCAATACGGTTGGCGAAATACTGCCTTTTCGCCAACCATATAGCCACGGAATAGGCTCGATAATGGGCTCTAAGCCGTGTTTGATCATACTCACTGCGATATTTTCTCCACTTGCGTTCCAGCCGTCTCCCCTCCCGCTTCATTGCCCGCAACTCAGATGTATACCAAGGAGCTGTCCGGGCTCTGCGTAGGGGGAGAGGGCGCTTAGGTGCGATCATGTCAACTGCCCGGGTCATCTCCCTATTCCATAAGGTGACCTGAGCTTCGACAGGAGCGCCGATCATGTCAGCTGGATAATCCCCCAGAGCTTTCAGGAAACCACCCGGATCCATTAGTCTCTGAGGGCGGATCAACTTAATGGATCCCCCACCCTTGCAGAGGGTTGGAGTAGCTAATAGCCTAAACTTGACCAGGAAGTGGTCTGACCATGACAATGGAGTCAAAGCCAACCCCTCCACATCCAAACCACCATCCCCCAGTCCCGTTGAGAAAACTAAGTCTAGAGTATGGCCCTTCTGGTGTGTTGGGCCGATGACATGTTGAGACAGCCCCATGGTTGTCATGGCGGCCATGAAGTCCTGAGCTGCTCCAGTTAAGGTAGCCTCTGCATGGATGTTGAGATCCCCCAGTACCAACAGTCTGGGGGGTCTTCAACACCAGGTCCGAGACCACCTCTGTCAGCTCAGGCAGGGAGACTGTTGGTATGCAGCAGGGTGGGCGGTACACCAACAGAATCCCTAATATGTCTTGTGAGCCCAACACACAATACAGGCCCTCCAGACCTTTTCCCAAAGAGACAGGAAACCTGGCCAAGGAGATAGAACTCCTGTAGACTACAGCAACTCCACCTCCCCGGCCCACCGGGCGACACTGGTGCTGGACTGAGTACCCAGGTGGGCATAGCTGGGAAAGGGGAACTCCACCCTCCTCTCCCACCCAGGTCTCAGTAATACATGCCAGGTCAGCACCCTCATCCAAAATAACATCCTGGATTAGGGCGGTCTTATTTTGTACTGACCTGGCATTTAACAACAGCACCATGTGGCCCGTGGGCTTGCTGACATGGTCACCTGATTCCTTCTGGCTAGAAGTGGGACCAGAAGAGGGGATAGATGTAAAATATCTAACCCCTCTTCTCCTACGCAGGCATGTTCCACTCCTACCACCATACCTTCCCCTACCCAGCACAATTTCAATGGCTGCCCCCTCCATTGCCCTCCCCCCTTCCTGTTCTTTCAGTTCCATTGTGGGTCCCAACCACCTACACCTAATGGCAAAAAACAAAAAGCAAACAATAACAAACAAAAACAAAAAACAGATGCACCTAAAAATTCAGCTAAAAAGCCTTAGGTGGGAGTCCCTCTTCTTCAGCCCCGCCCTTCTGATGTTGTCTGGCTCTGCTCCTCCAGGTGTCCCTCTCACCGACACCAGAGTAGCAGGAAAAGGAGCAGTTGAAGAGGAAAGGCAACTCCTCCAGGCCTAGTCCAGTAGCAGCAGCAGCAAGAGTGTTTGCTGGATGATGTTGTGGCTGCCAGGAGCTGAGGTCAGCTAAAAAGCCTTAGGTGGGAGTCCCTCTTCTTCAGCCCCGCCCTTCTGATGTTGTCCGGCTCTGCTCCTCCAGGTGTCCCTCTCACCGACACCAGAGTAGCAGGAAAAGGAGCAGTTGAAGAGGAAAGGCAACTCCTCCAGGCCTAGTCCAGTAGCAGCAGCAGCAAGAGTGTTTGCTGGATGATGTTGTGTGCTGCCAGGAGCTGAGGTCAGCTAAAAAGCCTTAGGTGGGAGTCCCTCTTCTTCAGCCCCGCCCTTCTGATGTTGTCCGGCTCTGCTCCTCCAGGTGTCCCTCTCACCGACACCAGAGTAGCAGGAAAAGGAGCAGTTGAAGAGGAAAGGCAACTCCTCCAGGCCTAGTCCAGTAGCAGCAGCAGCAAGAGTGTTTGCTGGATGATGTTGTGGCTGCCAGGAGCTGAGGTCAGCTAAAAAGCCTTAGGTGGGAGTCCCTCTTCTTCAGCCCCGCCCTTCTGATGTTGTCCTGCTCTGCTCCTCCAGGTGTCCCTCTCACCGACACCAGAGTAGCAGGAAAAGGAGCAGTTGAAGAGGAAAGGCAACTCCTCCAGGCCTAGTCCAGTAGCAGCAGCAGCAAGAGTGTTTGCTGGATGATGTTGTGGCTGCCAGGAGCTGAGGTCAGCTAAAAAGCCTTAGGTGGGAGTCCCTCTTCTTCAGCCCCGCCCTTCTGATGTTCTCCGGCTCTGCTCCTCCAGGTGTCCCTCTCACCGACACCAGAGTAGCAGGAAAAGGAGCAGTTGAAGAGGAAAGGCAACTCCTCCAGGCCTAGTCCAGTAGCAGCAGCAGCAAGAGTGTTTGCTGGATGATGTTGTGGCTGCCAGGAGCTGAGGTCAGCTAAAAAGCCTTAGGTAGGAGTCCCTCTTCTTCAGCCCCGCCCTTCTGATGTTGTCCGGCTCTGCTCCTCCAGGTGTCCCTCTCACCGACACCAGAGTAGCAGGAAAAGGAGCAGTTGAAGAGGAAAGGCAACTCCTCCAGGCCTAGTCCAGTAGCAGCAGCAGCAAGAGTGTTTGCTGGATGATGTTGTGGCTGCCAGGAGCTGAGGTCAGCTAAAAAGCCTTAGGTGGGAGTCCCTCTTCTTCAGCCCCGCCCTTCTGATGTTGTCCGGCTCTGCTCCTCCAGGTGTCCCTCTCACCGACACCAGAGTAGCAGGAAAAGGAGCAGTTGAAGAGGAAAGGCAACTCCTCCAGGCCTAGTCCAGTAGCAGCAGCAGCAAGACTGTTTGCTGGATGATGTTGTGGCTGCCAGGAGCTGAGGTCAGCTAAAAAGCCTTAGGTAGGAGTCCCTCTTCTTCAGCCCCGCCCTTCTGATGTTGTCCGGCTCTGCTCCTCCAGGTGTCCCTCTCACCGACACCAGAGTAGCAGGAAAAGGAGCAGTTGAAGAGGAAAGGCAACTCCTCCAGGCCTAGTCCAGTAGCAGCAGCAGCAAGAGTGTTTGCTGGATGATGTTGTGGCTGCCAGGAGCTGAGGTCAGCTAAAAAGCCTTAGGTGGGAGTCCCTCTTCTTCAGCCCCGCCCTTCTGATGTTGTCCTGCTCTGCTCCTCCAGGTGTCCCTCTCACCGACACCAGAGTAGCAGGAAAAGGAGCAGTTGAAGAGGAAAGGCAACTCCTCCAGGCCTAGTCCAGTAGCAGCAGCAGCAAGAGTGTTTGCTGGATGATGTTGTGGCTGCCAGGAGCTGAGGTCAGCTAAAAAGCCTTAGGTGGGAGTCCCTCTTCTTCAGCCCCGCCCTTCTGATGTTGTCCGGCTCTGCTCCTCCAGGTGTCCCTCTCACCGACACCAGAGTAGCAGGAAAAGGAGCAGTTGAAGAGGAAAGGCAACTCCTCCAGGCCTAGTCCAGTAGCAGCAGCAGCAAGAGTGTTTGCTGGATGATGTTGTGGCTGCCAGGAGCTGAGGTCAGCTAAAAAGCCTTAGGTAGGAGTCCCTCTTCTTCAGCCCCGCCCTTCTGATGTTGTCCGGCTCTGCTCCTCCAGGTGTCCCTCTCACCGACACCAGAGTAGCAGGAAAAGGAGCAGTTGAAGAGGAAAGGCAACTCCTCCAGGCCTAGTCCAGTAGCAGCAGCAGCAAGAGTGTTTGCTGGATGATGTTGTGGCTGCCAGGAGCTGAGGTCAGCTAAAAAGCCTTAGGTGGGAGTCCCTCTTCTTCAGCCCCGCCCTTCTGATGTTGTCCGGCTCTGCTCCTCCAGGTGTCCCTCTCACCGACACCAGAGTAGCAGGAAAAGGAGCAGTTGAAGAGGAAAGGCAACTCCTCCAGGCCTAGTCCAGTAGCAGCAGCAGCAAGAGTGTTTGCTGGATGATGTTGTGGCTGCCAGGAGCTGAGGTCAGCTAAAAAGCCTTAGGTAGGAGTCCCTCTTCTTCAGCCCCGCCCTTCTGATGTTGTCCGGCTCTGCTCCTCCAGGTGTCCCTCTCACCGACACCAGAGTAGCAGGAAAAGGAGCAGTTGAAGAGGAAAGGCAACTCCTCCAGGCCTAGTCCAGTAGCAGCAGCAGCAAGAGTGTTTGCTGGATGATGTTGTGGCTGCCAGGAGCTGAGGTCAGCTAAAAAGCCTTAGGTGGGAGTCCCTCTTCTTCAGCCCCGCCCTTCTGATGTTGTCCGGCTCTGCTCCTCCAGGTGTCCCTCTCACCGACACCAGAGTAGCAGGAAAAGGAGCAGTCGAAGAGGAAAGGCAACTCCTCCAGGCCTAGTCCAGTAGCAGCAGCAGCAAGAGTGTTTGCTGGATGATGTTGTGGCTGCCAAGAGCTGAGGTCAGCTAAAAAGCCTTAGGTGGGAGTCCCTCTTCTTCAGCCCCGCCCTTCTGATGTTGTCTGGCTCTGCTCCTCCAGGTGTCCCTCTCACCGACACCAGAGTAGCAGGAAAAGGAGCAGTTGAAGAGGAAAGGCAACTCCTCCAGGCCTAGTCCAGTAGCAGCAGCAGCAAGAGTGTTTGCTGGATGATGTTGTGGCTGCCAGGAGCTGAGGTCAGCTAAAAAGCCTTAGGTGGGAGTCCCTCTTCTTCAGCCCCGCCCTTCTGATGTTGTCTGGCTCTGCTCCTCCAGGTGTCCCTCTCACCGACACCAGAGTAGCAGGAAAAGGAGCAGTCGAAGAGGAAAGGCAACTCCTCCAGGCCTAGTCCAGTAGCAGCAGCAGCAAGAGTGTTTGCTGGATGATGTTGTGGCTGCCAGGAGCTGAGGTCAGCTAAAAAGCCTTAGGTAGGAGTCCCTCTTCTTCAGCCCCGCCCTTCTGATGTTGTCCGGCTCTGCTCCTCCAGGTGTCCCTCTCACCGACACCAGAGTAGCAGGAAAAGGAGCAGTTGAAGAGGAAAGGCAACTCCTCCAGGCCTAGTCCAGTAGCAGCAGCAGCAAGAGTGTTTTGCTGGATGATGTTGTGGCTGCCAGGAGCTGAGGTCAGCTAAAAAGCCTTAGGTGGGAGTCCCTCTTCTTCAGCCCCGCCCTTCTGATGTTGTCTGGCTCTGCTCCTCCAGGTGTCCCTCTCACCGACACCAGAGTAGCAGGAAAAGGAGCAGTCGAAGAGGAAAGGCAACTCCTCCAGGCCTAGTCCAGTAGCAGCAGCAGCAAGAGTGTTTGCTGGATGATGTTGTGGCTGCCAGGAGCTGAGGTCAGCTAAAAAGCCTTAGGTGGGAGTCCCTCTTCTTCAGCCCCGCCCTTCTGATGTTGTCCGGCTCTGCTCCTCCAGGTGTCCCTCTCACCGACACCAGAGTAGCAGGAAAAGGAGCAGTCGAAGAGGAAAGGCAACTCCTCCAGGCCTAGTCCAGTAGCAGCAGCAGCCATGCTATCATTTCCTGGTGATTTACCTGCTCCTTCATCTGGTGATGCTCAAGGACTGTGTAGCTTGCCCCTAAAACTCAAGGTTGCCACATACCCGAAGTGTTAATAATGTCGCAAGGGATTTATTTTTCTCAGCGGTGGCTGCCACACTCTGGAATGCTCTACTGATGCATTTGCGCCAAGCCCCTTCTGTCCTAGTATTCCGGAAATCAGTCAGTCATCATCATCATTTTAGAGCTGCAAACTGGATGATACCTTATTGATCAAGTGCAGCTTGTCTCAAGGATGCCCAGTGGGGAATCGAACTCCCAATCTTTGACTCAGCACTGTCGGCAGCCAGAAAAGCTAAACTATGGAGCTTTTATTCTTATAAAAACATATTTTCAAAAAGGCAAGGCTCCCTCTAAGCTACTCAATCACACACATCCCTGGCACCCTCAATGTAGTTTTTTCCCACCCTCACATGCCCATTGCAACCATTTTTCTTTCAGTCATGACAGAATCCATGGCAGGAGGGAGTTGATCTCTATTGTTGCATGTGCATGGAAAAGACCCCCACTCAGCAGGGATGAAAATTAGAGGGCCCGTTTCTTCCATGATATCTTCCCCTCATGTTAGCTTACTACATCTATTTTATAAATTTTATTTTATTTTCTGCCATTGTAGATCCTTTTGGTTTACGAGTTGATATGCTTTAAGGGTGACAATAGATGCTTTTGTATGCTTTTACATGTGTAAAGAACCATGAGTAGGGGCTTGCCACTGGATACACAGTGCAGTATAACAATTCAGGCAATCAAATCCTGACTAGCCATCACTTTGTTCTGTGCATTTCATTGCGAATGTTCGGTTCCAGCAGCACTGCAATTTTTTTTCCTTCGCTGAGTAGCATTTGGAGGTTCAGAGATCTGTAACTGTACCCTGCTGTGTGAAGCTGGTGCAGTATTTGTCTAGATATCAGAGAAGACTTATTTAACGTGGGAGGGGGGGTTCATTGGACCGTCGTGGATTTTAAATAATCATTCCTTTTGAGTAAGCATGACTAAGTGGTAAAATAGCTATTGGTAAATGTAAGATTATGTGAGTATTGTGCGCATGATGAGGTGGAGGAGAAGGTATGTGGGTGTCCAATGCTGGTGGTTTTTATTCCTTTTTAGCTGTCATAGAAAAGAAAGAAAGAGAGACACTTGCCTATATCTGGCCATAGCCAGTTCCATGCTGCATATACGATTCCTTGTTATCAGGGATGTCACGGTAGTTGTAGGAGTTGGATTGTTGAACTAAGACTACTCTAGATACCTGGCTTAGAAATATCTGGCATAGAATGCTTGCTTTGCCTTAAAGCAGACTGGATGAAGTTGGGTTTGTTGTAGTTAGTAAGTTTGATAGGAGGGGCAAAGCTTACTTGGAAACAGAAGAGTAATAAACAAATGCTTTAAATAAAATGCCTTACATGCCACCTTAAGCTCACTGGAGAAAGGGTAGGGCATAAAATGTAACAAGTGTTGTTATGTGCTTTTAAGTTACCTTTGAGTTACGATAACCCTACCAGTGAGTGACCTCCAAAATGTTCTGCCTTAAGAACCCTACTTAATTCTTGTACATTCAAGACTGTAGCTTCCTTTATCATGAGAAAACAAGATGTACTGCGAGAGACAATGATAGGAGAAAACGGCTGAAGTAAAGCAAAGTGTGCCACTTATATACTGCCCCATAGCACTTAAAGCACATTCTGGGTGGTTTAAAAGTAATTACAGTGGCTATACATTCTCTCTCTCTCTCTCTCTCTCTCTCTCTCTCTCACACACACACACACACACACACACACACACACACACACACACACACACACACACAGAGAGAGAGAGAGAGAGAGAGAGAGAGAGAGAGAGAGAGAGAGAGAGAGAGAGAGAGAGAGAAACAGCTGGGTACTCATTTTACTAATCTCAAAAGGATGGAAGGCTGAGTGAACCTTGAGCTGGCTTCCCGGGATTGAACCCAGGTGATCAACAGAGTTTGGCTGCAATACAGCAGTTTAACCAGTGTACCACGAGGCTGCAGGAAAAGAGAGAGACCAAATATCAGTGCAAGAAAATTGCATGATGCACCCAAAGTATAACAGCCTTAGTTTTGCCATTTTTGCTCTAGAGGTAGCTCAGACTTTTATTTTATATAGCACCCAAATGTTCCTCTTTCTTGTGGTCCAAGGTGTCCAGAAAAACTCTCCTCTAAGACCCTGTTTCAAATGAATAATTCTTCCCCTATCAGCTTTCTGCATTTTCCAATTTTCACAGCTGAACGTAGTAATTGGGAATACAACAGCGTAGGTGGCCTTAGTCTCCAGTTACACATGTTTATACTAGAGGATCTTTCCTATTTTTTTTTCATTTGTTTCCTTTTGAGTCTTTGTCGTTTTAAGATTTCTTGGCTGTAGCCATCATTTGGATTGGTGATACTACTGTAGAACCAAAGTATACAAAACTTTTAACAACTTTGGTTTCTTCATTGTCAGCATTCAAGTTGTCCATTTTTCTCTCTCTCACCTTCATCAAGAGATGTATCAAGTCATTACTGCCTTTTGCCGGTAATATGGTATCATCTGCATATCTTAAATTATTGATTTTCCCCCACCAAGAAATCTCCACCTTCATCTAAATCTAGCCCAGCTTTCTTTATGATTTGTTCTACAATCAGATTGAACAGATCGGGAGACAAAATATACCTGTCTGTCACGTTTGCCTATGGGAAACCATCCTGTTTCTCAGTATTCTCTTTCTGGCACAAGCTGCTTTTCCAGAGAATATATTAAATATCAGAACAATCGAGTAGACTCTGCTGTTTCTTTTTGAAACAATCTGTATCTTTTCATAATCCATGCAATCCTTAGCTACTGCAGTCCTTGACATTTCCTTTCTTGAGGATTAGAATTTGTATTGAATATGTCTGTGAAGATTCTCAGTCATCCAGGTGAGTTTATGAGTCATGGCAACTGGACTTCTTTTCTTGAGAGATTGAAATATTTTGCTGCTCATCCAAACAGCTTTGTCAGTCTGAGGGAAGTTAGTTGTGAGTCCTCCATTTTATAGTTCACTTTGATCTCATGTCACCCTCAGCTGAAATAGGCCCATAAGACAACAATGGCCTGAATAGGCTCGTTAGGTGGACAATAGCCTCAGTAGGCAATTAAGTGAACAATGTCCTAAGGTGCTGAAACCCATTAAGTATGGGTCATTAGCTGTGGCCTTGCTGGTGGAGGTATGAAGTGCTTCTGATTTGTTTGGGAATGCTTGATGAATAGCAGATCGACTGTGCCTGACCCCCCCCACCTCTGTTGAGAGAGGGGTTTTCAATACTCACATGAATGGCTTCCCTGACCCCTCTCTCAAACCTTGAGAATTGTTCAGTAATTTGTATTGAACAGTTCCAGCTGTTCAATACAAATTACTGTGGGGCATTGTTTTATTTTCTAAATTTGTTCTGAGGTGGCCAAGTTTGCAGATGACGCAAAACTTTTCCGTGTGGTGAAAACCAGAAAAGATTGTGAAGAGCTCCAGAAGGATCTCACCAAACTGGGGGAATGGGCTACGAAATGGCAAATGCGTTTTAATGTAACCAAATGTAAAGTAATGCATATTGGGGCAAAAAATCCAAACTTCATCTATCAACTCATGGGCTCTGAGTTATCCGTGACGGATCAGGAAAGAGATCTTGGTGTGTTGGTGGACAGCTCCATGAAGGTGTCTCCCCAGTGTGTGGCAGCGGTGAAGAAGGCCATTTCCATGCTAGGGATTATCAAAAAGGGGATTGAAAATAAAACAGCCAACATTATAATGCCATTATACAAAACAATAGTAAGGCCCCACCTGGAGTATTGTGTACAGTTCTGGTCACCGCATCTCAAGAAAGACATAGTGGAACTGGAAAAGGTACAGAAGAGAGCGACTAAAATGATTACTGGGCTGGGGCACCTCCCTTATGAAGAAAGGCTAAAACATTTGGGCCTCTTTAGTCTGGAAAAAAGGCGCTTGAGGGGGGATATGATTGAGACATACAAAACAATGCAGGGTATGAGTAAAGTGGATAGAGGGAAGCTCTTCTCTCTCTCCCAAAATACCAGAACTAGGGGACATACACTCAAATTGAAGGCTGGGAGAGTAAGAACTGACAAAAGAAAATATTTTTTCACCCAGCGCGTTGTAAGTCTATGGAACTCCCTGCCACAGGATGTGGTGATGGCATCTGGCCTGGATGCCTTCAAAAGGGGATTGGACAGATTCCTGGAGGCAAACTCCATCCCAGGTTACAAACCATGATGGAGAAACCAGGGTACTTCAAGGGCCAGATGCAGGGGAGTGGTATCAGGAGACAGATATCTAGTCTCGTGCACTCCCAGAGGCATCTGGTGGGGCCGCTGTGAGATGCAGGAAGCTGGACTAGATGGGCCTTTGGCCTGATCCAGCATGGCTCTTCTTATGTTCTTATGTTCTCTTTTTAGGTTTTTGGCAGATTAATCCTCATTAAGTTGAAATAGTTCTATCAGTATCTCATTTGCTTCTTTTGATTTACTTCTTTGAGCACTTTGAGAGCAACTTTTACTTCAGTTTCTAATACTGCAGGTTCTTCAGCATGGGAATTCTTTGCAGGAATCTGTCATCCTGGCATCTTTTTTGCATAATTCTTCATATTGTTTCAATGTTTATCAGGATAAAATAAAGATGGAAACAATATATGAAACAATATGCAGGCTACACATTGTCTCCCCCCCCCAAGCAAGCTGGGTACTCGTTTTACTGACCTCAGAAGGATGGAAGGCTGAGTCAACCATGAGCTGGCTACCTGGGATTGAAGTCCAGGTTGTGAGCACAGTTTTAGCTGCAGTACAGACATTTAACCACTGTGCCATGAGTAAGATATTCTAAAAACATTTGACACTTCTGTAAAAACTGCTTTTCCAGAAAACGTTTTTGAATCTTCTTCTGCAAAACATGTCTCAGTTCTAACTTGGTATCATGAATATGTTCTACCAGTTTACTTGGTATAAATATATAAATGGTGAATTGTTGCAAATTAAATCAGTGTAGCCACTGCCAGTGCAAAGAGAATCATATGCCGACACTGAGTTCTTAACTTGTAACAAACAGCTAGTGGAGTTGCACCATCATGTCATAATTAATAGGATCCTAATTAATATTTACAGAAGCTTCTTCAGTATGAACTAGGGCTTCCTTCAGTATAAACTAGGGCTGTTGAATAATAATTGTAAGTTAAATACTGTATATTGGTAATTTTTCCTTAGTGCCGGATAAGAATCTGAAGTAGCCACCAGATTTGATTCTCACACATGGAATACAAGAGATAAAGGGTAGGCAAGTTAAGCTAATGTTCTGAACCAGAATTTTGCATGTGTTAATGTATGTGTCTGCCTCACCAACTTGATCTAGGTTAAGAATATAGTGATATTAGCAAGTGCTGTTCCTTTTTCCCTCCATTGAATTCAGTGAGGCTCAATAAAGTGTATTCTGGAATACTTTGTAAGGTGCCACCTGCTCTTTCTTTCAAGCTGCAGAGATTTGATTCCTGTCCTGTCGTTAGCATCTGAATTAAAATAGGGATTTATATAAACTCTGAAGTGCTTGATTGTTCTCCCTTGTATGCCTGCCTCAGCTCTGTAGGCCTGCTTTCCCAGTCTGTCATTTATAAATGAGAATCCTTCCAACCACAGGGCTGCTTATCAAACATTTTTATGTCATGTAAAAACTGTATTACAGTGCATGAATAAAAAGTTAGAAATCCTCAGTACCGTAAAGAGAAGAAAATTGCAGTATTTCGGACACATAATGCGCAA
Source organism: Phrynocephalus guinanensis (assembly GCA_037367245.1). Lineage (NCBI taxonomy): Eukaryota > Metazoa > Chordata > Lepidosauria > Squamata > Agamidae > Phrynocephalus > Phrynocephalus guinanensis. Next base: position 135,903,420 of record CM074736.1, on the reverse strand, counting down.
TAAGAAATACCATCTGCTTCAGGTTATGCTTCAAGGAAAAATAGATGGGAACTGTGGCCCGGGGCATAGAAGAACATTCTGGCTTATGAACCTAAGCCAATTCTACTGTGGTCCACAGTGTGCACAGCTGCTCTGTTCAGAATAGCTTTAGACAGAAACCAGTTCAGGCTACTGATCACCAGTGTTCTACAATGAAATGGCACTTGAAGAAGAAGGTGTAAAAATACAAAGTAATGGATTTGGAACAAAATGTACAAGTTGGTCAGACGTTTGGAAACTGTGAAACTAATTTAATGTAGGGACACAGAATTTTAGATTACTATTTTTGAGTTGTACTGAAACATGTACATGAACTGTGACTTCTAGTTTTTAAAATTTAGAAGGCATAATCTCTGTTTAAAGTACAAGTTAATGAAGATCAATAAAACAGTAAAACAAAAAAGTCATCCGAAACGATTGCTTTATGAGAAATAAACCAACACTGTAAAGAAAAATGACTGCAATACAATGGCTGCTTAAGAGCTGTTTAAAACAGGGTGACCATAAATGTTCCTAAAAGCCTGCAGAAGTAAGAAGTTTTATTTTCTTCTGGCATTAATATCCTACCTCTCTAGGGTGAAGCTTGGGTTTACTTTCCACCACCCTCTAGCAATGTCAGCCTGTGCAACATTTTTCTCTTATTTTGAGGATACTCATCTTCTGGGTGGATGTCGTTTCTCATTATTTCATGCCATTTCACTTAGCTCTCTAGCTTTTTTTAAAAAATTCTTCCGCACTAGACACTCATAAATATTCATGCAGTCCTCCTTCATCCTTTTAGTCTTGTATACGTAGCTGATCATCTGTTCCATATTTTTGAAAAAAGGTCTTTGTTTTAACATGCTAGTGCAGAGGGCTGTTTAGTGAGCTAATGCTCGAGGTTCTTGTGGTGCAGTTGGAAACACAGATGCCAAATTGAGGGCTATAATCTTATTTATTTATTTATTTTTGCATTTCTAGACCACACCGATTTTCCCACAGGAACTCTGGGCGGTTTACACGAAAGTCAAACAAACAAAACAATTTTTTAAAAAGCAAACTTATAATGAATCAATAGCAAGCAATGGAGCCCGGCAAGAGGATAAAAGAACTAAAGGGTGATAGGAATTACTTCAAGGAGCAGGGGAAAAGCAACACAAACATTAATGATCGATGTATGCTTCTTTAAAAAGCCAAGTTTTTGGTGCTTTTTAAAATGGTGAATCTCACATGGCAATTTGTTCCACATGATACCAGATACTACCAGATACTAAGGTCCCAAGCCTTAGAGGGTTTTGTAAACCAAAATGAGTACTTTGAACCCTATTTGAGAGGCAATGGGTAACCAGCGCAGGTGAGCCAGAATTGGGGTGATGCGGTCAAATCTGCCCGCACTAACCACCAATCTGGCTGCCGCATTCTGCACCCGTTGCAGTCACCGAACAAAGGTCAAGGGAAGCCCCATGTAGAGAGTGTTACAATAATCTATCCTCAAGATGACCAGTGCCTGCATGATTGTCCTCAGGAAGTCCCCATCAAGGTATGGGTGAATCTGGGCAATAAGCCTAGGTTGGTAAAAGGCCGACTTGGAAACGGCTGCCACCTGGGACTCCAGGGACAGTGCTGGATCCAAAACAATGCCCAGATGCCTCATTCTTTCAACCAGCTGGAGGACAGTCCCACCCAAACTGGGAAGAGGGCCACTATGCCCATCTGCCTGCCCCTCTCCTGAAGAACAGAAACCTGGTCTTCTCAGGGTTGAGTCTGAGCCTGTTTGTCCTGGTCCACTCCATAACTCCAACCTGGCATCGATCAAAGGTTCAGACAGCTTCCACTGCAGAGGTGGAAAAGGAAAGATAGAGATGTGTTTCATCAGTGTACTGATGACAGCAAGCCCCATGTCTCCAAATGAACTTAGCCAGCGGCCTCATATAGATGTTGAAGAGCATGGGGGAGATCGCCAACCCCGGAGATACCCCGAAAGAGAGTGACCAGGGAGACAAAAGTCCCCCCCCACCCCATGCTCACTCGCTGAGCATGGCCCTCGAGGAAGGAGTGGAGCCAGCCCAAGACTAGGCCCACCTCAGAGAGCCTGCCCAGGAGGATACCGTGGTCAATGGTTTCAAAGCCACAGACAAGTCGAGAAGCACCAGCAAGGTAGAGCAAACTCTGTTGCCCCCCCTCAATAGGTCGTCATGCAATGCGACCAGGGCAGTCTTGCAGCGTGGCTTGAACTTGGATTGGAAGGGTTTCAGGACAAGATCTTCCTCCAGGAATGACTGGAGCCGCACGGCGGCAACCCGCTCCACCACCTTGCCCAAAAAGGGAACATTGGCTTTGGATGATAGTTGGACATGTCGTCCGCAGCCAAGCCAGGTTTCTTAAGAATGGGGGTGACCACAGTCTCCTTCAGTGGATTGGGAAAAATACCATCCCTGAAGGAGGCAGCGGCGATCACAGAAGCCCATTCTGGCATGCTCCCTCCGGTGATCTTAATAAGCCAGGATGGGCAGGGGTTGAATGGAGAAACCGCCGGCCTGCAGCAGCACCAGCACCCTGGAGGCCTCAGCTGATGTCACAGCCCCCAAACTCAACAAAACGAGGAGACCGAGGGGTCGCAGCACTGGACACACTCGGGGGTAGATCAGTGCAACTGGACTCCAGATCGGAATGGATGGCCTCAATTTTAGATTTTAAAAAGGCTGCGAAGAACTCACTAGTGAAATCACTAGGAGGAGGTCCTGCCGGACCAGGATTGGTGAGATCTTGAAACACCCAGAACAGTTCCACCTGGCAATTTGAGGCCCGACCAATTCTCAGGGAGGCAAAAGATATTTTAGTGTCCCTGATCGCTCATACACAGCACCTGATCAACGCACAGACCGCAGCCTGATTCATTTCCGTCCGATCATTCCTCAATCTGCTCTCAAGCCTCCTCCGCTCTTGCTTCATCACCTGCAACTCTCCCATAAACCATGGGGAGGAGCAGGCTTGGCATTGGATGAGGTGCTTGGGGGTGATCTGGTTAGCAACCCCGGCGACATCCTCATGCCACCTGTCCACCAGGGAGTCAACTGGGTCATCAACCAAACCGTCCGGGAGGCTCCCAAAGCCTCCAAAAACCAAACAGGGTCCAGGAGCCCTCGGGGGTGGGCCCAGATAATAGAGCCAGGCTCCCCATGGGGCTGGCCAGCAGTTGATAGGGAAAAGGTCAGCGAATAGTAATCTGACCATGACACAGGCCAGGATGCAAATTTCCAACTCCCAGATCGAAGCCCGCAGATGTGGAGACAAACACCAGGTCCAGGGTATGTCCACCCCTGTGAGTGGGGGCTTCCCGACAGCCCATGTCCGGCATACACGTTGAAGTCCCCAACCACCAAAAGGCGGGGGAACCGCAACAGTGCCACTGAAATGAACTCGGAGAGCTGTGGTGAGAGAATGCAGGGTCACGGGGAGCTCAGTACACATGCGCAATCCCAAACCTGCCCCTCTGACCCACCACAGGGTGTAAACATTCCAACCCTGGGCACACCCAATACCACATATTTGCTGACAATTGGATATGGCAATTAAATTCCAATGATTCCAAGGACTTTCGACTTTAGATAAGTGCTTAGCTTCCATAATGAGCTGGATGAGGAGGAACAAACTGAAACTAAACCCAGACAAGACAGAGGTGCTTCTGGTCAGTCGAAAGGGAGATGAAGGGATAGGAATGCCACCTGTACTGGATGGGGTCACCCTCCAATTGAAAAATCAAGTATTCTAAATCAATCAATTAATCAATCAATCATGTATGCTGTAACTATCTTTGTAATTCTATAGTGTCTTAGTCTCTTGGGAGTGCTGACATGGTCGCTGGGGGGAAGATTCATCATGACATAAGAACTGTACATGATGTTAGCATCATCATCTAGCCCAGTTTCTATACCCTCGGGTCCCAAGATCCCTCTGCCACAAGAAGGTGATACCTGTCTTAGAAATTGTTGTCTGAGGAGACCATTGCCTCTGAATTTGACCTTTCCATTTCTGCAATAGCAAATATTTAGCTGTAGATTTATTCATTGTCAGGTTGCTTTAATAATTTGTCTATGAAGCAATCACTGCATCGTGTAGCACCCAAAATCTAGGATTTTCAAATTTTCCCCATGACTTCCATTTGGCTAGGCCACAGTTGTTTTTGACATTGAAAGTTGAAATGCAGCCGAATATGTTTCCAAATGTGCAGGACTGCCAGCCTTCCATGGTCATGGCCAAAGAGCCCTCTCAACTATGTTGTCATGACACAATGGAAAGCTTTATGCTACAGTCATGCAACTTGGGTTGCTGAACTCTTTGCAGTGGGTTATTTGGCCGCAAATCCTGGTTTTCTGAGGGCTTCCTCCTGCCCAGCCTCTGCAGTCTTGGCAAGGTGATTTACTTAACCCCCAGAGTCACAAACACCCCTTTTGGACAGTTCAAAACATAGCCCACACTAGAGACGGTACTCTTCTCAGTCCTTTCTGAATCCTGGACTCTCCAAGTTTGTCAATCCCACTGCAATTGATTGAATCTTTGAGATTGTTGCTACTTCTGTCAGCATCAGAATTGTGTCAGTGTGAATGAGAGTATGGAGCTTCTGCTAGCTTTGGTGCCTGCCCCATAGCAAGTGCCAAGGTTGTTCAGGAGCAAGCTGGTTTAGGAAGCCGAGAACTCAGCCAAGGTGGTATTTTCAGTTACTGGTTCTTGGAACCGGGACTAGTCACTCAGGCAAGTTAAAAAAGTAGGCGTGCACAGCTGGAACACAGGGAACCTCTCACTGCTCTGACGTAGCGCTCTTCTGCTTTCATCTGAGGATGGGCACCTTATGAAAAATGATACTATTTCATCGTGCTGTAAGGTTATGAAACTTGAAAACAAAAGAAAATGCCAGCCAGCATTTCCTTTCGAAACAAAGTGCCATTTCCCCCCTCTAAAATGAAACAGTTCGTTATAGAGGAAATGACAGGGGAGCTTCCTCAAGCTCTCCCCTGTAACCCCTTGAAATTTGGAAAGATTTGGGTTTCAGGGAACTGAGTTATTAAGCTCCAAAGCAAATGCGGGGTGCTTAATTGAAGGAGTGTGGATCAGAGCTTTACCATAGAAAGGGAAAGCTGTAAATTAACCCTATGATTGGTAAACGCGGCGGACACACTCCTTCAATTAGGCATTCCCGCACCTCCTTTGGAACTTAATAACTCCATTCCCTGAACCCCAAACCTTTCTGAATTTGAAGGGGTTCCCTAAAACTATTTGCAGAAGGTACCCCTGCCGTTCTCATGCTTTGAATCAGTAATTTTCCATTGCATATTTTTGATTTTTTTAATTAAATGCAATAGAAAATTACTGATCCAAGGCATGCAAATGTCAGGGGTACCTTCTGCAAGTGATTTTAGGGAACTCCTTCTTCTTCATGTGCCATGTCCTTAGAACGTTGGCAATCAGTAGCCTGAACTGGTTTCTATATAAGGCTATTCTAAACAGAGCAGCTGTGCTCACCATGGACCCTTGGCTTAAGTTCTTCAGCCAGAATGTTCTTCTACGTCCTATGTCACGCTTCCCATTGATTTTTCCTTGAAGGATAACCTGCAGCAGATGGTATTTCTTATTATGCATATTGCAGTTTTCTTCACTTTAAGTCCGGCCCGGAGGGGGGGGGCAAATCCGGCCCGTTAGGCCATTCTGAGTGGCCCGTGGCTGGCCGGCCTGCGCCTCCCTCCCCCTCCTTCACCCACACATTCCCCTGCGGTGGCCACGGCTCCCTGTGCTTCCTTTGGTCCCCACCTTCCTTCCTTCCTCTCTTGGTTTCCACCTCCCTCCCTCCCTCCCTTGGTCCCTGCCTTCCTTCCTGCAGGTGTGGTTGCAAGGGGTCAGTGGGTGGGGCTTATGGGTCAGTGGGTGGAGCTTGCAGTGGGGTGGCAGGGTCGGGGAGCAACCGGCCCCTGATACATTCTCAGCCACCAAATCTGGCCCTCCTTACAAAAAGTTTGGGCACCCCTGCTTTACAGTATTGAGGATTTCTAACTTTTTATTCATGTGCTGTGCTACAGCCATATTAGTGATTCTAGCTGTCCAACGTATCTTCAGCACTATCGCTCACCCGATCAGCTTCCTATTCCAATTAGAAAGAATTTTTTTTACTAGGGGCAACTCCTTTGGAGCTTCATAACTCAGCTCTGTGACCCCCAAACCTTTCCAAATTTCAGGGGGTTACCTAAAATCACTTTCTCCCCTGGGTCCTTTAGGACACAGGGGAGTATAGTGTTTTGTTTCATTTCGTTTTGTAACAAAACTACTTTAAAATTTATTTTGTAATGAAACAAAACTACCATAGAAATGAAACAAAACACATTTTTTTTTCATTTTGTGCACATCCCTACTTTCATCCTTTTCTTACATTCACTTCCTTTCTCCTCAACCCCCTTGATGAGACTGGCTGTCCAAAGTGCTGCCATTTCTCCTCCTACTCACATGTAGCAGCTCCCATGAACGTCGTGTCAGTTCACTAGGGTAGACCCCCAACATATTAAGTCAGTCTGGTCAACTCCTTCTTCCATGGGTCGGGGTGCGTGGAGCCCATGAAGGATGCTACTGTCAACCCTTGCCCTGAGTCACTGTCCATCCTCTCAGATTAATCCTCAGTACTGTTTCTGAATGGCTATACACTGTTTCCTGTGTGTTTTCTTGAATGAGTTCTCTTCTTTGTGGTTTTCCAGTCACATTCATTTATTTCTTTGATTTTATATTTTGGTTTTCTTCCAGGCTGGGAATTGAGGCAGAACAAAATGAAACTGAAGTTAAAAAATTAAATGAACTTGAAACTTACAAAAGCTTATAATGTTAGAGCACAGTTGAATTGGGAAACAATTTAAAGAATGTTGAGTCTTGCTTTAAATGGTTTTGTTTGCTAATGGGATGGAACAGGGAATGGTCAGAATAGCTTCTTTTGGCAGGACATTTCTCAGGCTCGGATCAGCCACTGAAAGGACCCTTTCTCTTGTCCACACCAAATGTACTTATGTGAGGAGCAGGACCAAAAGACCTCCTTTGAAGGTACTGTATCAGTCCCATGGCCAGCTTAAATAGGAGAATGATGATTGTTCAGTTATACCAGATCCAGACCACATCGGGCTTATAGGCAGCTCTGAGTTGTGCCTAGAAAAGACAAGGAGCCAGTGAAAATATTGTAGGAAGAGAATATAGTAGTACCCCGGTATCCGCTGGGGATTGGTTCCAGGTCTTCCTGCGGATAATGAAAACTGTGGCTAACAGAGGAATGCTAAAAATCCCCAAATCTATTTTGTGACAGTAGCTTGCTTTACAGCTGCTGTTTTAGGACAGTAGCTTGCTTTGTGGCTGCTGAATTATTTATTTAATTATTCCTCTGCCAACTATGGATAACTGAATCAGTGGATAATGAATCAGCGGGAATGGGAGTCCTACTGTAAGGAGCTCCCTTGAACAAGCCGCCTGTCGCCGTCCTTAGACTGACTGCAGCCCTCTTGCACTGCCCTAGAGCTGAATGCGATTTGAGATGGAAACCTGTCCAACAATTCATGTATTCAAAGAGCATGGCTTCTACTCTTTCCCCTTAGTTTCTGTTTGGCTGCTGTGAGACAGAGTTGAATGTTTTGTCTTGCCTTTTTGCTTTGTCTTCTCTGTCTTTTGTTTTCTTCACGCTGCAGCCTTTCTTCTGATCCCTGTCCTTTTTTTCTGAAAGATATATAGGGAGAATGCTTGGCTATTCCTCACCACTGGGATATTTCCAGAACCAAATGGGAATTTATTCTGCATATGTGTATGCTCTTACAAACCTAAAGAAATGTAAACATTGCAGCAAGTACTGTAGTAATTCCCAATCTTTGTTTTATGAGATTGACTGAAATATTTAATTCTCTCATTTTGCCAATACATGAGCAATGATATCATTAACTGTGCACTAGGGTTCATTGAGGTGGACTGCTCTGCTGTTGACAGAGATTTGGGGACAGCTCAAAAAATCAATACATGCTGCACAGAAGCCATGGGTTACCCAACTAGAGGACAAGGAATATGTTGGGAAGCAGCATTGCCTGAAGTAATGTTAAGTTGCGGAAAGAATGTCTCTCTGTGTTTGTATCTACACATGGAATAATACCATTTCTAGTGTGGAGTAATCCATCTTTAATCTAGATCCTTGCCCTTGATACTAAACATTTCAGGAGAAACCCAGTAGGAGTTGCAGGATGTCCTGTGTCCACTAATTGCTGTGCAAAAAATTGAAGATTACAAGAGGAAGTTCTCAAGTTTTTAACTTCAGCTCATGGTTCTAGATTAGTAACACACTTCTCTGAAGTGGGAAGAAATAGAGAATCAATTATAAAGGAACCTGTCTATGTGGAATGCAACGCTGGGCAGCATCTTTAGGCAGCCATCTTGGTACAATTGCTATCTCTGAATCTTACAACCAAATATCTGTTTTGTTTGCAAACAACAAATTTCCTCACAGTGAAGGTAAAAGAAATGATAAAATTGGTCAGTTTTCAAAACTTTAATACAGAATTAGCCAGGATACCAGTGAAGAAGCAAAGTGATCTTAAGTATCACTCCTCCTCAGCAATTTATTACTTATTCAATGCATTTATATACAGGATGACCGCTGTATCCACGGAGGATTGGTTCTGTGAACCCCCAATGATAGTGGAATCCACGGATAAGAGCAAACGCTCTTATCTGAGGATAATGGTGGCAGAAGGGTGTTGGGGTGCCATGGGGAAGCTTTCACCCCGACACCTCCCAATTAGCAAGGAGAGAATAACGCCCCCACCTTCTTCCTTGCTGCTCAGCTACGGCAATGAGAAAAAGAAAGAAAAAAACTTTAAGGGCTTTATTACCCAATGCTAAAGATCTGAACCTGCTCAGAAAATAAGAGCACATCAATGCACTCAAACCAAAGCCAGCAAGATGTGATCAAACTTGTTCACACCTGACACTGGTCTGGCTACCATATTCTGAATTTTCTGCAATTATTCTGCCAGCTTCAATGGCAGCCTCACATAGAAGCGTTACAGTAATCAGCCTTGGAGACCACCAGCGTATGTACCTATGTGGTCAGAGGCAAACACATCCCAAATCCATGTAGGAGCATAATTGGGCAATGAGTTTAAGGTAGTTAAAAGCTGGCCTGAGCATGGCTGAAACTGAATATTCAAGGGAGAGGGCTGGTTCCAGGAGCACTCACAAATTATGGATGTAATCCCTAAGTGGAATGAGGATTCCTTCCAATCTAGGGAGACCACCCCCAAGTTTTCCAGAGGGCCTCCCAACACCACGACCTCCATATTCTCTGGAGTGAGTTTCAGCCTATTAACCTTCCAGTCGAGGTCAGACATCATACCAGGACCAAGACAGCATCCACTCAGAAGAAGTAAAGGAGAGCTAGAGTCATGTATCAGCATATTGGTGAAAACACACTCCAGATCTTTGGATGACCTCTCCCAGCAGACTCACATAGATATTAAAGAGCAATGGGGAGTTAGGCAACCCTTGTGGCACCATACAATGTAATGGTGAAGGGACCAACAATTCCTTGCCAAGCTCAGCTCTTTTGAACCAGTCATCAAGAAAGAATGAGAACCATCTAAGTGTCCATCCTCCAGCAGCCTGTCTAAGAGGATACTATGGTCAGTGGGATAAATGATTACTGAGAGATCAAGAAGCACAAGCAGGGTCATTCCTCCTCCCATCAGCCTCCCCAGCAGGCCATCTTGCAGAAGGACCTGTACTGTCTCAGTCCCATGACATGCCCTGAATGTGTACTGAAATGGATTCAGGCAGTCTTCCACCAGGATCATCAGGATCTGCTTGGCCACCATCCACTTGCTTCACTTGCCCACGGAAGTGGTACTGGCAGTGGGCTAACGTGGAACATTTTAGGGCAGGCCATCTGGTGGTTCGATTCACACAGGATGCCGTAGAATTCAAAACCCAGATGCAGGGGAGTGGTATCAGGAGACAGATCTCTAGTCTCATGCGCTCCCAGAGGCATTTGGTGGGGCTACTGTGAGATACAAGAAGGTGGACTAGATGGGCCTTTGGCCTGATCCAGCATTGGCTCTTCTTATGTTCTTGTTATTGCCTAGAAGGCATCTTTATTTGCCCTTCACATTTGATTGTCAGATCTGTTAATGTTTTAACCCAGAAGATGTGGTTGAATGGGCATTTTTATTATAGAATGGAAATAATCTGAGAAATTGCACATATTCTGGGTTAAAATAGTTTGCTATTGAATATACAAGCTGTTGAACAAATGGAGCAGCATCAGGAGTTGGATTGCCTGTCGTCCTCTCAGTATGTGGTGCTCCTGGATGGTTCGCTACATCCATGTAGGCAGGAGCTCCATCCAAAAATAGCTTTTTAGCTTTCTGCATTAGCTTTCAGAAGTACTCTTATAAATTCCTCATATTTTGATAGTGAACATGGGGTTTTCTGGATTGTTAAATCATGCACAAGATGTTTATTTTATTAGACAGAATAAAGAATTTTTAAAATGCATGGTTCTAGCAAGCAGTAGGCAGTAGGTGAAGATCTCCACGGCTCCTTTCCTCAATAAATTTGTATCATGACTAAGTTAGCAAGGTGCCATTGGCAGTCATGTACAAGATACTTGAAAGACCAAACCCCAGAATTTTATTCTGTCAGTAATCCACTCTGTCACTTTACCAGAAGAGGGAGGTGTTTGCCAGTTTTCTTTTCATTTAGGTGTGACCAAGTGCAGCTAGCCAGAATCCCATGTCTGTAGGAGGTGATTATGATTTTCAGGTGATACAAGGAGACAGTAGGGTTCCATTCGGTCCTTTCTTAGATGTGACCTCGCTGCCAGATGGGTGGTATAAAAATCCAATAAATAAATAAAGAAATGTTGGCCTGACTACTCACTGTGAGCAACTCATCTAGGAAAGTGTCAGGCGGGCCATTTTTTCATGTCATTACCCAACCTGGCTTTTCTGACCTCAGTGTTCCTGAGTGGTGGTGGCCAGTCTCTGATTACCTGATCTGTCTGCCTCCCAAAAAAAAAGAAAATTGTGCAGTCTGCTTTTCCCTGCATGCCACCTGGTGATAAGATTGCTTCAGAACAACAGCCAAACGAGAAATTATGGTGATTTTTGTCTCATCAGTGAGCCTAATCTTTTAAAAATATGCTTTTTTACATCCTTGGGGGCCGAGTGAATCTGTTAAATGTTTCATTGCTAAATATCAAGGTTTGTATTACTGGGTGCATAATCCTACTTTGTTGTCTTGTAGCAAATCCAAATAAGATAAACCAAAGTTTCCAACCAGATAGTCATGTTAGTCTCTTGCATCAAAAACACCACGGGATCTTGTGGCCCCTAGTGCATTTTATATGGCAGGGCTGTTCAACTTTGAACATGCCGAGGTCCACTTTTTCCGGCCCAAAGTGCCTGAGGGCTACTACACTAAAACCTCTACTTATGAATTTTATCCGTTCTGAGCACATGCTTATAAGTAAAAAAAAAATGTAAGTAGAGCAGTGGTTTCCCATAGGAATGCATTGAAAAGCAATTAATCAGTTTTGGAGAGAACAGACTTCAATGCGCCGTGGCCCTTGAACTGGCCCACTCAGCTGAGACAGTGGGATGGCAGACCCAGAACTTTGCTGGGGCAGTGGCGGTCCTTTGGAATGGGGAGGGAAGGGTGGAGAACTTATCCCCTCACTTTTTTTATTGATGGCCAGTGGGCTACTTCTGAACCCTTCGCAGGCTACTGGTAGCCTGCAGTCTACCTCTTGTGCAGGCCTGTTATATGGGATAGTTTTTCCATGTCCTGCAGCTCACACGACACAATTTATTTCTATGTGGCATAATTAGATTGTTTGAGTTGAAGTTTTTTTTAAATAAAACCATAGATTTTGAAGCAATTCCTTGCAAGGATATGCAAAATTCTTCAGTCTCTTGGGACCTGTGCTTGGCAGGATTTGTCACATCAGCATGACCAAATTTTACAACAGCAGTGCAGTCCCTACCAGTCTGAAAGAAGGAATTCCGGGTGGCTTCCTTATTGCCAAAAGAGCTTATGGGTTTTCATCCAGACCAATAGCGATTGCTGTTTGCCAAATGAGAATATGTTGTCACCGCATGGCACTGAGGGTGTAACACCTATAAGGAGAGTAGTACATAAATCCTGTGTATTGCATACAGAATGCAAGTAATATTGTTGTTGTTCAGTTGTTCAATCGTGTCCGACTCTTCGTAACCCCAGGGACCAGAGCTTGCCAGGCCTTCTTATTTTTCACTTACTCCCGGAGTTTTGTCAAATCCATATTGGTTGCATCGATGACACCGTCCAACCATCTCATTCTCTGCCGTCCTCTTTTCCTTTTGCCTTCAATTTTTCCCAACATCAGGGACTTTTCCAAGGAGTCCTCTCTCCTCATGAGGTGGCCAAAGTACTGGAGCTTCAGCTTCAAAATCTGTCCTTCTAGTGAACATTTGGGGTTGATTTCTTTCAGGATGGGTAGGTTGGATCTCCTTGCAGTCCAGGGGACTCTCAAGACTCTCCTCCAGCACCACAGCTCAAAAGCATCAATTCTGCGACGATCAGCCTTCTTTATAGTCCAGCTCTCACTTCCAAGTAATATTATTACAATTCAAACATTTTTATTGTCTTGGTGCTTGTGTTTAAATGTGTGAAGTTTAAAGATTGCATCCATCTGCTAGTTGGCCACCTCCACATTGGAGTAATACTTGAGACTCGGTCAAGGAAGTTGGTTTTTGCAGTGCTTAAAGAGCTTGTGAGCAATACCCATATGATTTTTGAATCAATCCGTCCCTAGAGGGAAAGGCCATTTCTCTTCAGGAGTGTGTGTGGGTTTTTTGGTGTGTGTGTGTGTGTGTTTAAATCTTCAAAATAATAAATCAGCACCCGTCTGTTTTGCTCAGCACCATTTAATAAAAGTCCACCCAGTTGTACTTAGTGACAAATTGTTTCCAATACTTTACAACAAGAAACTTTCCTTTTTGCTTATAATTGAATAGGTCTGTTCTGTCTAAATTTCTTGGACGTTTTTCCATTGTGCCCCAACCTCTGGCAATATCTTATGTTATGGCTGGCAAAGAAGAATTGCAGAAGTATCTTGTGAACCATTTCTCTTTGCACAAAGCTGTGGGGTGGGTAGTTCTTTACCATCCTTATGGGAGAACCTGTTCTTATTATCTAGATAGATACCTTACTTGTGGTTATTGAGGGAATGAAGGGCATTTCATGCTTTTTAAATATTGGTGGGTGTCTGTTTAAATGTGGCAGAACCAAGTTTGATTTTTCAGTCAGTTGCTAAATTTTGGGTAGCTTCTGAGTCCTTCTTTCTTGATGCAGAATGTTATGTAAATTGCAATGGTAAGGCAGCAAAAAAGTGCTTAAACAGGAAAGCACAACTAAATTGTTAAGTGTGTTCATTCTGCCTTTATTTATTTCTCCTGCTTGTCTCTCTCATTCCATTTGATGAGGAAGCAACTTATATATTTACTTAATACTTTGGATGCAGCTTTCATATTTATTCAGTAGGCAGCAGATATCTATTTGGTTCAGATTAAAGTGACATATTCCTTTTGAATGACTTTGCTTTAAATCTTCCTCAGTCAGCTTCATTGTTCTCTAATTTCCATTTCCTTGATGAAACTTAAATTTGATTAAATGGAACTAAGTAAAAATCACAGTAATAGTGGCAGAAATCAGTAGGGATAGGGGGTACTGTTTCTGAATGGTTGTCTTAGCATCAGTTCATTTAAGGTTAAAGGAAATTCCAAATATTTTATAAAGGCTGACCTTTAAGCCCTCCACCCCATCCAGTCTGAACTTTGCTTGTGCACTCCAGATGGCCAGTGAGTTGGATTTGAACAACCCATTGTACACTGCTTTCACTTTCATCTACAAGAAACCTTTGACCACCAAAGCCCGCAAGATTCATGTTCCTTCAGTGTCTACAAGGCCATTAACTTCAGATCTGAGCAATAGTTCCCTTACTGATATAAATATTATTATTATTTATTTTATATTTGTATACCACAATCCGATATTCCTCAAATGGGAACTCTGGGCGGTTAACAACAATAATTTATCAAACAACCCGAAACATAATAAAAATGGTAACAGTCTAAAGAGAGAAAAGGAAAAAACCCAACAATACAAAACCACAAGGGAACAAAAAGACAACAAGTACCTAGCAAGAGAGAAGAGTAATAATAAAAATAATACTAATAAACAAACAAACAGAAAAGAACACAGGGAACACAACAGTCCTAGCAATTGCCAAAGGCATCCTTAAAGAGCCAGGTCACAGCTTTTTTAAAGGGTGCCTGGGATGGAGCCAGGTGACCCTTGCTTGGCAGTTTTATTCCATGCCTCCGGGCCGGCCACCAAGAAGGCCCAATTGCGTGTTGCAGCCTTACGGGCCTCTCTAGGGGTGGCCACCCAGATTGAGAATGTCATGGAGGCTCTGGTGGGTCTGGCCAGCTCTGATCTTTGGGAGATATGCTCTGCCAGATATTCAGGTCCCAAGCCATGGAGGGTTTTGTAAACCAAAACCAACACCTTGAACCTTATACGGGAGGCAGCGGGCAGCCAATGCAGGCAAGCCAGAATTGGGGTGATGTGGTCAAACTTGCCTGCATCAGCCACCAATCTGGCTGCCACATTCTGAACCTGCTGCAGCCGCCGAACAAGGGTCAAGGGGAGCCCCATGAAGAGTGTTGCAATAATCTATCCTTGACATGACCAGCCCCTGCACAACCGTCCTCAGAGAGTTCCCATCAAGGTATGGGCGAATCTGGGCGATGAGCCTAAGATGGTAAAAGGCCAACCTGGTCACAGCTGCCACTTGGGGTTCCAGGGACAGATCCAGATCCAGGACAACGCCCAGACTCCTCACTCTTTCAGCCAGCCGGAGGGCAGACCCACCCAGATTGGGAAGAGGGCCACCGTACCCATCCGGAGCACCCCCAAAGAACAGAACCTCAGTCTTGTCGGGATTGAGCCTGAGCCTGTTGGTCTTGGTCCACTCCAGTAGCCAGGCGGCGATCAAGGGTCCGGACAGCCTCCACTGCAGAGGTGGAGAAGGAGAGATAGAGCTGTGTGTCATCAGCGTACTAATGACAGCAAGCTCCAAAACTCCGGATGTCCTCAGCCACTGGCCTCATATAGATATTAAATATCAGTTTCACTTCTGTTGACCTTACTGGCAGTGGTCCTGGCCCTCACTGTTGCTTCTATGTTCAGTATCAGGCCTGTCTCTCTCGGATCCGAGTCACGTGCCTCCAACTCTTAGTCGATGCAGGGCCAAAGCTCTTGAGAACAAGACTAAGCCATGCATCTTGGAAATCTTTCTGCTTCCTAAGAAGAAAAAGCACAAGGCTCCTACCCCTTTAGTCTGATTAGTGACTCTGATGTCCTCAATGCAAGTGCTGCCATCGTCTGTGCTGTAGGCTCTTCAAGAACCTTTTCCAGTTGTGCAGCTGCTGCGGCCATTGCTTCAGCCTCTGAAAGATCTCCTCACTAGCACTGTGAAACATAAGAACATAAAAAGAGTCATGCTGGATCAGGCCAAAGGCCCATCTAGTCCAGCTTCCTGTATCTCACAGCGGCCCCACCAGATGCCTCTGGGAGTGCACAATACTAGATTTCTGTCTCCTGATATACCACTCCCCTGCATCTGATCCTTGAAGTACCCTGGTTTTAAGCCTGGAGATGACACATCTCCATCATGGTTTGTAACCTGGGATGGAGTTTTCCTCCAGGAATCTGTCCAATCCCCTTTTGAAGGCATCCAGGCCAGATGCCATCACCACATCCTGTGGCAGGGAGTTCCACAGACTAACAACGCGCTGGGTGAAAAAAAACATTTTCTTTTGTCTGTTCTTACTCTCCCAGCCCTCAATTTGAGTGGATGTCCCCTAGTTCTGGTATTTTGTGAGAGGGAGAAGAGCTTCCCTCTATCCACTTTACTCATGCCCTGCATTATTTTGTACGTCTCAATCATATTCGCCCCTCAGGGGGATAGACCAACATGATACTGTAAATGCCCTCTTAATGATTCCAAATGCTTAGAATCCGTGGTGGTGTGGCAGACATGTGGACTTGTAGTTCATAATTCTGCGCTGGTGCAAGACCCTATTGCATGAATTCACAGATGACCACTTGAAGGAACATGGTTATAAAAACCAATTGTCCTCTTAAAAATTCATAAGAGCAGTACTATGATTTAGAAATTCTGCTTTGGCCAAGATTGTTTATTCTTTGTCTTTACTGTACAGGCAGCCTTCCTTCAATTTGCTACTCCCAACTGTCTTTTGAGTATACAGTATTTCTTATCAGCCCCATTACAAATCAATGCAGTGTGGCCTACATTACACACCTATATAATAGGAACTGCAGCTGAATGGAAACTACTTTGTTCTGTTGGGTTGTACCATGTTACTAAAAGGGGAATGTTTTGAATACAGGGATGTATTAAGTGCCACTGAATTCTCAGCTTCATTTCCAGTTTTTGAGTAAGTGCTTTGCGTAATACAATTTTTTGTGTATTAGGAATAGAGCCTGTTGCTTCCCTTTAATGGCAGCCGAAGTGGGATGTAGTTTTTACTGATTGTTAATAATCTCTGGGAAGATATTCATTGCGCCTTTACTTCAGTAATCAGTGGTGTTAATAGTCAAAAGATTAATAACACAGATGTTTGCCTTTGGAAGTGATAAGAGGAGTATGCTTGCAGTGGTATTTTCTCCTCTTCTGCTTGCATGCGGGTAAGATTGCATGGAGAAGGGAGATTGACGTCTCAGCAAGGTGGAGACTTTGTATACACAAGTTTTGAGGATTCTGGGTGAATATGCGAAAGAAGACGAGACAGAATTCAGTGATGGTTCCAAGATTCTACCCAGATGTAGCTCCTGTTTACTTTAACTCAGCTCCTACTTTAACTCAGCACCGACCTTATCTTATCTGGGCCTAACCTCTTGTCCTCTCTCAAAAAAGAAGTCCAGTAGCCATGACTCAACTTCCAGATAAACTCAACTGGATGACTGAGAATCTTCACAGACATATCACCAAACAGTTGTTGCTGATAATTTGAACATCTTTGCATTTTCTTATCTGATTGAATACACTGTCACTCAGACAAGCTCGTCAATGAGTATGTTTCTTCACCTTGAAGGTGCTGCAAGACTTCTTGTTGAGTTTGCTTTTTGTGACATTGACAGAAATGTATTCATATGGCCTGGTCTGGAATTCCAAGTAGAAAATCTCACAACTGAGAAGCGTGTTTGGAGCTGCTAACAAAAGCATCATGTTGGTCTATCTAATAATCCCCCATCCATCCTAAGACCTCATTCAGTTGCTTCATGTCATTTCATGTAGTGTGCAGATATGAAGAGGAAAAAACAGTCTTAAGAGAACCACTTGACATTCCTTCAGATGTCAACAACCTAGATTAACTAACCATTTCAGAGTATGTTCACTATCAAAACCTAGCATCTGTCAGATCTGTGGTGCAGTAGCAGTGTATGACGTCTGAGATACATTTTTGGATGTGTCTACTATCTAAAGTTTGCCTGTTTTTTCTCTCTCTCCTTCCAGTGGGGAAGACGTCTTTGATCACCAGATTCATGTATGACAGCTTTGACAACACCTACCAGGTAGGACGCGATGACAGCTGTGCCCATCTGCTCCAGAAAATCCCCAAAAGAATAGTTGGTGCCTTTGTGGCTAGGAGGCTTTCTTGGGTACTAGCTTTCATGAACATCAACCTAGAATGATCACCAGATGCATGTGATACAATAACACCTGGGAATGTTTATGCCAAACAAAACGTACAAGGTCTTAGGATACCATTGAAGTCTTTGTTTGATGGCTTCCTCATGCTTGTTCATATGGTGCAAAAACCTGGCCAGGTGATCTCCTAGTAAAAGAGGCTTCCATCTAACTTTCACACCATAAAATAAAGCAATGTTCAGCTGTCATTTCTATCTCCTAGTTATAAAAATAATAATAATTCAGTTATCTGTTATCCACGTCCGAAAATTCCCTCCATCCTTCCATTTAAATAACTGTGAATTACCAGTGGTATTGATTACACTGGGAAATGCAGGTTAGAGAAATTTCTGTTATATCATAGATCAGTGTTGGCAAACCTTCGGCACGGGTGCCAAAGGTGGTACTCGGAGCCCTTTCTGTGGGCACCTGACATCGCCCCTTCACACCCACCTGTATTCAGTTAAATTGCTGTATTAGCACTTTGCAAAAAAAAATAGTGGGTTTTGAATCACAGTTTGGGCACTCAGTCTTTAAAAGGTTCGCCATCAATGTCATAGATAGTTCTCAGGAAGTCTTACATCTCGGGCTGGTTCACTGGTTCTGGAGTAATACCTTTATGACTAATAAATAATGTAATGGGTTTATTTTTGCTGAAGAGTCCCTGGTCTCTTTATTTCAAAAAACATTATTTGTGTTAACAGTGTTGTTCTTAACTGCATAGGATAGAAAGCCTAAGAGCAACAGAGGATTTTATAATTGTTGCTTTAGTAAAGAAGTCTTTAATATGTCATATGAGACATTTGAATTTTTTTTTGTTCTGGCTTTTTCTTTCCCCCCTTTTACAGAAATCATTCCATTCTATATTAGGATATGTCTTGACCTGATTAGGGTGGTGCTTCTTATTCAGAAAACATATAGATAAAAAGACTGGGATGGTATAATGTTAGATGGACCCAATCCCATTGGAGCATCTAGGTTTCAAAGTACTGGAAGACCGGTCATGCTGTCTCAGCCAATATGGCAGAATCTTCTCTTTTCTGATTTCTGGTTATACATATTGTTATTTGAAGCCAGGGTCGTCCTATTCATTTGGACCTGAATCAGATGGGGCTATTAAATATGCAAGAGTTTTGAATTTGCTGCATTGCCAGCCCTGAAACCATCCTCCGAGAGTCCCTAAACTGAAGGGGCTTTCAGTGTTTCTGAAATGTGAAAAGATACTCATGTTAATCAAGAACAAACCTTGGAAACTCTTCAGCTGCATCCCTTCCTTAGTCCTTGTGGTTTGGTGTTGCAGCAGCATTAGTCCTGAGATTCACACCAAGGGGAGGAGAGGCTTGGTTTAGTGTTCTAGTGGAGCCGGAGCTCTTATGTCTGTGACATGGTGATGTTACCCAGCATGTTGTTAGTCTGTGGAACTCCCTGCCACAGGATGTGGTGATGGCATCTGGCCTGGATGCCTTCAAAAGGAGATTGGACAGATTCCTGGAGGAAAAGCCCCTCACAGGTTATAAACCATGATGGAGATGTGTCATCTCCAGGTTTAAAACCAGGGTTCTTCAGGGGTCAGATGCAGGGGAGTGGTATCAGGAGACAGATATCTAGTCTCATGGCTCTTCTTATGTTCTTGTGTTCTAGGTGGTAATAGCTTTGGTCGTAATATGGGAGCAGACAGTGGGGGGCATTCAGTTACACGGGCATTTGACAGTGTGTGTGGATGGAAGGAAGCAGGGAATGGGGAGCTGATTGCTAGACTGTCATTTCTTCATGCTGATGAAGTCCAGGTCTATCACTGCAGTACAGACAAAACCTCAGTTCCATGGCTGCATCATTTTAGAACAGTTCCCTTCTATGGAACCTTTTTATCTGTTTTCTTATTAAAGTAAAATCTTAGAATCATAGAGTTGGAAGGGGCCTATAAAGCCTTTTCTGTGCTGGCCTTCTTCTTCGGAAAGGCTCAGTGGGGATAAGTGTGGCATAAGCAGAGATTGACTTGCAGTTTGTTGCATCGAAAAATCTGTGCAGCAACTAACTCTGGCTCTCAGTGTCATAGTCTTTATTTATTTTTTAAAAAAACCCTGTTGCTATGATTAGTATTGAAAATATTTCTATCTCACCTTTTTCTCCACGACCCAAGGCGGCTTACAGTTAAAAAAATAGTATCTAGAAACTAAACAGAGGAGGTATACAAATATTAAAAAAGAATTAAACAAGTATTATATTAAAATAATAACTAAAATCAATAATAAAACATTTAAAACAGAGCACAACAGTCCTTTTAAAAAACAGTCATTAAGGGAAATCCTGTCTGGGTTAAAAAGGTTTTGGGCTGCCTAGGGAAGGTGCAGAAGAGAGCGACCAAAATGATTACTGGGCTGGGGCACCTCCCTTATGAGGAAAGGCTAAAACATTTGGGCCTCTTTAGTCTGGAAAAAAGGCGCCTGAGGGGGGATATGATTGAGACGTACAAAATAATGCAGGGCATGAGTAAAGTAGATAGAGGGAAGCTCTTTTCCCTCTCACAAAATACCAGAACTAGGGGACATGCAATCAAATTGAGGGCTGGGAGAGTAAGAACAGACAAAAGAAAATATTTTTTCACCCAGCGCGTTGTTAGTCTATGGAACTCCCTGCCACAGGAGGTGGTGATGGCATCTGGCCTGGATGCCTTCAAAAGGGGATTGGACAGATTCCTGGAGGAAAAGTCCATCACAGGTTACAAACCATGATGGAGATGTGTAATCTCCAGGCTTAAAACCAGGGTACTTCAAGGGCCAGATGCAGGGGAGTGGTATCAGGAGACAGATATCTAGTCTCGTGTGCTCCCAGGCGCATCTGGTGGGGCCACTGTGAGATACAGGAAGCTGGACTAGATGGGCCTTTGGCCTGATCCAGCAGGGCTCTTCTTATGTTCTTATGTTCTTATGTAAGGCCAAGCCCTCTCCCATGAACTCACCAGGAGCACCCATGAGGGTGGTTGGACCAAGAGATAGGCCACCCCTGATCATCTCAATTACAGATTCATAAAGGGGAGATGCAGTCTTTTAGATACCTTGGACCCAAGCTGTATATGATTTTGTAGGTTAAAACTGACAATTTGAATTGTATTCAGAAACGGTTTGGCAATCGGTGAAACTCTGGTACCAGTGAAGTTATATGTACTCTGTAACCAGCACCAGTTACCAATCTGTGTGGGGAACCTTTCTCTGCGGGGTATGCTTCCTGGGGGAGTTATAGTTAAAGGCACACCATCCTGACCTTGCCACGTTGCATCCCTAGGGGGAAGTGACCTTCTATTTCCTCTTCACCTTTGCTTTGAAGCAGGACAAAGGCTAAAGGGCATTTGCTCCCTATTAGAGGCAATGTTTTAATCCAGTGTGTATTCATCAACATTAGATAGCTCAATAAAAGTGGGGGGTGCTGAGGTAGACACAATGGACTTTATTTGTTCTGTGTCTGAATCTCAGCCGGCTCTGAGAAACAGCATCTCTCTCTGTGTGTGCTTTCTTTGCTCTTCTAAAATCAGTTTGCTTAGCACTTTCCCAGCAAACTCCCACGAATCTGGCTACAACTCTTTGGACCCTTTGAAGTTTCAAAACACGTGCCAAAGTCAGCCCCACCTAGAGTGTGTTAGAGTAATCCATCTGAAATATAACTATATGTTACGGTGGCCAGGTCAGACCTTTCAATGAATGGGCGCCGTTCACACACCAGTTTTAATTGTGCAAAGGTGCTGCTGAAACTTGGGCATCTATCCAAGAGCATGTCCAAGCTACATGCCTGTGTTTTCAGAGGGAGAGTAATCTCATCCAGCACAGGTTGCAATCCTGTTCTTGGCTGGTAAAACGTGGCTATCCAAGCATATCTTTTCTTTGATTATACAAGTGAACATTATGTCAAGTTTTCAGTAAACTAATCTATATAGTTTTCTTTCATACTAAGCTCTCCCTCTTCAGCATTAGATTGATTGATCCCCCCCTTTTATCAGTTACATGCTGTAATCCAGGGGTCCTCAACCTAAGGCCCCAGGGGCGGATGCGGCCCCCCCAGGTCCTGAATCCGGCCCCTGGGACCAATTGCAACCCCCCCCCCGCCTATCCCCTGTTTTGTGAGCAAGCCAGCCTCCGCAGCTGCTTTTGGACTGTGACCCGGCCCCCAGTGGTGTCTGGGTGGTGGTGGACCGGCCCGCTGTTTGAAAATTTTGAGGACCGCTGCTGTAATCAAATAATGCATGCAGAGTAAGAAAGCAAGTCCCATGATGGTCCCATTACATACAGAAGATTTCTATATACAAGTGCTTTGGTTTAAAAACATATTTCCAGAAAAAAAATTATACTTGTAAACCAAGACATTACTGTATTTTTTTCCTTCTGTAAAAATAAAAATATAATATAAAAAAGCCCAAAGGCACCAGGACAAAGGTTTATATTGACGACATTTAGGCAAGAATTGTACTCTTAACACAACATGTACATATCTTGTTTTGGGGACAGTGTAGCCCTAGTTCTTCAAGCAAGGTTAAATAGAAGTGAAACACTTCTGAAAGATGCTCAAACCTTGGTTACATACACATCCTCTGAGTCTTTGGGAAAATTGCTCCAAAGTTACAGGGCATTTGCTATGGGATTTTGCTGAAATTGGTATATGGACAGCTGAGCTTGGCAATTAAATGTGTGAACAGGGTGTTTGAGCCTAGAAGGCAGTAAGGGAGTAATTAGATGGAGTTCTAAAAGGAAGATGTATCTGAGAATCACCTCAAGGATTCCCCCTCCCCTATCCACCCCTCAACTCTCTATACTACATCCAATGAATGTCTGGTATGAAATGTATATCCCATCACATTATATTGCACACCTCAGTCTGCTGCTGTACGTCTGAAGAAGTGGACGCGTCCACGAAACGTTACCTCTAGAGACGGGCACGAAACGGGAAAATTGTGCTTCGTTTCCGTTCCGTTTTGTGGCTCATCTCCCTTCGTTTCCGTTTTAAGGAAATGATTTTTTTTTAAATTGTTTCATTTTTTTGATGCTTTGGGAATGGGGTTGGGGTTTTCTTCCTGCGGTGGATGAGAGCGCCAGGTGCGCTGTCATCCCCCGCGAGGAAGATCCCTTTAAAGAGACCCCTGGTCCTTCCTACGCACGCGGAGACGGGAACGGGGCCTTCTCTCGACAGTCCTCCCCCGGGGGCGGATGACAGCCAGGCTGGCTGTCATCCACCCGCAGCGGAGATCCCTCGAGAGGGAGCCGTGATCCCACCTCTGCGTGCGGAGGCGAGACCACGGTGCCCTCTCGCCAGCCTCCACCGCGAATGCATGACAGCCGGCCGGACTTTCATGCGCTGGGGCAGAGATCGCTGCAGAAGGGGTTGAAATCCTCCCTCCGCGTCCGGAGGACCAACATCCATTCTGTGGTGAGTCAGAACAGAGCAAGCCGTGCTCCGTTTGAATTTCCCACTACTTGCTCCATTCCCCCTTTCCAACCTGCTTCCCAGCTGGGGCTTTTTTGACAGGTCAGGGTTGGGGGTGGGGAGCTGGAGTCCTCCCCTCTCCACAGCCCAACCTGTCAAAAAGCCCCAGCTGGGAGGCGGGCGGGGGGGGGGGAGGAAGGCAGAAAGAAGCAGGCAGCAGAAAAAAACACCGTGCTTCTTTCTGCCTTTTGCCCTTTCCCCTGCTTCCAGCTGGGTTTTTTTAACAGGTCGGGGTATGGAGAGGGAGGAGGAGGAAGGCAGCAGTAAACTCAAGCTCTGTTTGAATTTGCTGTTGCCTCATTCCTTCTCCCATGCTCCCCCCTCCAATTTACTGCTGCCTGGCTGCTCCGTTCTCCCTCGCCGCCTGGCTCCCAGCTGGAATTTTTTGATAGCTTGAGCCGCTCGGAGATGATGGTGGACAAGAACCAAGCAGGGAAACAGCAAGCAGATCTCGCTGCTGAAGCGAGATCTGGTGGCACCTCCCAGTTCGGTTCCTCCCAAACCGAGAACATCATTCCGTTTTGTTTCAGGACGACATGCTGTCTGCCGTTTCGTTTCATTTCGAAACGGTTCGAAAGGTTATGAAACGACAAAACAGTGTGTCGTTTTTCGTAAAGTGCCCGTCCCTTATTAGCACAACTCTTCTGCCTTCGAGGGCTTCTGCTTGCTTCAAAGGCTACCCCCCCCCAAAAAAAAACCAGTAAAAAGTGAAACAAAAAAATGGAAGTGGCTGGAATTCCACATTTTGGGGGGAAAGGTTCGAGTGTGCGTGCGTGTGATGGGGTGGGAAGAGCATGATTAAAAGAAGCCTTGTGACCTGTTTAAAAGGTGAGTTGATGTCCAGGTATACTTCCACTGCCACTAACGATCCCTTATTGCCAGTAGCCTCCTGTCCTCAATTCAGTACTGTCTATTGGTTTTAACCTTTAAAAGCCCAAACATCTTAGGCCAGGCTACCTAAGGGAATATGCCTGCCATACTGTGAGCCTTTCTGAATGTTCAGATCTTTAGATCTTTCGATGTTAAGATCGTAAATTTAGCAGTTTCAGGGCTGCCTAACAAGCATGATGGAAAAAGCCTTCTCCTACATGACTCACGCTACTGTAACTATGTCAGTTGCTTAAAAAATGTAGGAAGGTAATGTTTGGGGCTCTTTAGTCTGGAAAAAAAGGCACCTGATGGGGGATATGATTGAGACGTACAAAATAATGCAGGGCATGAGTAAAGTGGATAGAGGGAAGCTCTTTTCTCTCTCACAAAATACCAGAACTAGGGGACATACACTCAAATTGAGGGCTGGGAGAGTAAGAACAGACAAAAGAAAATATTTTTTCACCCAGCGCGTTGTTAGTCTATGGAACTCCCTGCCACAGGATGTGGTGATTGCATCTGGCTTGGATGCCTTCAAAAGGGGATTGGACAGATTCCTGGAGGAAACATCCATCACAGGTTACAAACCATGATGGAGATGTGTAATCTCCAGGCTTAAAACCAGGGTACTTCACAGGCCAGATGCAGGGGAGTGGTATCAGGAGACAGACACCTAGTCTCATGCGCTTCCAAAAGCATCTGGTGGGGCCACTGTGAGATACAGGAAGCTGGACTAGATGGGCCTTTGGCCTGATCCAGCAGGGCTCTTCTTATGTTCTTATGTTCTTAATGTTTGCTGTACTTGCTAGCTACTGTGCAAGGCTTTCACTTTTGCTTACCAATAAGCTTGTTGCAGCAGCAGTCGTGCAAGCTCGTAAACCAGTGCAGTGTTTCCTGTAGGACCATTTCCTGTAATAAAATGGTGTATTTGGCATCCCAGTAGTATTGAGTAGAAATGGATGTGTTGGTAGCTTTCAGAAAATGCACAGGTTTCTCTACATTTGCAACTTTTCATGTGTAGCATTGAACCTTTGCATACGTGTATGCATACCTACCTTGCTCCAAAGCCAGATTCTTCTACTTTGACCAGCACAATAATACCTGTCTTACAGACAAGGCAGGCTGTGTAGAGCTGAAAGAATTGGGCCACCTTTTCTATCTGGAGCTAAGGCTCTCCTTCCATGTACTTAACTGTAGTTCGAAATAGATGCCTATGGCAAAATGGACTGTCGTTCTTTCTGGTAGAAATACAGATACAGGTGGCATCAGTGAGGAAGAGCAGCTTAACAGAAACCCCTAGGCATAACAGGAAAATTTATAGAGCCTCTGTTGCTGGCCATTAAACATCTTAGTCTGTATACTTTTCTCTGGAACCAATTGCCATTGAATTCAGTAGAACTCAGTCCTTAGTAGGCACATATAGGATTTTAGAGGCGGCAGTTGATTTATAGCAGGCATGTCCAAACTTTGGCCCTCCTGATGTTTTGGACCGCAACTCCCAGAATTCTATGTTTAGATTGCCAATGGCAAAGGATTGTGGGAGTTGCGGTCCAAAACATCTGGAGAGTCAAAGTTCGGCCATGCCTGATTTATAGTACAGTATCTCAGGGCTTCACAGTAAAAACAAATAAAACAAAACTAGTAACTGAAACTAGTTGTATCAGTATGAAAAATGAGACACTCAACAGCAGGTTTAATAGATAGCTGTAATTAAGGGAAGCCATTTTTCATGAGAACTGGCTATGAATTGTCCCTGATGTTCAGTGTGTTGTTCACAGCAAACGGGTAAGTCTTTAGTTAAGGACAATAGTGTCCCTTTACTTTATTTAGCATTCACAACTCAAGGGGTGCACAAAAATAAACAAGCATAAAAGTAACAAATAAGCAAGAAAATACAATTTAGCAAAATACCTAATAAAATGGGAAAAGCGTAAACACAAAAATAAAGACACTGGGGCAAAACCAAACAAAAACAACAGCCACAAAGACAATTTCCCAAAGGCCTCTTGGTAAAGCCAGGTCTTTTAAGGCTTTCTGCAAAGCAGTCAGGGATTGCGCTAGGCAGATCTTGCTTGAAATAGAATTACAAAACCGTGGGACAGCCACAGATAAAGCTTGGTTCCGCGTAGAAACCTTACAGGCCTCTCTAAGTGAGGACACTCAAATCGTGGGTGCCTGGGTAGCTCTTGTGGGATGGGCATTTACTGATCCGAGGGAAATACGCTCCACCAGATAATCAGGGCCCAAGCCGTGGAAAGTTTTGTAAACCAAAACCCAATACCTTGAATCTGGTTTGGGATGCAACGAGCAAACAATGGAGGTGAGCCAGAATGGGGGTGACATGGGCAAATCTGCTTGCCCCAACCACCAACCTGGCTGCCTCATTCTGTACCCGCTACAATCTCCGAACCGAACCCAAGGGAAGCCCCGTGTAGAGTGCACTGCAGTAGTCAATCCTGGAGATCACCAGTGCATGCACAGCTGCCCTGTTGGGAGTAGGTGCCTGTTAATAGAACATCTCACGTTGGGGTCCACTTGTTCTCAGTGGGGACACCGTTACGCTTGGTGGGGTCCAAACAGAGAATATTGTGGTCAGTATTACAACCAAATGAGCCTTCCACGACTAGGAATCACACACAGAAATCTGCCTGAGAATACATTCCATTTTCCTCAGGCAGACTGTAGTATTAGTTTGCTTGCCCATTTAATTAGCAATCCAAGGGCTTGTTTTAGCAAGGAAGCATAGATAAAATTGTCATCCTGTCCCTCAAAAAATCTCTAGGAATTGTAATTTAGTGAAACTCCTATGAATTCTGGTGCAATCCTTACCATGTAAAAGCAAATAAAAAGTAAAGCAAAGTGTTCTGCTTATATACCACCCCATAGCACTTCCAGCCCTCTCTAGGGCCAGGCAGTTTACAATTTAATTATGCAGGCTACACATTGCCCCCACCCCTAGCAAGCTAGGTACTCATTTGGAAGAGGGTTTATGTTTTATCGATACACCCAGTTTTGTTTAGTGTATTTGGATGGAGTATCTCTTTAGCCTGGGTCTTGATAGGTTGAGTTTCTAATGTAGCCAACATTAATTTTCCGCTGTGGAATGTTATACCATAGACTGGAATTTATTGGAAGGTCACGTTTTCAGTCACTTCACCCTAGAATGGAATGGAAAGCAGAAGTGAGTGGCACTAATAATGTACTTGAGATGGTTTATCCATCGTTTAATAGTTAATCATTTAATATTTAATGCAATTGCAGAATTAACTAGATGCAGCCAGTATCTTGAGGTGCCTGTGTCTGTCTTATTCTTGGCTAATAGCTGACTTAGCTGTACCTGTTCTTCGTAATACAGATCCCCAGAGAAAATGACTGGATTTGTTTACTCACCAATTTAAAAAAATATTTGTTTTACAGGCAACAATTGGCATTGACTTCTTATCAAAAACCATGTACTTGGAAGATCGCACAGTGAGTAAGAATTTTGTAATAACTAGACTGCAATAACTAGGGAGTACAATGGATCGTCTGAATGAAATCTGAAAGATTCTAGTGCAAGAGCAACCTGGAGCATCCATAAGCAGCTCCACCAAGTTCAAGAGGGAGAGTTACTAGAGCTGAACCTGCCAGTTTAGCCTTGCAGATGCCATATTGTGTGTCGACATTTACTTTGAAAAATGTTTTGTTTAGAGCAGTGGCTCTCAAAACCTGTGTATCCCCAGATGTTCCTGGACTGCAACTCCCAGAAGCCTCCACCACTCACTGTGCTGGGAAGGATTTCTGGGAGTTGCAGTCCAGGAACATCTGGAGACCCACGGGTTGAGAACCACTGGTTTAGAGCATGAAAAATGGTTCATTGTAAGACCAGGTTTATACCAAGTCAGAAACCTTCTCAATAGAACATCTGTAGGTTTTGCAGAACATTTTTTTCCATGACTGGACTTTTCTATTTGCATGGAAGAGTTTATTGTGAAGCTAGCCGGTAGATGATAACCATGAATGAAACTGTAAGAAATGCAAAAATAATCAGGATAGAATACCTCTATTTTATGACTTGACCTTGGAATAAAAGGACGTAGCTTATCCCGATTTGTCAGTGATTGTATTAGAGAACTGGTTCTCTGCTGTTTGCATCTGCTTGTTTAACTACAGTGGCTTGGAACCGGGTTCTTCCTTCTGCCTCTGAAAAGCTTCCAGTCCAATGGAGCATTTTCTTTGGCACAAAGAAGAGGGAATGCAGCCATTTGCTTTGCCTTCCCCAATCCCGCTGCCCACAGTCTGTTCAGGAGTGTCATGGAACCTCTATTTTGGAGGGATTGGGGTGGACAATCTACCACAGGGAAGTGGAAATTCTCAGAAATCGCTGGCTATGTGTCTCAGACAAGAAATGCGATCCAGGCTTATATTTATTGACAGTTCTCAAGCCACTTAAGAACTTGAGACACAGGTTACAAATAAGAGAACGGCACAATGGTGATTTTTAAAAAATGTCCAAATCAAAAAGCCTTTTCACCAAAAGGATTGGGTCCAAGTAATCCGAGACAGCAAAAAACTCTGTTTATCTCCAGCCAGTTTTATCAACAGACTGCTGAATGGAGATGATGTAAGGCAGGGCTGTCCAACTTTGAACAGATCTACTTTTTCCGGACAAAAGTGCCTGGGGGCTACGACACTAAAACCTCTACTTATGAATTTTATCTGTTCCGAGCATATGCTCATAAGTAAAAAAATATTTAAATAGAGCAGCCTGCCTTGCTTAGTTGAGACAGTGGGCTGGCAGACCCAGAGCTTTGCTGGGGCAGTGGTGGTCCTTGGGATGGGGGAGGGAGGGGTGGAGAACTTATCCCCTCATACTTTTTATTGATGGCTGGCGGGCTACTTTTGAACCCTTCACGGGCTACCAGTAGCCCCCGGTCTACCTGTTGGGCAGGCCTGATGTAAGGGATGATGGGTTTAGGTAGGCTGATCTGTGCGCTTGAGCAGATCTGTAGAATTCTAGAATCGTAGTGTGAATCTCAAGGATCAATCTAGTCCAGTGGTGGCGAACCTTTGGCACTGCAGATGTTTTGGACCACGACACCCAGAATTCCAAGCCTAGACTGACAATGACAAAGGACTGTGGGAGTTGTGGTCCAAAACATCTTTAGTGCTGAAGGTTCGCCACCACTGGTCTAGTCCATCCTCTTGCCAGCTCAGGGCATTTGCACCTAAAGCACCCTCAGTGCCCGCCTGTATCCCTCTCCCTCTGAGGCTGCCCGTTCCACTATCATGCTGCTTTCCATGGATCAGTCGTAGTTTTGTGAGAGGTAGCTGTGTTAGTCTGTGCAAGAATTCCAGGCAAAAATCAAAACAAAGCAAAACAAAAGATAAAAATATGTGGCACCTTAAAGACTAACTGTTAATATTTTAATTTAATCTTTCGTGGACACCTCCACTTCTTGTATGTCTGACATCACAAGACTTTCTCTGTGAGAAAAAAAATGACATCCACTTCAGTTATAAGTAGCAAAACCTATCTTAACTATCTGAAGTGGACATGTCCATGAAAGCTTACATTAAAATATAATAGTCTTTAAGGTGCCACAAGTTTTTGTCTTTTATTTTGTTTTGTTTTGATTTTTGCCTGGAATTCCATGGATCAGCTACTGCAGAAAATGCTAGAATCTCCTTGGGTCCAAGGTTTTTCAACCATTTTTGCCTGGGTTCATCAAGGTCGTTGTGTTGTCTGCCTTCAGATGTAGAGCGAACATCCCTCAGCCAAAGCAGGGCTTACTCTGGCTACTGAAATCCAACATAGAATAATAGAACAATAAGGTTGGAAGGGACCTATAAGGCTATCATGTCCTCCCACCTGTGCTAAGCCAAAGGACCCTTGGCAGGCGGCTGCCTAAATTTCTCTGGAATGCCTTCAGCGTTGCAGCGCTCACCGCCTCCCCACGTAATCGGTTCCATTGTCCTACTGCTCTAACAGTTGGGAAGTTTTTCCTGATACTCAACTGAAATCTGTCTTCTTGGGACATGTCGGCCCTTCTCTCTGCCCTGGTCTCCAACTCTGAATGTGGCAACTGCCTTTGCTGAGCAGGTATACTAAGAATGTACAAAATACCGTATATACTCAAGTATAAGTCGACCCGAGTATAAGTCGAGGCCTCTAATTTAACCCCCCAAAACTGGGGAAATGTATTGACTCGAGTATAAGTCTAGGGTGGGAAATGCAGCAGGGCCTGGCAGCTCCTCCTTTGTGAGCTGGGGGGAGTGGTGTGTGATGTTTAAAATGACTTTTAGCCACTGATGCAAGTGCTTGGGTCAGTGGCTAAAAGTCATTTTAAACATCGTGTGCCGCTCCCCTGTGATGCAGAGGGGGGTCATGAGAAGCAACATGCAATGTTTAAAATGACTTTTAGCCACTGATGCAAGTGCTTGGGTCAGTGGCTAAAAGTCATTTTAAACATCGTGTGCCGCTCCCCTGTGATGCGGGGGGGGGGTCATGAGAAGCAGCACACAGTGTTTAATACCGACCCAAGCACTTGCCTCAGTGGCTAAAAGTATTGACCCGAATATAAGTCGAGGGCCCCTTTTTATAGCCCAAAATTAGGGCTGAAAAACTAGGCTTATATTCGAGTATATACAGTATTCTATTTAGATTCTAGGGGAAGGAACACTGTGAATATATTTATTGGCAGAACTCATTTTCCTAGAATCGAAATAGAATTTTTTACTTTGCAGCCTTAGAACCATGTCCAGCAATGTGGGCGCCTTGTTGAATCGAACCTTCTGGTGTGACCTGTATAGGTCTCGCGACAGGAATGAATGTCCCCACCCCTTGCATCACGATTGCTGCCTTGTTTTGCCTTGCTTGCTTCCCCCACCCCCAAAGATGCGCTGCATTTAATCAAAAGTTACCCTCTGTCCATGAGTGTTGGCTATGTTGGCCAGCTTTGCTGATGAATTCCCCTCATCCTTCCGTTACTGCAGGGGTCCTCAACCTAAGGCCCCGGGGCCTGATGTGGTCCCCCAAGGTCCTAAATCTGGCCCCCAGGACCAATTGCAACCCCCACCTACCCCTTGCTTTGAGAGCAAGCCAGCCTCTGCAGCTGCTTCTATTGCTGAGGCAGTTCAAAGCAGTGGGCTATGTCGCTTCTCCCACTCCCCCCAACTACTGCCCAGATGATCAGCACGCTGGCTAGCGGGGCATTCAAAGTTGGAGGGCTACGGCAAAGTCCCCCACTCCCTCCCCCTTTTTTCCACGTTGGTCTTTTATTTTGGACTGTGGCCCCCAGTGGTGTCTGGGGCGTGGTGGACCGGCTCGCTGTTTGAAAACTTTGAGGACCCCTGCGTTACTGTTTTGAGCAGCCCGTGTTTTCTCATGAAGGATCAGGTTTGGCCTGGCCTTCAGGCAGGCAGTTGTGCCGTGGAACCACACAAGCTCCCACTAGGCAGCAGTTGCCTTTAAGTTTCTCTGAGCAGGCTGCTGCAGGACAGGTCACATAACCGCCCGTGAAGGAGGATCGTCAGTTGGCACTGCCCTCTGGCCTGGAAGACGCATGGACTATTTCCTGCGACCCAAGTGGGCAGAGAGCCTCAGGTTCCACCTCTGCCCGTGAACCGTCCTCGCTGTTTGTTTCTGCTTGCAACCTCCAAGCGATTCCTGCCATGCATGGTTTTTTTAAAGAATCTACTGTATATACTCAAATATAAGCCTAGTTTTTCAGCCCTAGTTTTGGGCTGAAAAAGGGGGTCCTCGGCTTATATGCGGGTCAATACTTTTAGCCACTGAGGCAAGTTTGGGGCGGTGGCTAAAAGTCATTTTAAACATTGTGCGCCACTCCTCCTGACCCCCCCCCCCAATGTTTAAAATGACTTTTAGCAACCAACTCAAGCACTTGCCTGGGTGGCTAAAAGTCATTTTAAACATCACATACACACCCAGCTCACAAAGGAGGAGTTGCCAGGCCCTGCTACATTTCCCACCCCAGGCTTATACTTGAGTCGATAAATTTCCCCAGTTTTTTGGGTTTAAATTAGGGGCCCCGACTTATACTCGGGTTGACTTATACTCGAGTATATACAGGTATTTTCACTTGGTTTTTTTAAAAAAATATTTTTTTAAAAGCAATCAGCATTTTATTCGTTTCCAGTGGCAGTTTGGCTTTTTTTAAATGTTCTCCCATCCCACAGATCAGGTTGCAGCTCTGGGATACTGCGGGGCAGGAACGATTCCGTAGCCTCATTCCCAGCTACATCCGTGACTCTGCCGCTGCTGTAGTAGTTTACGATATCACAAGTAGGTATAATATTTGCTCTGGCTTTGACTCTTTTGTGTTCTTTCTTTTCTTTTTTTCCCCCCTTGCTTGTTTGACTGATTTCCGTTAGGTACGGTTGCAATTGTGGGACACAGCAGGTCAAGAGCGGTTCAGGAGCTTGATTCCTAGCTACATTCGTGACTCTACTGTTGCAGTTGTTGTTTATGATATCACAAGTGAGTGGTGGTGGTGGTGGTGGGAAATTTCTGCATTTCTGGTTACCTCTTCCCTGCTCCTCCCCTTCCTTGTCCTTTCTTGTCTCTCCCTTTCTTCATCTTCAAGTCTTGCCATGCATGCTTTGCCACCTCATTTGTCCTCATTACGGTGAGACAATTCTGACTGCTTTGGAGGCGTTCCTCTATGTTCCAGGGGTCTTGCATGCCGGAGCTAGGTTCCCCATAGCTGAACCCTGGCACCAGCTAAAGCTCCCACTGCTTTCTTGGATTTAGCATATCTTTGAGCACATTAGAGGAAAGAAGCTAGCTTCACACTAGGAGATGACAGCTACCGTTTTGCTAAATTGATCTCTGACCACTCTGATTTCTAAAATTTTAATTTTCTGTGCCCTCCTGAGGTTTGCCCAAAGATGTGCTAAGATTCCCCCCCCACACACCAAAACAATCCCTGTTCTGTTCCGATTTTCACTGCTTTCTTCTCCTTCTCCACAACATCCGTGTGCTCAGAATCACCGAGAAGCTGGCCGCGTCACCATCTCGGCTCATCTGCTATTCTGTGGCTGTCCCCCTGTTCTGTGTCTGGCTTTTTCTGTGAATGGTTGTTCTCAAATTGAACTTCTCCACTGATGTCATGGCTGTTTGCTTCTTTGATGCTCCTAATAGCTGCTGGGTGTGAGCTCCAAAGATTGCTCTATCCCTCTTACAGACCACAAAGCTATCTTCTGTTTTTTTACAATCTGTTTTGCTCTTTCATGCTCAGCCAAGGTATGTATACCTGATACAAGTAAAGCCATTTTAAAACCTGTTTTGGGTAGGACTCCTGCTTTCTCTTTAAGCCTCAGAGGTTCTGCAGCTTCTGTATGCTTCTGGATGGGGGGGGGCAAGGGAAGAGGGGAGGTTACCATGCCTGTTGCACCCCTTCCTCAATAAGTCAAATGTTGCCACAGTGGCCCACGTTGTAATCCATGGGACTTCCTGTGAAATAGCATTTGGAAAGGGGGGGGCTGC
This sequence comes from Phrynocephalus guinanensis, assembly GCA_037367245.1. Classification (NCBI taxonomy): domain Eukaryota; kingdom Metazoa; phylum Chordata; class Lepidosauria; order Squamata; family Agamidae; genus Phrynocephalus; species Phrynocephalus guinanensis. The sequence continues at coordinate 135,869,761 of CM074736.1, read as the reverse complement.
TGCAGAAGATGGGAGCTGCATCGACTTGTGGTGGTGTACATTCTGATCACATCATTCTGCACTAGCCAATGCATTCTGCCCTGGCTTACGGCTTGTTTCCAGTGCAATTCCAAGTGCTGGTTCTTTTTTATTTGGGGTTAGAATAGCTGGGGTGGGTGGGTGGGTGGGGATGGGAACACGTCCTTCAGTTGGAACCTGCACGGTCTTGGAGGCTTTCCTAAAGCCCCTATCACCAGTCCAGGACCAAAAAAAAAAAAAAAAGCCACAAGAGGTGATTGGGGGAAAGAAAAGTCCGACGTGCGTGTGTGTTGGGGGTGGGGGCCAAAGAAGTATGTACACACACACTGAGGCCCAGTTCCTAATAGGCCACAGACTGGGACCAGTCCACGGCCTAAGGGTTGCATAGAATTTATTTCCTTTCTCTGTTTTTTGCAAAATATGTTTTTGTCTTGTTTTTGATCCTTTTGGGATATAGATTTAACACTGTTCTGCTTATATACCGCCCCATACCACTTCAAGTAGTCTCTGGGCGGTTTACAGTTTTAATTACAGTAATGCTGGCTACACAAAATTTTAATCAAGATCACCAAATAAAGGTAAAAGATTAAAATCCCATGTTGTCTTCCTTGGGGAACATTTATTGGGCCAAAAGGCATTTTCGCAAATAATTTTATGGGCAAATAAAATTTGCTCCTAATATCAACCAATCAATATAAAGTTTATTTATTGTCTTGGCTACAAGCCATCACAATCAAAGATTACAGAAAAGATAAATAGATAAAACCATCATGACATTAAAAAAAATAGAAAAAAGGAAGCCATATAAATTTGCTCTCTGTATCTTCTCTAGTTGAACCTTGGGAACTCAGCCCTTCAGGCAAAATCAAACCACAGGGTCTGTGGCAGAAACCCCGGGTGCCAGCCCCGTACCACCTAACCCTGGGCTGAGTTCCTTTGGGCTGCAAAAAAATTTTCAGCCCCTGCAGCTGCTTTGGCTCAAGACCTTGCGATAGAATATCATGCCAAGTCTCTTGTCCAACAGCTTTGTGATCAGCCTTTTAATGGCTTGGTTGGGGTTTCATTCAGTGGCAGCTGCTTTGGTAGTAGCCCACACTGTGGTAGAGAAAGGGGGTAAAAAGGCAGTCAGACAAACTGTCCCCCAAGAGTCTTGATGGGAACATAAGAACATAAGAACATAAGAAGAGCCATGCTGGATGAGGCCAAAGGCCCATCTAGTCCAGCTTCCTGTATCTCACAGTGGCCCCACCAGATGCGTTTGGGAGCGCATGAGACTAGATCTCTGTCTCCTGATACCACTCCCCTGCATCTGGTCCTTGAAGTACCCCGGTTTTAAGCCTGGAGATGACACATCTCCATCATGGTTCGTAGCCTGTGATGGACGTTTCCTCCAGGAATCTGTCCAATCCCCTTTGGAAGGCATCCAGGCCAGGTGCCATCACCACCTCCTGTGGCAGGGAGTTCCATAGACTAACCACGCGCTGGGTGAAAAAAAATTTCTTTTGTCTGTTGTCTGGAACATCCCCCTTGCCCCATGCCCATGAAGCAGAATGGCACAATGGTGCCATCTGCCTCAAATGAAGTGATTCTATCCTCGGGCAAAGGGACCGGCACCCTGCATGCACACTGTTCTTGAACCCATTGCTGAGACAAAAAACACATCTCTTCCTCTGTACACCTAAAAACAGAGAAAAAGAACGGGTATAGAAAATGTTTTGTTTCTGAAATTTGTAAGCAGAAGGGATAGCCTTTTTTTTGAAAAGAATTGTAAATTAAAAAAAACAATTAAGGTGCAAAAAGTGTTCTGCTTATATACTGCCCCATACCACTTCAAGTAGTCTCGGGCAGTTTACAGTTTTAATTACAGTATGCAGGCTACACATGCCGCCGCCACCACCACCCCGCCAGCAAGCTGGGTACTCATTTTACCGACCTCGGAAGGATGGAAGGCTGAGTGAACCATGAATGTAATTTTTTTAGAGAAACCTATACCTGTGTTAAGGCAGGCATTAGTAGCATATTAAATAGCAGTATTTATTGACTTGTGGGTTTTAAGATAATAGAGCTACCTAAGGAGAGGCATATTTTTCTCATGCCATTCCTTGTCTAGTTTATGCTCTACATCAGTGTTTCTCAACCTGGGGGTCCCCAGATGTTCCTGGACTGCAACTCCCAGAAGTCTTCATCACTAGCTGAGCTGGCCCAGGAATTCTGGGAGTTGCAGTCCAGGAACATCTGGGGACCCACAGGTTGAGAAACACTGCTCTACATTGAACCTAGCGGTGCAGAGGTTAAACAGCCACACTGCAGTTAAAACTGGGCTCACGATCTGGGGTTCAGTTCCAGGTAGCAGGTTTAAGGTTCACTCAGCCTTCCATCCTTCTGAGGTCGGTAAAATGAGTACTTCAGGCAGTGTATAGACTCCGTAAATAAGCTGGAAACTGCCCAGAGAGTGTTTTAATTGAATACGGAAATATATAAGCAGAAAAAAATGTTTTAACATAATGAATGCCGGGTCTCTCGCTTTGTTAGCCTTGTCATCATTGAGGCAAAATGCATTATGCTTCATGATACATTTCCTTTTTAAGAATACTCCTAGATAGCTTTAAGTATGGGGTAAACCAGAATAGTTTTGATTCCTCCTCCTGTTTCCTCCTCCTTAGACTGTTCTGCTTTTGTGCTTGGAGGAAGATCGCGTTAAAATTTCCTGTCATACATTGGGAGGACTTTTGTTGTACGGGTGCCTCACTTTGTGATGAAAGCAAACCCAATAGTATAATAGTAGAACTGAAATTTTCTCGGAGCAAGAGAAACAACATGCTTCATCGTCTCATGCATGTTTTCAGTTTGATGCTCTGAAGCGTATCATTAGTCCTCAACATCCCAGAAATCTGATCTGTCTCTGTCATGAGATGACTGGCACAGACCGCTTGGTGTAACACACGTGAATGTATGGGCGGTGGGGTGAACCATGCAAAGTGCCCTTCATCTTGGTTTTTTTCTTTTCTTTCCTAGATGTAAATTCATTCCAACAAACCACAAAATGGATTGATGACGTGAGAACGGAAAGAGGCAGTGATGTCATCATAATGCTAGTAGGAAACAAAACAGACCTAGCAGATAAGAGGTAGGAGTTTGATTTCTTCTCTGTGGAAGAGCTTATAATTAATAATAATAATAATAATAATAATAATAATAATAATAATAATAATAATAATAATAATAATAATAATAATAATAATAATAATAATAATAATAATGAAGAAGAAGAAGAAGAAATTGAAGTTGACAAAGTCACCACCAGTCAGCTGCAGAAAGCCGCCTTACTAGGATCTGCTCGCAAAATTAGCCAGTACATCACGTAGTCCTAAACGCTTGGGAAGCGTTCAACTAGTGATTTGTAATACAAAATCCAGCATAGTTATTTTGTCTGCCTTGTGATAATTTAATAATAATAATAAACAAATGTTTTAAATCCGAAAATGAAGCATCAGTGGGTTAGTCCAAAGTATAGCTTATGGCCTTTATGCAGCTACAGTGGCTGTAATTTGAGTCCTTAGAAGCTAAACTTTTGGTTTGGTTTGGTTTTTTGTTTGTCAAAAGCAAGACATCTGCCCTTAGATGGCTGTATTAAAAATACGAAGATCATGTGCACTAGGTCTAAACTTCCTGCAAAAACAAAAACAAACAAACAAACAAAAAAGACAAAAAAAAACCCATAAAAGGTGTTTTTCATATTTTTCAATCTTGGCATATTCAGCCCAACAGTTGTAAGAGGAGGAACATAATATTTCTGACCTGCCAGGAAAAATTGTCAGTAAATGATTTTCCTGAGCTGTAGGTGCTTTTTACATGGACGTGAGTCCCCAAGGCTTACACAAAAGCAAGAACTTGCCTCTGCCCCCCCCCTCCGTCCCGTCCCCCCATGTAAATATTTCAGGTTTAGGCTCACTAAGTTTGGCTCTGCTTTTGAAGCTCCTTCCTAACAGAGAGTATAGAAAGCTTTCCAGTGAACTTGTATATCTTCCCTGTACTATTTCTATCCTTTTCGTTCAGCATGGACTTGCATTGGTATCCTTTTAGCAAGCTTGCCTGTTGTTGTCCTGTCTCTGTGTGTATTTATCTCTCCTTCCTCAGAATGACCTGCTCTCGGAAAATGTCTTTCTCCTTTTCTCCTTGCTAACTTTTGTGCCTGGAACTCTCCTCCCAGACTTAACCCTGGATCACAACTTCCCATGAATTACAGTTGTTTGTTTGTTTTATACCATCCGTCTTTTGAGGGAACTCCGTCTACATTACATGGACAATGTTATAAACACTAGATCGTTGGTTGTTGTTTTACTGTTACTGTAAAAAAAAAAACAAGCAGAAGTTCTCACTAATTCTTGCTCATCCCCTAGGAAGCGGTGTTTGTAAGCAATTGTGAAACTGTTGTCTGGGATTTAGGAGGGAGGCAAGTACTGAAGGGAAGCCAACGGTTCCCGCAATGCCCCTCTGAGTCAGACTCTTCCTTTTTTCCTCCATAGGCAAGTATCAATTGAAGAAGGGGAGAGGAAAGCCAAAGAGCTGAATGTTATGTTTATTGAAACTAGTGCAAAGGCAGGATACAATGTCAAACAGGTAAGTGTCAAGGTGGCATCATCCCAATGTCGTGGGTGATTACCCACAGTTTAACAACCAATTTTACCAATTTCTCTGTTTTTTAAGGATTGGTTTACCCATATCTTAGTTGGTGCTCCTTCACATAAGTAGACTGGCATGGGTTCCCTGGCAGCTTGGATTTTCACATGTTCATAACTCTTCTGGTAACTCAGTAAGCCGTGACACACCACCTGTGGCGCTTCCTCAGTCTTAAGAGGAGCTTGACCCATGATCACGTCACTAATGGAACTGCCCAAACTTAGCTGTGATAAAAAAAATAGAGCCTTATCCTTTGTGATATCGGAACTTTCAAATTTCCTCCCCCGGTCTGGCACTAACTATATAAGTCAGTGGCTCCCAACCGTGGTTCATCCAGGTGTTCGTGGACTGCAGGTCCTAGAAGCCTTCACCACCAGCTGTGCTGTCCAGGATCTCTAGGAGTTGCAGTCAAAAAACACCTGGGTCACTCAAGGTTGGGAACCACTGATGGGGATGTTTCACCTCTTTCCTAAAATCTGCCTGTTTATGACACCGTTGCTGTGAGTCAGTGCTGATTTTTAACTGATATTCTTAGATGTCCCTTTATCATACTTCATTTTATTGCTACTGTTTTAGTATTGTTTTCTACCTTTTAGGAAGGACTGAATATGACTAGAACAAATAAATATAGTGGTGCCTCTTAAAATGAATTTAATTTATTCTACGGGTCAACATTTTAGGATTTAAAACAATGCACTTTCCCATAGGAATGCATTGAAAATGGATTCATCCGTTCCGGAGACTATGGGTCGCTTTGTTTTACTAAAATTTTGTTTTTACAAAAGGCAGTTTCCCATAGGAATGCATTGGGAATGGATTAATCTGTTCTGGAGGCTAGAATAAAGACAAAAATAACCGTTTTTTCCCCCCTGAGTACATGTGGAATGGTTTTTCGTCTTGCAAAGTATTCCACAGGGATTTTTTGTCATGAGAAGCCTGCCTATTCCAGACTTTTTTTTCTTCCTATGATTTTTTGTCTTACGAAGCATTTGTCTTAAGAGGTACCGCTGTAAATGGTTATCCAAGGCTGTGGAGCTTTGCTGACAATGACATGAAGAATCTTCCAGTTCATCACACTGCTTGCTGGCCCTCTCCCACCTGCCCAATTCCCGCAAAACAGCTGGTATCTTGCAATTGTGTCTAAACTTCAGCCCTCCAGATGTTTTTGGACCACGACTCCTATACTCCTTTGTCATTGCCAATCTAGACTTGGAATTCTCGGTGTTGTGGTCCATAACACCTGGAGGGCCGAAGTTTTTGGCACAGTTGCAAGATACCAGCTGTTTTGCGGGAATTGGGCAGGTGGCCACACAGAGTGAAGACGCCAAGGATGCCCTGGTGGGCGGGGCCGACGCTGACCTTAGGGAGATCTGCTCTGCCAGATACAGTAACCGCCCACCTATCGCAGGGGTTAGGGACCCACCCGACCCGCGATGCTTGAAAATCCACGATATGCAGAAGCGGGTCAGGTGGGGCCTGGGGGGCGGCACGGGGCGCCCCGCGCGGCTCCGAGGCCTTTCAGAGGGGGGGCGGTGGGGAGCGATGCAATCTTTCCCTCCCCCCCCCCGTGTGGCTTCGAGGCGCAGGTACTGCGATCCCGCGATATAGCGGGAGCGCAGTACCTGAACCGCGAAATGGCGGGGAGGTGACTGTACTAGAGGATGGGGCCATACTCTTTTTCTTTACTATGCTGGCTTGCCCTTGTGCTGTTTGAAAATCCTTAACCCAGGGAAGGAGAGCAAGAGAGAAGAGGGGTTGCTGAATAGAATATGAGAAGACGCACTGAAGTGTGAAGGTTTTAAATTCCCCATCTAGCTTTCTGGCTTTCTGTAACATTTCCCTAATTGGATTATTCCTGTACGCTATGACTGGTAAATCCACTTTGACTTGACTTGACTTGCCAAATTCTCCCTCTTTAATATTACTGCTTTGTGCAACATCTAGCTCAGGGCATAATTTTATTCCCTAGCTTGAAATACAAAAAAGGGATTACCCGTTTTTGAGCACTTACTTGTCAGGGGGGCTTGATTTAGATACAGGAATCCAGTTGGTTTCTGTCAAGTGATTTCCGTTGCTTAGAAAAAAATACATCAATTTTTTTCAACCTTTATATTTAAGAGCTGGAAAATGCAGTCTAGTGGAGCCCTCTAGCATCAGCCCCAGGAAAGACAAACCCAGTGAGGTCTGAAAACACGGTGAGGAATTTGGAAGGCTTTTGTTCAGAATGTAGTTAGATGCCGAGTCAGACCAAAGTTTTTCCAATCATTTTCATTCTTAGTTGGAGAGATTCCTCACCTTTTACGAATTTTTTATGCTCTGTTGGCTTGATCCCCATTGTCACTGCTCTAAATCTGCAAAAGTGTTCTGCTTATATACCGCCCCATACCACTACAAGTAGTCTCTGGGCGGTTTACAATTTTGATTACAGTGTGCAGGCTACACAGTGTGCTCTAAATCTCTGGAACTCCCTCCCCACTGGGGGCCAGGCTGGGGCCCCATATTTGCTGTCCTTGTGCAAACAGGCAAATTACCTTTCTCTTCAGGCAGGCTTTTACTTAGTGACGGACTGTCTAAGAGAAGTTTTAAAATGGAGTGGTTGGTATATTTGTTGCTTTTACATCTATTTTAGTAATGCTTTTACCTATCATAGAATCATAAAATCATAGAGTTGGAAGAGACCTCAAGGGCCATCTAGTCCAACCCCCTGCCGTGCAGGAACCCCATCACAATATTTCCGACAGGTGGCCATCCAGCCTCTGCTTAAAAACCTCCAAAGAAGGAGACTCCACCACCCTCCTTTGGGGCAGCAGATTATTCCACTGCCGAACAGCTCTAACTGTCATGAAGTTCTTCCTAATGCTCAAATGGAATCTCCGTTCCTGTAGTTTGAAACCATTGCCCCGAGTCCTAGTCTCTGAAGCCATGGAAAACAAACCTGTTCCCACTTCAATATGACATCCTTTCAAATATTTAAACATAGCTATCATATCCCCCCTCCTCAGCCTTCTTTTTGAAAGGCTAAACATTCCCAGCTCCCTAAGCCGTTCCTCATAAGACATTTCCTCCAGACCCTCAACCATCCTGGTCACCCTCCTCTGCACCCGCTCGAGGTTGTCAGCATCCTTTTTAAACTGAGGTGCACTGAACTGGACACAATGAAATGTTTGCTTAATACTTTTAAAATATTTGAATGCTGTTTTTAGCTTTCAATGATGTAAGTCAACGTGAGTCTTCTTTTAGAAGAAATGTGAAGTAAAAATATTTTAAATAAAAGAAATTCCATCCTGATTTTAAATCAAATCAGCCTTACAAAAAGAAGGCTGAGAGAGGATATGATAGCTATGTTTAAATATTTGAAACGATGTCATATTGAAGAGGGAACGGGTTTGTTTTCCATGGCTTCAGAGACTAGGACTACAGGAAAAGAGATTCAGTTTAAACATTAGGAAGAACTTCCTGATGGTTAGAGCTGTCTGGCAGTTGAAGATGCTGCCACAAAGGAGGGTGGCGGAGTCTCCTTCTTTGGAGGTTTTTAAGCAGAGGCTGGATGGCCACATATATATAGGATTTGAGGATATGGGGTTGGGATTCCCCCAGGTTTTTTCTCCCCAAAAGGAGTTCATATACTTGTGCAAAATATGAAATTTCCCTCAGCATTCTGACACATCTTTGTCATGTGAAGGTATTTTGGGTAAGGCCTAGTCCAGGCATGACCAAACTTCGGCCCTCCTGATGTTTTGGACCACAGCTCCCAGAATTCCAAGCCTGTATTCCCAATGGCAAAGGACTGTGGGAGTTGTGGTCCAAAACGTCTGGAGGACTGAAGCTTGGACATGCCTGGCCTCGGAGAACTGTGGTAACAGTCCATATAGTACCTCTCACCCCAGAGAAGGAAAATATCATGGGAAGTGATGGTTGGAAATTGAAAATTTGGCGGGGGGGGGGGAAGCATGATTGGCCCATTTCTTGGTGAACTTGAAGAATAGAGACATTCTGAGTCCTAAGGGGAGGGGTAGTCCATTCATTCCTTCATTCAAAATTTTACTGCAAATATATACTCTTGAGACTGTCCTTTGGGAGCTGCAGAATGTAAAAAGTCCCGAGTTCTGAGCATCTACTGCAGTGGTTCTCACCCTGTGGGTCCCCAGATGTTCCTGGACTGCAAGTCCCAGAAATCCCGTCCAGCACAGTGAGTGGTGGAGGCTTCTGGGATTTGCAGTCCAGGAACATCTGGGGACCCGCAGGGTGAGAACGACTGATCTGTTGCAACTGCTGTTTAATGCCAATAGTTAGTTTGTATGTCCCTAGAGTATTTAATCTCTGACTTTTTACAGCTCGATTCCCTGAGTATATAGGTCGGCCCTAAGTTGTGCAATACATGAACAACTGATCAAGTCTTCAATTAAAGCATATCTGTTCTGCTTAGAAAGGAGGTCCAGTGATGCTTAATAAAAAGAGTTGTATTAGTCTCTTTTGCCGGGGAGGAGGTCTCGTTGTGGGCACCAAATGAAAGAATTATGTTTCGTTTTGCTTCCTTTTGTCCGTCCGCCCCCCCCCCCCACATTTTTTCATTTCTTTTCATTTCATACAAATTTCCCCCCAAAATATTCATACAAAACGAACCACTAACAAAATGGTTCATGGGGGGCAGGGTGGAAAGTGACTTGAGGGTTAAAAGCCCTGGGCTGTTTTTTAAAAAAACCTTTTTCCTCTCCACAAGCCCCGCCTACCAGCTGATCAGGGGTGGGGGGGGATAAATTTTCCCCACCCTAGCGCCAATCAGCTGGCAGGCAGGGCTAAACTTTTTTTTTTAAAAAAAAGCCCTGGGCTTTTTAAAAAACATTTTTCCCTCCCCAAGCCCCAAAACCTTTTTTCCACCCCAGCGCCCATCAGCTGGCACGGGGGGGGGGTCTGGGGGAGGGGGAAATGATTTTTTTTTAAAAAATCCCAGAGCTTTTTAAAAAACTTTCCCCCCTCCCCCAAGTGGCTTACAGACGGAACTAAATGGTTTGTTTCAACAACAAAAAACCACCATTTCGTTTCGTCTGTAACTAAATGCTGCTTCCTTGCGTCGTTTCATTTCGTTACGTAACGACACAGCGAAACAGCATTTCGTTTTTCGCCTTGTGCCCATCCCTACGAGATCCGTTGGAAGATGCTGGGGTGCCCTTTCCCTTGGGCTTGGAATGGGACCAGCGCACGGCTCTGTTCTCCTGCAAGGACGTCTTGCGCCACTTCCTTCTTCCCTGCTCTATTAGTTACACATCTCTTCTGATTTGCCTCCTCCTCCAGCTTTTCCGACGTGTGGCTGCTGCCTTGCCTGGCATGGAAAGTACACAGGACAAGAGCAGAGAAGACAGTATCCTTTTTTTTTTGCGCAGAATTTCCTTCAAATCCAGGGGAAACAGTAAAGTCCAGACCATCGAACCTTCTAAACGGTGAGGTGGGGTGGAGTGGACCCCAGAGGGCTCTCCAACAGGACGGTGGCCCAACCCCCCAAAAGAGGCAGGTCTCTTTGGGGGGGGGCCTCCGGGTGGGAGGGCAGTGGCTGCAGAAAAAGCATGGGTTCAGCATTTACACGGCAGTTGCAGGGCATCTTGTGCAGAAGGGGACGAATGAGTTGAAACGGCAAATAAAAGGTCCAGGTGGTTTAAATAAGGCAGGGAAGTCAGCATTTTGGAAATGACTTTTAAAAGGCTCTTTTTGCATTATTTGCTACCCTTAAAACAAGCAGATAGCTGACAATAATGCCAACATCGGTGTGGAAAGGGAGTTCATTACATTACATTGGCCTCTATTGTCCCTAAGAGCACTTTTATTCTCTCCAGTGGCCAGTTCTGGCATTACACCTTGGAAATACGTATACAGTATACTCAAGTATAAGTCGACCTAAGTATAAGTCGAGGCCCCTAATTTAACTCCCCAAAACTGGGGAAATGTATTGACTCGAGTATAAGCCTAGGGTGGGAAATGCAGCAGGGCCTGGCAGCTCTTCCTTTGTGAGCTGGGGGAGTGGAGTGTGATGTTTAAAATGACTTTTAGCCGCTGATGCAAGTGCTTGGGTCAGTGGCTAAAAGTCATTTTAAACATCGTGTGCCGCTCCCCTGTGATGCAGAGGGGGGGTCATGAGAAGCAGCATGCAATATTTAAAATGACTTCTAGCCACAGTTGACGTGCCTCAGTGGCTAAAAGTATTGACCCAAATATAAGCCGAGGGCCCCTTTTTATAGCCCCAAATTAGGGCTGAAAAACTAGGCTTATATTCGAGTATATACAGTACTTCCGAAAAAAGTAAAAAACTGATCGATGCAATTCATCCTTTGCCACCTAAGGGTGATGGGGAAACAGCACACAGCTCTTGTCACCAGTGGCTCTAAAAACACCTTAGAAGTGCCCCTTTAAAATAACGTCTTAAAGGAATTAGAAAACGTTATACACTGTATCAAAATAATAATACAGAGGTTCTTTGTATAAAGGAATTAATTTCTTCCAAATAAAATTCTGTTAAGCAAATTTTCCTTTATACAAATTTCCCATAGGAATGCATTGAAAACAGCAATCCCTAGTGTTTTTATGTTGTATGGATTCGCCCCCGTAGGCGATTCTGTTAAGCAAATTTCTCCTATCTCCAGAAATTTTTAGGTTGTACAGATTTTATGTTATACAAACCGTTTGTTCTACGAGGGTCCACTGTAATAATAATAAAATAGCCCTGGGTCTGCTTTGAGGCTGGGATCCCCCCCTCCTCCCCCGTGTGTATCACTGACGGACAAGGATTTGGATCACTTCCTTCCGAACTTGGAAGAAAGCCTGAATTACAAATCCAGTTAAATCTCTGGCTCTGGGCGGCTGTACAATGGTACCTTGTATAAAGGAATTAATTCGTTCCAAATGAAATTATGTTAAGCAAATTTTCCTTTATACAAATTCCCATAGGAATGCATTGAAAATTGAGTGATCCCATTTTTATGTTGTACGGGTTCTCCCCATAGGCAATTATGTTAAGCAAATTTCCCCTATCTCCAGAATTTTTATGTTGTACAGATTTTATGTTATACAAGCTGTTTGTTATACAAAGGTCCACTGTATTGGGGGGAATGGGGTTTTTCCACTTTTGTTTCCCTTAACCTCCGTCCTCCCACTCACAGTGATCGACATCAAACTTGAAAAGCCTCCAGAGCAGCCTGTCAGTGAAGGGGGCTGTTCATGCTAATAGTGTGTTGGTTGTCCTCCTCCTTCCCCTTCCTCCAGACCATCACTGCTTCTCCACCCTCCCCTCTTCCCCTCCCCTCCCCTCCGCCCCTCAACCCATCGATGGCAGTGTGCGTCTATTGGCTTTGCCCCTCTCCCCACTCCTGTCTGTAACGTAGCACGGTTCATCATTGCTGCCTGTCTCGTGGAGATGACCTGTTCACTTCACAAGCACAAGAGGAAAAAAGTCCATGTCTTCGTTGTTGATAAGGAAATTTTAAGAACAGCCAACATGATTTTAGCATCTTCCAGTCATTCTTTTAAGCAACAATGACAACCACCAGGAAAAAAAAACAATTTGCTAAATCCTTGTTCCTTCTCTTTTTAAAAAAAACAACACACACAAAACATGCAATATTTACATCTCTGGAAGTCACAGAAACAGAGGTTAAAAATGTTGTTTGCATAATGATGAAAGGGGACGGGCAGGGTTAAAACAGCCAGTTCCCACGGTAAGGGGTTTGGGGCAGTGATGAGACTGAAGCCTGTCCTTCTGCACAACCAAATATAAATAACTAAATATGCCTGCTTTGCCTTTTTAGCTGACATCTTTGGACTGTCTCCCCCCCCCCCCCGAAAGAAAAAAAAAACAATAGCCTTACAGAAATGCAGAGCTAGCTGTTGCATTTTAATTTTTAACGTTCCCATATTGTGGGATAGACAAACAATCTTCAGGCACCTGCCGATGAGCTGGGTTTTGTTTTAAAGGGGCGGCGTGACATACTGTGGTATGTAAAGTTTAGAAATCTGCCTTGTCCCACATCAAAGTAGCCCCAGAGAACAAATTCTTCACCTTTTGGCTGTTGCATTAGGGCTGAATGTTTTTCGGCATTGGAGCACAGTTGAAGCACGCACAGAGGGTTTGAACCTGTTCTGGCATTAAAGATAATTTGATGAAGCTGAATCGGTCTAAGAGGTAGACAAGCAACGAAACTTCTTCAGCGTAAAGATCCTGCGGGACACAAAGGAAGCAGGGAAACAGAGCCGCCTTTCCTAAGTTCACACTCAATGGAAGGGGAGCCTTTACTTATAAAAGTAGATTATAAATATCCCTTAGGTGATGATGGAAACAAAACTTATAATTATGCAGATGTTTGCCTTTTTTTCCAGCATTTTTTTTAAACTATGGGCCTAGTATATTTGTTCTGTGTAGTTTGGTTAAATAACTGGCTGTTTAGTATTACATTTAACTGAAGTACAATTAACCGTGGTTTCCTTCAATATTTATTTTTTCTGCTTTAATTTTTTTTACTATATTTGTTATTATTTTTTTTTCCAAATTAGGAGTTCGTTGATTCCTTTAGAGCTTTGGCAGTGTCACAAAATGTAGCTAATCCAAGAAACACACTGAGACATGAACGTGAGCTCACACATGCATTGACATTCACACCTACACCCTGTAGAAGTGCAGTCTCTTAATCTGTACTAGTCCTTGTGAAGTTGCTGTGTACGTTAACACAACTGTAAATACATTGTTTGCAGGGAGGGCATTTGCCAGGCGGAGAGGGGCACACTACAGGAAAGGCTTCACAAGTCTCCGTTTTCTAAGAGATGCGTTGGAAAACGGGGGTGGGGAGGTGGTCCACTCTTTCCTTCTGGAACCCCACCACTTCCAACAGAAGCCCCCCCCCCCAAAGCATCCCAGCTTAGGATGTGTACACATGTGAGGTCTCTTTTTTCCTGCATTGTGGAACTGCAATGGCTAATTCGTCACTTTAACTTGGGTTTCCGATAACTTGTGTGTACATCAGTAATGTCATATCAAAAAGGCAGAACAAGACATTAAAAATGCTTTAAATGCAATTTTGACCAGGTGATGTATCTCTTTCCTTCTTTTTGGGGGGAGTAGCATGTCTAGAAAATAAGTGTTTAACTATGAAGACAGATGTTGACCTTATCCGGAGAAGAACCGGAAAGGAGACTGGGCTACTTTTCCTGTATTGTATTCTACATGTGCAAAAATGTAAAAAAAAAAAATTATCCATCTTGCTGCTTTTTAATATTGAGTTTTTCCGTGGCTTCGGTTCTTAAAGCAATGGAATGTGTACACGGGTTGGATTTTTTAAAACATGCACAGAATTTTTTGCTTCCAATAAAGTATCTAATCAAAACACTAAGAACAGAAAATTGTTCATCCCTGCTGACTTTTTTTACTGCTACGAAGATCGTTGGTTCATCTTGCGAATACACCAGGGCTGTCAGTGGGAGGAGGTGATGGTGGGTTGTTGTTTTTTTTCCCTTCTTCAGCAAATTGCACAGTTTTGGCCCTACCTGGACAGAAAAACCCTAACAATGTTGGGTTTTGTGTGGCAAGCTCTAGGATTGACTACTGCGGAGCTTCCTGTGTGGTGCAGCCGTAAAATGCATCAGCCAGGTTTATTTCAAGAGTATGAAGGTACATCTCCCTGAACCTGATACATCTGCATTGGCTGCCTGTAGCCTTCTGCGCCACATTCAAAGTTAACCTATAAAGCCCTTAATGGTTTGGGACTTTGTGACATCTCCCTAAGAGTGTCCACCCAGAACAGCCAGATGTCACGTGTGCGGGTGGTCACCCTAAGAGAGGCTAAGAAAACCACCACCAGGAACTAAACCTTCTTGGTGATGCCTGCAAAACCATGGAATGCATTGCCTGCAGATATATGCCAGGCCCCCTCCCTCTTGTCGTTCCAAAAACAGGTTAAAACCATAGTGTTTAAAGAGGCCTTTGGAAACCTCTTATCCCGGTAAAAACTTTGTGGCCCCTTTATTGAGTTGACTTTGATTTTGATTCGCTGTCCAGATTTCCTTCATTTCTGGGGTACAGTGACCCCCTGCCTATTGCGGGGGTTAGGGACCCAATCCGTCCGTGACAATTGAAAATCGGTGATACGCAGATGCAGGTCAGGTTAGGCCTGGGGGGCCTAGCTGGCGGCCCTTATACTTACCCCCAGCCTGGCGCTACCCTGAACGGGCCTGCAGGAGTTTTCCAGGCTTTCTGGAAGGGCTCCTGGAAGTGCTTCCCTGCAAACCAGAAATGACTTCCGGTAAACCGGAAGTGACTTCCGGATCACTGAAAATCATTTCTGAGGCCTCCAACAGGCATTGAAAGGCGCTCAAAGCCCTCAAAATGATTTTCTACGAACCAGAAGTGACTTCCGGTTCACAGGGAAGCCATTTTTTGGACCTCCAGAAGGCCCAGGAAGGCCCTCACAGACCCATTCAGGGCAGCGCCAATCCTGGGGTTATTACGGGAGGCCTGAAACAGGCCTTACCCCCTTACCCCGGTGGGCCTTTTCATATACTACGGTCTCACGGTATAGTAGGACCGCAGTATATGAACCGCACTAGACCGGCGGGGATATCAGTAGAATGATTGAGTGATGGGTGGGTGGATATGAACCGCGAATGGGTGGGGGACCACTGTATCCTAGATTTTAATGGATCTGGGTTCTCTTTTAGGTTTTGTTGGCGGTATGAAATGGTGGTATTTTAATCACTTTTAGCCATCCAGGGTAGCATTTTAGCACTAGACCGGCGGGGGTATCAATTGAATGATTGAGTGACGGATGGGTGGATATACAGTGGTACCTTGTATAAAGGAATCAATTCGTTTCAAATGAAATTATGTTAAGCAAATTTTCCTTTATACAAATTTCCCATAGGAATGCATTGAAAATGAAGTAATCCCATGTTTATGTTGTATGGATTTGGCCCATAGGCGATTCTGTTAAGCAAATTTCCCCTATCTCCAGAATATTTTATGTTGTACAAATTTTATGTTATACAATCTATTTGTTATACAAGGGTCCACTGTATGCTGTTTTTTTCAGAAAGGACTTTAAAACAAATCAAAACGGCACAAAGGGAGGCATAAAAAGAGCATTTTTCAGTTACACGTGTAGCAAAAGACGGAGAAAACAGCGGGTTAGCTCTTTAGAGGGGATGGACAAGTGGCAACCGATGACAAGGCAGAATGCTCAGTTCTGACTTCAGCTTGGTCTTTTCCCTGGAGATCTGTGACCCTCCAGGCAAATGTGAAGTGCAAAAGGGGGTTAGGATTGCCATTTGAGACCGATAAACAAATAGTCAAAGAATGCCTTACTACGAATGCGTTCAAACATCCAGAGCCCAGTGGGCTGCATCCAAGAGTTTTGAAGGAACAGGCTGAAAGAGATCTCGGAGCTGCTCTCTGTTAATTTCTTGAAATCATGGAGGATGCTTGGCAAGTCGGAGGATGGCAGGAGGGCTAGGGTGAAGTGGGAACAGGAAAGGTCACCATAGCAGACACCCAGGCAGGGAGAGCCACAGTCGTGGTCTAGGAAGCTGCCTAAGTGGTCCCAGGATCCAGGCAGTCAGGAGCAAAGAGGTTCAGGAAAAGGCAAAAGTGCTTCAAGTTGCTTCCAGCTGTTTGTAGAGCTAAGGCTGTTTTCCTAGCTGTGTTGCCGGAGCCCCACCCAGCACACCCACCGCTGCAAGTCCCTTTTTCAATGTGACATCCTTTCAAATATTTAAACATAGTTATCATATCCCCTCTCAGCCTTCTTTTTGAAAGGCTAAACATTCCCGATTCCCTAAGCTGTGCCTCGTAAGACACTTCTTCCAGACCTTCAGTCATCCTGGTCGCCCTCCTCTGCACCCGCTCAAGGTTGTCAACTTTCTTTTTAAATTGAGGTGCAAAGAACTGGACACAGTACTCCAGGTGGGGTCTGACCAGAGCAGAATAGAGGGCTACTATCATTTCCTTTATGCTTCTGTTGATGCAACCAAGAATCACATTGGCTTTCTTGGCCGCCGCATCACACTGTTGGCTCGTGTTCAATTTGTGGTCCACCAAGACTCCCAGGTCCTTTTCACAAGTACTATTTTGCAGCCAGGTTGGTATCACCTAGGGCAGTGTTGGTGAACCTATGGCACAGGTGCCAAAGGTGGCCCTCAGAGCCCATCTGTGGGCACCCTTCACAGCTACCTGTATTCAGGTTAAATGGCTGTATTGGCGCTTTGCCTAAAATAAGTGGGTTTTAAATCGCAGTTTGGGCAATCAGTCTCTAAAAGGTTCGCCAATCGCCATCACTGACCTAGAGCCTAGTCTTGCTTTTTCTTTTTTTACTGCAACATTACCTCTGGCCGCTCTCAAGTACGTTCTGCTCTCGACGCCCCACACATTTTCTCAGCTCCCAGCCTGCAGAGATGGCCAGTTCGCCAGACGGGCTGGCAGCACTGGGAACAGCCCCTGCTCACCATTTCTGGACTGGATATGACTGAAATACCCAATGAAGGAGAAGAGGGGGAAGCCAGTGAGAGTGCAACGGCTGGTTGCACAAAGAGATGGCATGGGCGGGAAGCCAAGGTGCTCTGCCGCTAAGCACTTTGTGTCTTGGGAGGAACAGGAATTGAGAATAAAAAAGCTACCTCCTTGTTCGGTTCCGAAGACGGCAAACACACCCTGGGGTTCATACAAAGTGTTCTGCTTATATACTGCCCCATACCACCTCAAGTAGTCTCTGGGCGGTTTACAGTTTTTAATTACAGTATGCAGGCTACACATTGCCCCCCCCCCCCCAAGCAAGCTGGGTACTCATTTTACCAACCTCGGAATGATGGAAGGCTGAGTGAACCTTGAGCCGGCTACCTGGGATTGAACCTCAGGTCTTGAGCACAGTTTACCTGCAGTAGAGGCATTTAACCACTGTGCCATGGGGCTCAGCAACATTTGAAAAATAACTCTTTATTCTATTGTAACAACAACAATCTCATTAGGATGGCAGAGCCTGGAAGGGAACCCCTGGATCAATGAGGCCCATCAGCAAATCAAACTGCCAACCTCTGGCTCTGCAGCCACAGACCTAAACCATGGAGTGATTCGGCACGATCCAGCCATTTCAAGGGATCTTGGTGACAGGCATAAGGAAGGGAAATGAAATCTAAACTGTGCTGTCCATCAATGTGCAAACCATGTTTCTCTTCTCCTTTCCCTTCTATAAGAGGCATGCAGGTGGCAGAAATTCACCTGGTGCTGCTTCTCTCTATTGTTTCTATTTTGCCCTTGCTTCACCCAATTACTGCCTGGCATGCCATTGTGGACAGTGGCGTAGCTATGGGGGAGGGCAAGGGGGGGACAGATGTCCCTGGGCGCAGCATCTGGGGGTACCAAATTAGGTGCCAAACATCTCCTGGCCCATGAGCCACAAGCAAGCATGTTGTGGGTGACCTGCCAGGGCCAGCGTGGAGGGCCCCCTGGCCACAACTGCTGCCTTCTACATGGCACCTTAGCCCCTTCCGATCCCTTGGGGGGGGGCACAAAAACTGACTTTGTCCCCAGGCACTGAAAACCCTAGCTATACCTCTGATTGTAGAAGGTGCCAGAGCCACAGTAAGGAAAGCGTGGCTAAACACAGAGGCGTAGCTAGGGCTTCCAGAGCCCGGAGCAAAAGTCAGTTTTTGCATCCCCTGCAACACACAGGAGAGTGACACCCCCCCCCCTGCCGCCACTCTCCCTCGGCCCACCTGAGCCTCCCGGAGGGTGTCGCCTCGCCCCCACGGCGCCTGTCCGCTCGCCCGCCTGCCCCCCCCAGCTCAGACGAAGCAGGGCATGGCGGAGGTGGTGTCCTCGGGGCCATTCACATGCTGCTGCGGGGAAGGGGTGCCAAGCCGGGCTACCCCCATGGCCAAGGCAGTGGCAAGGGGGCCCCCGGTGCGCCAGGTGCGTCCGCACCTTTACTCGAGTAATTGGAGATGGTGAGGGGTGGTGGTGGTGGGGGGCGGTATGTGATTTGGTGCCCCCTAATTGCTGCACCCGGGGCACCCTGCCCCCTTGCACTCCCTGGACCACATCCCTGGGCTAACACTGCCCACAACCCCTACCAGTAGATAATTCATGCGTTAGTTCAGGTGTAGACGAGACATCACCCAATGAGGAGCAACTTTTTTATTATTATTCTTAAATAGCACTTTTTTCTTCCTCTTCCAAAAGATACATCACTATTAGTGTTTTGAACAATATTAACACTGCAGACAACCAGACACACACCACAACCCAGACATGGAAATGCGTCAAGCAATGCAAAGTTGTTTTTGTCCTGTGGATGCCCAGATCATGTCTCACCTCCCACCACGGAGGGCTGGGGACGCCCCTCCAGGTTGGAAGGCTGACCCCCATGACTTCTAGCCTCGTGGACATCGACTTTGTATGCTCAAGGTGCAATTTGTGGCACCGTACGTCCACCAGGGAGTACAGCTAAAATGTGCAGGTAAGTTTTTCAGGGCAATTTCCCTTGTAAAACCAGTGCCACCTGTGTGTCTTCTGCAGAGCTGAGGGAAGCAACGTTTTTTTTGGACCACAATGCCTAGAGTTGTGGAACAAACTCCCCAGCGATATTCGCCAGGCTCCCTCATTGGCAGCCTTCAAGAAAGTTTTTAAAACCTGGCTGTGCAGGGATGCCTTTGGCGATTGCTAGGATGTACCATAGTGTTTCTTGTTGTCTTTTTCTTTTTATTGTTAAATTTTACGCCTCTGGCTTAATACCTCTTTTTTTTATGGATGTACATGTTTTTAACCTTTTGTGTGAACCGCCCAGAGTTCCCTCCGGGAAATGGGAGCGGTATAGAAGTGCAAAAATAAATAAATAAATAAAAATAGAGCCCCCTACCCCAACAAGACCCTCAAAAGAACTCTTCCATGCTCTGCTTTTTTTCATCTTCTTGTCTCCAGGTGCAAGATTATTTCTATCGCCTCTACTTTGAAGCCGACGGCGTAAAACATCTTGTTAAGCTGCCACCCGCCAAGCAGCGGCAGCCGGTGCTAGTTTCTGGATAAATAGACAGTGGTACCTTGTATAAAGGAATTAATTCGTTCCAAATAAAATTATGTTAAGCAAATTTTCCTTTATACAAATTCCCATAGGAATGCATTGAAAATGGAGTAATCCCATTTTTATGTTGTACGGATTTTCCCCATAGGCGATTATGTTAAGCAAATTTCCCCTATCTCCGGAATTTTTTATGTTGTACAGATTTTATGTTATACAAAGTGTTTGTTATACAAGGGTCCACTGTACTGTATTCACACACAGAAAGTCTCGCTCACTCTGCGTTCAGTGAGGGCTGCAGTCAGGATGGGTTGGGATGGGGCTTTCGTTCTGGTGAGAGAAATAAGAGGGCACACCGATGCGACTCGGAGGAAAAATGCTGTTCCCTTCACCGAGGCTTGTCAGGAGCAGCCTTGGGGCTGGTGAAACGCGCTCCATTCTCTGCCCAGGGTCATCCAGCATTTCCCCTGTCTCTCTGGACGCTCAGAAGCAGAGCTCTGGACCAGGAAGAGGCCACAGTCCGTTGCACATGGCGGGGGATGTCTCTGCTGGAGAAGGGAGGACATCGGAGGCATCAGAAGGCTGTGTTACAGCCATTAGCCATGAAAGTGCAGGAAACTCTCAACATTTGCTGGAAATGTCGTCCAGAGTATTCTGGGACTACCAATTCCTCTACACCTGGGGTTGCCTAGTGCATCTGGGGGTGGCATTTGAGCAGGAGCATACAGTGATACCTTGTATAAAGGAATTAATTCGTTCCAAATGAAATTATGTTAAGCAAATTTTCCTTTATACAAATTTCCCATAGGAATGCATTAAAAATGGAGTGATCCCATTTTTAGGTTGTACGGATTCTCCCCCTTGGCGATTATGTTAAGCAAATTTCCCCCATCTCCGGAATTTTTTATGTTGTACAGATTTTATGTTATACAAGCTGTTTGTTATACAAGGGTCCACTGTATATGGGTACCCGGCAGCAGTCGAAGCACTGCTGGTCCTGCCAAAATGACCAGTCCTACCAAGTGATAAGAAAAAGCCTGCCTACAGTTTTACTTAATTCTTGCAAAGAAAACAAAAAACGTTTTCAAGGTGTAAGATGGAAGGAGGGCTCTGCCTTGAACCGTCTCTTTCATCCTCTTTTGGACTTGCTTGCTTGTGTTTGTTTGTTTGTTTGTTTGTTTGTTTTTAGGAAACCATGTCCATCTATCTGGGCAATCCCACTACAGCCTGGCAAAGCTCTTGGGCCATCAAAGCCATCTGAATGCAAGTCCCCTCGTTCTAGAAAATCGTGCACGCAGCCCGAGCAGCTTGCATTACAACCGGGGCCTTGGGCAGTAAAAAGACTAAGGCAGACCCCGCTGGAACGTAAAGGCTGCAGACCACCACCACCCCAGGACTCAGAACGAGATGTAATTGGCACACCCGTCCCCCACAGCAAACTGGTCTGATCAACAGGAAATAACTTATTTTCTATTGGAGATTTCTGTGTGCTTGGGGTAGGATATTTAATGACTGGTGCCAGTGGTTCTCATCCTCTGGCCATCCAGATGTTTTGGGACTTCAGTGCCCCGAAGCTCCAGCTGCCAAGGTCCATAGTGAGGCATTCTGGAAGCTGTAGTCCAAAACACCTAGGAGGCCAAACGCTGGAAACCACTGGTCCGAGCCAATGCATACAGCTGGAACTATAGAGATCGAACCGAAAAACCACATTGATAAAAGATACAAAGCCTCACTTATTTCACAGGACCTAATGGATAGCAGCAAATAGCCTTCTCCACACGGCTGTCCCCCCAGGTGCATTGGACTACAACTCCCATCACCCCGGGGCAGCATGTAGGCATCCCCCACCGGCAGCCGCGTATGGAAAAATAAGTCTTCAGATGGGTTCTGGAGTTGTTCCTGCTCGGGCGGAAGCAGAGAAAAGGCAGGAGAGAGCGAGTCACCCTGTATTTTACCATCCTCACTTGGCCCCCTTGGGGATAGTAGATGCCAAGAGGGAAAGACAGATTATGCTCCATGTGGCAGCCGAGCTTGGAAAAAGTTACTTTAAAAGCGATGGTTCTCTGAATCCTCCCAGCCGTCGTGGCTTTAGGCTGAGAGCTTCTTCTGAGAGTCATGAGTTTTGTTTTTCTTGTAGGGAAGTTGTGCTAGAAACGTTAGCCAAAAAGCACTTCTAAAGCTTCATGAACTGTTAGCGAGCTCCACAGCTGATCTGAGAGGAACGCACCACAGTTAATTAATTGTGAACCCTGACTTAGTAATATTTCCCCCATCCCAGCTGCTAGTACAATCTGGACCCAAACAGGCGTGTCTTCCAGGATGCACTCATTAGACCCGTTTATGCCATAAATAAGCTTCGCCTAGACGGAAGAGGGCAAAGAGGGCTGCATCTCTGCAGAAGAAAATATGCCAGAGTCCTGCAACTGGGTTGAACGGAATCAGAGACTTCCTTCCTTTTAGGTTCTCCTTACCTGCTCGGTTGGGGATTGGACAGATTCCTGGAGGAAAAGTCCATCACAGGTGACAAACCATGATGGGGATGTGTCATCTCCAGGCTTAAAACCAGGGTCCTTCAAAGGCCAGATGCAGGGGAGTGGTATCAGGAGAGAGATATCTAGTCTCGTGCGCTCCCAGAGGCATCTGGTGGGCCACTGTGAGATACCGGAAGCTAGACTAGATGGGCCGTTGGCCTGATCCATCATGGCTCTTCTTATGTTCTTATGTTGGTTTACTGTCACCCCAGGAACTACCAAGGGGAGCCTGGAGGCCTGTGGGAATCCAGAGGTGGATGCCAGAGGGTGGCTCAGGGGCAGAAGCAGGTTCCTAAACTACTACCCAGGAAGCATATACTCTATTAGATTTGGCTTGCAACTGAATTACGAGAGCTCAGAGAAGCTATTGCCTAATTGAGTTAGGGTGGGGGGAAGCAAATTTCTTCTTCTTCTTTGTGATATTTTGCAAATTATTCAACCATTAGGACTTGGAAGGTGAAACAAGCT
The DNA here is from genome assembly GCA_037367245.1 of Phrynocephalus guinanensis. Classification (NCBI taxonomy): domain Eukaryota; kingdom Metazoa; phylum Chordata; class Lepidosauria; order Squamata; family Agamidae; genus Phrynocephalus; species Phrynocephalus guinanensis. The sequence continues at coordinate 135,847,026 of CM074736.1, read as the reverse complement.
TCCTTTCGCTGATGCCCGCGCTGCCACCTGGCCTACAATCCAACGCCGTCTCCTTCAGGGGAATGCCACGGGCGTCACCACAAGGCTTTGGGGTCCAGGAGAAGGAGGTGGAGGACGAGGCTTGCAGGCGAATCACTCTCAGAACCAGCAGGGCATCCACATGAAGGACCCCAAGGCTGCCCCAGAGGCGGCTCCGGCCAGCAACCCGAGGGCCATCTGGTCTCCAGAGACACGGTACGGGTCTTCGCGGAAGACGATGTGGGTCGTGCCGCTCGGGACTGGAGAAGGAGGAACAAGGACAAGCCAGTGAGTCACATTGTTTGCAACAGATGTCACCTTTCCCTAAAAATGAACATAAGAACATAAGAACATAAGAACATAAGAACATAAGAAGAGCCATGCTGGATCAGGCCAAAGGCCCATCTAGTCCAGCTTCCTGTATCTCACAGCGGCCCCACCAGATGCGTTTGGGAGCGCATGAGACTAGATATCTGTCTCCTGATACCACTCCCCTGCATCTGGCCCTTGAAGTACCCTGGTTTAAAGCCTAGAGATTACACATCTCCATCATGGTTTGTAACCCGTGATGGACTTTTCCTCTAGGAATCTGTCCAATCCCCTTTTGAAGGCATCCAGGCCAGATGCCATCACCACATCCTGTGGCAGGGAGTTCCATAGACTTACAACACGCTGGGTGAAAAAATATTTTCTTTTGTCAGTTCTTACTCTCCCAGCACTCAATTTGAGTGTATGTCCCCTAGTTCTGGTATTTTGAGAGAGGGAGAAGAGCTTCCCTCTATCCACTTTACTCATACCCTGCATTATTTTGTATGTCTCTCTTTCTTGAGATGCGGTGACCAGAATTGTACACAATACTCCAGGTGGGGCCTTACTATTGTTTTATATAACGGCATTATAATGTTGGCTGTTTTATTTTCAATCCCCTTTTTGATAATCCCTAGCATGGAATTGGCCTTCTTCACTGCTGCCACACATTGGGGAGACACCTTCATGGAGCTGTCCACCAACACACCAAGATCTCTTTCCTGATCCGTCACGGATAACTCAGAGCCCATGAGTTGATAGATGAAGTTTGGATTTTTTGCCCCAATATGCATTACTTTACATTTGGTTACATTAAAACGCATTTGCCATTTTTCAGCCCACTCCCCCAGTTTGGAGAGATCCTTCTGGAGCTCTTCACAATCTTCTCTGGTTTTTACCACATGGAAAAGTTTTGTGTCATCTGCAAACTTGGCCACCTCACTGTTTATCCCTGTCTCCAGGTCATTTATGAACAGATTGAAAAGCACCGGTCCCAGGACCGAGCCCTGGGGCACACCGCTTTTCACTTCTCTCCATTGTGAAAATTTCCCATTGACACCTACTCTTTGTTTCCGGGATCTCAACCAGTTCTCAATCCATAAGAGGACCTGCCCTCTTATCCCCTGACTATGCAATTTTCTCAGCAGCCTTTGGTGAGGGACTGTGTCAAAAGCCTTTTGAAAATCCAGATAGACTATATCCACCGGTTCACCCAAATCCACGTGCCTGTTGACCTTTTCAAAAAATTCTAAAAGGTTTGTAAGACAAGATTTACCCTTACAGAAGCCATGCTGATTTTCTCTCAGCAAGGTTTGTTCTTTTATGTGTTTTAAGATTTTCTCTTGGATGAGGCCTTCCACCATCTTCCCTGGGACAGATGTAAGGCTAACCGGCCTGTAGTTTCCTGGGTCCCCCCTCCTTCCTTTTTTAAAAATTGGTGTGACATCTGCTATCCTCCAGTCCTCCGGCACTGTGGCCGTTTTAAGAGACAAGTTGCATATAACCGTTAAGAGATCTGCAATTTCATTTCTCAGTTCCCTAATAACCCTTGGGTGGATGCCATCTGGGCCCGGTGACTTGTTAATCCTCAATTTATCAATTTGTCCTAAAACCTCCTCTCTTTTAACCTGTATTTGATTTAATTCTTTAGTCAAGAGGGGCGGCTCAGGCAGCGGAATCCGCTCAAGGTCCTCTGTCGTGAAGACAGACGCAAAGAACTCGTTCAATTTCTCTGCAATGTCCAAGTCCTCCTTAACCTCCCCTTTTCCTCCCTCACCATCCAGAGGCCCAATTGGTTCTCTGGCAGGTTTTCTACTTCTAACATATTTAAAGAAGCTTTTATTATTACCCTTTATATTGCTAGCCATGCGTTCCTCAAAGTCTTTCTTTGCCTCCCTTATCATCTTTTTACATTTCTTTTGCCAGAGTTTGTGTTCCTTTTTATTTTCCTCATTTGGGGAGGATTTCCATTTACAGAAGGACCTCTCCTTGTGCTTTAGAGCCTCTCTAACTCCACTCGTTAACCATGCCGGTGTCCTCTTGGACTTAAATGAGCTCTTCTTTCTTTGTGGTATGCACTTGTGCTGGGCCTCTATTATTGTTGTTTTAAACAGGCTCCATGCACTCTGAAGAGATTGGATTCTTCTAACCCTCCCCTTCACTTTCTCTCTAACTAGTTTCCTCATCTGAGGGAAGTTTGCCCTTCGAAAATCAAGGGTTCTGCTTTGTTAAAAGGTAGACCAATGCCAGTCAGCAGACTGAGAAGACCTAAACAACTTCACAAGTTCAGCTTCCAAGTAAAACAACAACAACTTAAATACACAATAAATGTTTGAGCTTTTGGAAGGAAAATGCAGTGATACCTTGGATAACGAATGCCCCTGATAACAAATTTTTCAGATAGCGCATTGCGATTTCGGGGTATAGGGCTGCCTCGGATAACACATTTTCTCTGTGGGCTGCCTCGGATAACGAATGTCCAGCATGCACCGGGGAAAAAGAGTTATCCCAGACTGCACTGTGTCCCCGCTCTTTGTGGGTTGTATAAGGCGAGGAGTGAGGAGGGTTTTGTTTTTTTTAAATTTAAATACACAATAAACGTTTGAGCTTTTGGCAGGAAAATGCATCCCCCCCGTTTTCAGGATCCAAACAGAATTAAGTGTGCATTGCATCTGGTAATATACCACAGAACACTCAGGTGGATTAATTGCCTAAGCAATTCATTGCATTACAGTATTTTTATTCCTGAATGTATCTCTAAAGCCTTATATTCCATGAGCGGCTTTATAATTCCCAGAATCCTCCAGAGTACAGGGAGACTGGGGAAGATGCAATGATAGTGCCCCAAATACAATTGCCGGTCCCAATCTGAGCAGTGTGACTAAATCAGCTGTTCAAGGAGGAATCAATCATGATCAAATCCCATTCAGTGGGTTCCCTCGGGGTGGGACTGACAGTTAGGCCCTAACTGCAAAGAATTCAAGAACAGGGTCTCCTAAAATATCATAATCTTAGTACTGGAGGCCTTGTAGGGACCCCACAAGATCAATAAGTCAAGCAGGCTCAGTGGAGAATCGAACTTCCAACGTCTCGCTCTACCACCAGATACCACCATTGAGCTATCCCACATCACAGGTGCCTCACATCCTGCCCAGTTTTTCAGCTCTGTTGTCCTCCTCACAAGCTATTTAGTGTGACTCTACGGCACGTGCTTTCACCATAGATCTCCAGGAAGGCAAAATAAGAAAGTTCTGGGTTGGATCAAGCCCAAACTCTCTCTAGAAGCAAAAATGACGAAACTGAAGATATTGCACTTTGAAACATTTGAGGCTCTTTAGCCTGGGAAAAAAGGTACAAAAATACATACAAAATAATGCAGGGCATGAGTAAAGTGGATAGAGGGACACTCTTCTCCCTCTTACAAAATACCAGAATTAGGGGTTTAATTTTTTTTCTTAAGCCGCCCTCTTGCCGATGATCATGTTAATTATCTTGTGCTCCCCCCCTCTGATTTTGTTTTGATTGTTGTATTGATTTTATACTTGTATCATGTTTCTCCCTATTGTTAACTGCCCGGAGTTCCTTTAGGAAGAAGGACGGTATAAAAATAGATAGATAGGTAGATAGGTAGATAGATAGATAGATAGATAGATAGATAGATAGATAGATAGATAGATAGATAGATAGATAGATGTCTGGGAGAGTAAGAACAGACAAAAGAAAATGTTTTTTTTACCTAGCGTGTTGTTAATCTGTGGAACTCCCTGCCACAGGATGTGGTGATGGCATCCTGGATGCCTTCAAAAGGGAACTGAACAGATTCCTGGAGGAAAAGTCCATCCCAGGTTACAAACCATGATGGGGAGATGTGTCATCTCCAGCTTTAAAACCAGGGTTCTTCAGGGGTCAGATGCAGGGGAGTGGTATCAGCAGACAGATATCTAGTCTCGTGCGCTCCCAGAGGCATCTGGTGGGACCCCTGTGAGATACAGGAAGCTGGACTAGATGGGCCTCTGGCCTGATCCAGCAGGGCTCTTCTTATGTTCTTATAAGTTCTAACCAGGATTCCCTGTTTCTGCCACTGATGCTGACTGCCACTCGTTCTGCCCTGGCAGCCAACCCTGTCTTGTCCTTCAGCTTGGCTAGTCCTCCAACAGGCGACCATCCACCCAGCGCAAGGCCTCTGACCCTGTGCTCCCTTACCAGAGCCTTCAAGAGGTCGGGGTCACTTTCATAGGCTAGCATAGGCTGGAGGCTATTTGTCCTTTTAGGAGATCCAGAGAGGGGACATTTGCTACTTTGCCTCCAGATGTCACCCTAAACCTCAGGAAGCACACGTGGCAGCAGGCAGTGAGCTATTGGGCCTGTCCATCTGTCTGTTTGTTTATTGCAAATGATCCGTTTTGCAAAAGTCCAGCCTCTGGTTTGTCATGCCCTCACCACCACTGGAGCTTTGGATTTCAGTTTTGAAAGAAACTCGTTTTTCTTAATTGCTAGTTTGCTCTATAATCAATATCGTTCCTCTCATCTCAGGAGCCACTCATTCTATGCATGGCTGGGGTCCAGACGCTAGAGGGGAGGAAATACCCTGAAATACTTTTTTTTGCTCCTTCTGGCATCCTGTTCTGATGACGACACCTAGCTGATAACGAACACACAAGGGACAAGATGAATGTTTGCTGGTTTCCAGACTTCCCTTGTCAATTAGGATCGGGAAGATAATGCCATCAAGGATGGAAAACCTTTGACAATAGAGTGAACCCTCGTATAACAAATGGTTTGTATAACATAAAATCTGTACGACGTAATTTTTTTGGGAGATGGGGGAAATTTGCTTAACAGAATCGCCTATGGGACGAATCCGTACAACATAAAAATGGTCGCGATTAGGGATTACAGTACTCCGTTTTCAATGCATTCCTATGGGAAATTTGTGTAAAGGAAAATTTGCTTAACAGAATTTCATTTGGAAGAACGAATGAATTCCTTTATGCAAGGTACCACTGTATTTTGCAAAGATGGCTTTAAATGCTATTAAAACGGAAGAGTGGAAGCAAAGGAGAAAAGGTATTTTGCTACACCGGCTCTCCAGCTCCGTTGTCCCAAACAGACCTTCCTTTGGTTTAGAAACAAGCCCGCCTTTGCTCTCGTCTGGGTGTGTGTGTGGGGGGGCACACTTGCAGCCAAATGTCCCGGGAGCTTTCCCTACCAACCTAGCAAACAGCAACAAGGCTCTTCACCCCAGGAAGAGGGAGCAGGGCAGGGGAGTCCGTACCTCCATACTGGTTGCCATAGTAATCGGAGGTGACGTACATCGTCTGGTGGGAATTGAGGGGCACCGTTTGGTAATAGTCATCATCGTAAGGGTCATAAAAGTGGACCTGGAAAGAGAAGGAGCAATTAAATGTTGGTAGCGCTGCCTAGATGCCCTGAGCTCATCTGATCTCGACTGGTTTCGGAAGCTAAGCAGGGTCGGCCCTGGTCAGTACTTGGATGGGAGACCCCCAGGGAATACCAGATGTTGTAGGCGCCTGGAGTAGGAACTGGCAAACCACTCCAGTATTCCTGCCAAGAAAACTCCATGGACATGGGGTCATGAAGAGTCGGTCACGACTGCAACGACACAACACAAACAGACACATAGTGCAACATAAATCTTCCAGCCCGTTGGCAACCTGTGCCCTGAGAGCCATAGAAATTTACATATTTTCTTTGCATTACAAAATTCCAGAACTCCCCCAGGCAGGAATCCAGGTCGATGTTTTCATTAACCCAGTAAGGTGTGCACCAAAGTTGATGCAAGCGACCTGTCCCGGCTCCCTTTCGTTACTTTCTGTTACTTGTTAAAGAAGTGGGATTTGGGATTGATAGGAGAATGGTATAAAATTAGAAAAGTTCATGTCAAAAAACACATCTAATCAAGCATGCCTCAAATTGCAAATTTGGGGGGTAACTGGAAAACATTGTTCCTTACATGGCTGGGGCATTCTGATAATTTCAAGTGTAAAAGAGAAAGATTTAGGAGTAATTTGGCAATCCCACATAAGGGAACCGGCTCAGCTCGGCAGATGACCAGCTGAACATGAGCCAACAGTGTGAGGTTTCTGCAAAGAAGGCCAATTCTATTTTGCACTTATTGATCTAAAACTAGCCAGGCCAGGAAAATAGAAAGTGGTGGCGTTAAAAATAGAGTTGCAGAGGCACAGGGAATGAATGTGCCCTTCCCTTGACCAAACCTAGACACCGTGTAGCAGGGACCCTGGAGATTTTATTAGATTCACTTTGCCACCTCCCAGGTGATTTTCCTTAAACACATGGGAATTTGGCACAATTTCCTTGTGTGTGTGTGGGTGGGTGGTGGGTGGGTGGTGGGTGCAATGCATCTCTCTGTTAGCTTGTAAACATAACTAGTTAGCATGCCAGAGTCTTCTTCATTATCAGGATTAACCAGATAAATCGCGTCACCAACTAAGGGCGTTTATACACGACCCCTAAACTCCGGGGCAAATGGCTCCCAGCTCCCGAGCTTAAAAATGTTTCCCCACCAGCTCCGGAGTTTACAGGAAATTAGGTGCGACCACGCCCACTTTAGAGCGTCCCAGCGCACCTTTCAAGTACCTGCTCTCTGGAGGTGAAAATTCTTTGATGCGGTGTAACGATAGTGAGTGCGGGGCTCTCCTCCCTTCTGTTTGTTGTTTTTTTGGCTCCTGCCCCTTTAAGAGCTACTTTACAGAGACTGGAATGTTGCCGGCAAGAGCGAGAGGCAGAACGGAGGTGAGCGGCATGCTTTTCTTTCTCTTTTTCTCCCTCCCCTCACGCAGCCAGCAGCCAGGAAGTGCGGAGGGGGTGGGGACACAGGAAGAGTGATGAACCCCTAAGATCTCTGGTCTGAATTTAAGTGGCCAGCGGATATTAGGGGTCGTGTGAAAAGGCCCTAAGAACGGCCATGCACGCTGTGGCAAAAAGGGTTAAAACAAGTATGAATATTTATGACTCTGTTTTGAATAGCCAATCACCATGCAGGTAGGAGTGGTTAAGAATGTTATATATGGGAACCTAATGGGGGATGTTCAGTTCAGTTTAAGTTGAGTTCAGTTGAGTTCACTTGGTGTCAGAGCTGAGAGGAGTTCAGTTAAAAGAGCTGAGAGTTAGTTAGATTGTCAGTTGGCCAGGTGGGAGATCCTGCCACTGAAAAGGGTCTGATTTAGAAAGGAAACACATTATAACATTTCATGGATGCAGTACAATAACATTGGCTAAAACTATCAAAATACTGATCATCTAATTGTAAACCAATAAATGTTTCATGTTTGTTTTAAAACTATATTACCTGGTGTGACTCTCTCTCTCTCAAATACATACAAATGCCCAGTTAATCTGGTGGTGGCAGCGAGTGAAAACCCAGTGTGTGAAAGGGACACGTCACACATGCCAACCCACAGAGTCGAGAAAGAGCTATCAGTCTGTCAGTCCTTTCTATGTCTGGGCCAAGTGAGGTTTCCCATGTTGAACCATGTCAAGTATTAAAACTTGACAAGTTTCTCACTGCCTTACAAATCGTTTCTTTTGTTATCTTCAAAATGCTTGCACACCTGAAGAGCAGCAGGTACAGACGATCCTGACCCACCAGGACTGCTATAAGGGGGCAGGCATGTTTCACGATCAAACCCACAGTGCTTTAAAAATTTCCGTATTTGCACTACGACTACCAGCATCCTCCGAAGTTGCTGTTGTCCGGGGCACGCATAGAAATTGTAATCCGACAATTCAAGTCTACAAGCACGGCTCATGTCATGGAATGGCAGCTTACCTGTGTCGCTTTGGCCTCCAAAATTGCTATCTTCCAAGCTCTGTTTTAAAAAACAACAACAGAGAAAGAGCACGTGAATATTTGTTGATTTGATTTGATTTGCAATCCACCACCATCCAGCCATGGGGGCACATTCATACCAGGAAGATGGACACTTTCAAAGGCCTCTATCTAGGTTTTGCTCTCCAAAAAAGGGAGTGCTCTCCACTCCCGTTTTTTGCAGAAATCAACTCGGAAATACATGTACTGCCAGCTCTTGGGTTTTGCACAGTATTGGTGATTGTTTTATTTATTTATATGTTTCAACCAGCATGCTCCTCACTCTTTGTCAGACTTCTGCACAACAACCCGGTGAGGTAGGACAGGTGGAGAGTGTGTGTTCTGGCCCAGGATTACCCAATGAATTTAGTGGATCAAGAGAAATGCGGATGTGTATCTCTTAGATCCCCACTCTAACACTTAAACTTATTTATTTATTTATTTATTTATTTGATTTTTACTTTACTTTACTTTATATAGCATTTGTTTACCGCCCGCTTGTACAAAGACAACTGATTTTATCCCATCCACCTAGCAACAGAGGCCACTTAGAACATAATGCAAGACAAACGAACAACATCAACAAACTAAAAATAAAACAGAAAGGAAAAGCAGCTCTTACTGTCTTTTATTTATATGCCACCTTCTTCTCCATAAGGGACTCATATCTTTCAGAATAGTTGCTGGCCTTACAACAGTGATGGCGAACCTTTTAGAGACCAACAAGGGCCCAAACTGTGATTCAAAACCCATTACTTTTTCGCCAAGTGCCAATACAGCCATTTAACCTGAATACAGGTGGCTGTGAAGGGTCAATGTCAGGTGCCCACAGAAAGGGCTCCGAGGGCCGCCTTTGGCACCCGTACCATAGGTTCGCCAACACTGCCCTAGAAGGCTTCCTGGGCAGAGAAATGGGTAGGCAAGGGGGTTGGTGCCTGCTCCATTTTGAGCCGGCGACCTTAAATGAAGCAAAGCAAAGTGTTCTGCTTATATACCGCCCCATACTACTACAAGTAGTCTCTGGGCGGTTTACAATTTTAATTACAGAGTGCAGGCTACACATTGCCCCCCCCCCCCCAGCAAGCTGGGTACTCATTTTACCGACCTCGGAAGGATGGAAGGCTGAGTGAACCTTGAGCCTGCTACCGGGGATTGAACCCAGGTCGTGAGCACAGTTTTACTTGCAGTACAGGCATTTAACCACTGCGCCACGAGGCTCATAATGTCAGATGATCCTCCATGAGATGTCCCAAGTGCTAGAAGATGTAGTCTAGCCAGGCTGAGGAAGGACAAGGGAGGTGTGAGCAGAGCAGTTGCTTTTTGGGTGTCACCCTGGTTTGGTCATCTAAGTAAATATGTATGTGTGCAGGGGGAACAACAGCAAGTCTCCTTCTAGGCCTGGGAAACCCATACCCTGTTGTGCTGGTTTTCTGTTGGGTCTCTCTTCCAAATAGGAGGCGAGAGAAGAAAGTTCCAGCTCTCCACCCTTGTGAGAAGGCCCTTTCAGACAGCCACCCACTGGCACCTAAAGTGCAGTTGCTGAGTGTCCAGATTCCAGACGGGGCACGTGGGAGGGTGCCTCTGGTGGGCAGGATTTGTCACGCACAATGCACTCATTGTCATCTACGCGGGAGTTGTGAAACAACAACTGTTGGAGACTAGCCACTATTAGGCCTTTATACACGACCCCTAAACTCCGCAGGAAATGGCTGCAAACTCCGGACCTTACAAGTGTTTTCCCACCAGCTCCGGAGTTTGCAGGAAATTAAGTGCGACCCCGCCCACCTAAGCGCGACCCAGCTGCACTTTCTTGTACCTGCTCGAGGTGGGTGAAAATCCCCAGGTCCGGATTTAATCTGGTCAGTGCGGGGCTCTCCTGGCTTCTGCTTGTGTTTTTTTTGCCTCCCGCCCCTTTAAGAGAAGAGGTGGGAGGGGAAAAAGCAAGCAGAAGCTCCTCCAGGTGAGCTGCATTTTTTCCTCTCTTTCTCTGGTGGGGAGGAAGGAAGAGCAACGAACCCCTAAGATCTTTGGTCCGAATTTAAGGGGCCAGCGGATCTTAGGGGTCGTGTGAAAAGCCCCTAAGCCCCTGGTGCTCAGGATTTTCAGCCTTTAGGGAGCAATTTTTGCATCGGATTCATAAATAAGTTTCTGGTCCTCAAGGAAGCCACGATTGTTGTGAAGGAGATGCGCAAGCCTTGTTGGTATCAACCACAATAGCCAGAGGAAGAGCTGAACAGGACTGAGAGTAGCAACAGCAGAGGTACACAGTCTGCCTTGTTTCTATCTCCCATGGACAGCAATGGCAGACCACGAAAGCATGTGTGCATTCAGACTCTTCCAGCAGGCCTGTGGTATCCTCAGGCAATCCGTTCCAATGTGGAAGGACCAAATATTATACATTGCATGGTCTCTGGCTTCCTCTAGTGCCTAGGTCTGGTAAATACATCGAGAAAATACATATAAATAGGTCTTTCTGTTTTTTTTAAAAAATTCATTTTATTTAGTATTTTCAGGCAGTGGATAAATGGGTCAGTACTAAATAAATAAAATAAAACTCAGTATCCACTGATCCTGCAGACAGGGGAAAACAATGTATTGATTTCTTGCCTTTGCTCTGAGTTCACATTGGAAGAAGGTGAACAGCTATCATTGAGGAAGACCTCCCTCCAGTCACATCGTTGGTTCTGAATGCAAGGAGGAAGGCTGCTGATAAGAAGGCCTGGGGAGTAGACCCATGCTTATTAGAGGTGCTCCAGACATAAGAAGAGCCATGTTGGATCAGGCCAACGGCCTATCTAGTCCAGCTTCCTATATCTCACAGTGGCCCCACCAGATGCCTCTTGGAGCGCATGAGATTAGATCTCTGTCTCCTGATACCACTCCCCTGCCTCTGGCCCTTGAAGTACCCTGGTTTTAAGCCTGGCAATGACACATCTCCCTCATGGTTCGTAACCTGTAATGGACTTTTCCTCCAGGAATCTGTCCAATCCCCTTTTGAAGGCATGTAGGCCAGATGCCATCACCACATCCTGTGGCAGGGAGTTCCATAGACTAAAAACGCACTGGGTGAAAGGCTCCAGTTAAATGCAAGAGTGCAAATATCCATCTGTCTTGTCCTGTGAGCAGTGGGAAGCATCTTTTGCCTCAGCCAGGACATCCAAAACAACTTGGACATTGTGGGCGCCCCATCACTGGAGGTTTTCAAGAAAAGATTGGACAGCCATCTGTCCGGGATGGTATGAGGTCTCCTGCCTTGGGCAAGAAGTTGGATTAGAAGACCTCCAAGGTCCCTTCCAACGCCTGCGATGATTCTATGCTTCTATTAACTTGGAAGACTGCAGAAAAACACCAACAGCTGCTGTCTTGTTGCTTGAAATTTAAAAGCACTGGATGGGTTGTTTTCATCTTCTTGACAAGTCAGCCAGTCCGTCTGTTTAGGCTGCTTGGTTTTGAAAGGGAAACAAACTTTTTTTCCACAGAGCCAGCTTGTGTAAATTCCATAAGTCTGAATTTTTTTTTTCTTATTAAGCTTTTTGTTTCATTCTTGGGTCAGAGGAGAGAAATCATGAGGAGACCAGAGGTTTCTCATTAGTCTTGATATGTCGAGAGAACCTGTCTCATCAAGTATGAATCATATAAAAATTATTCTTTCTCCTAAATCACAGTCAGTCAGTCAGTCAGTCAGTCAGTCAGTCAGTCTATCTATCTATCTATCTATCTATCTATCTATCTATCTATCTATCTATCTATCTATCTATCTATCTATCTATCTATCTAATCTGTATGAGTGAATGAGTGATGGATTTAGGTTCTCTTTTTCAGTGATGCTGAGTCATTCCTTCGGCTCAGATGAACTTTTGACAACAGCTGTACAGTGTGTTAAAAATGAACGACGCAACCCCTTAATTGCATGACACAAACCGTGTTAGCCGCGAGAGCCATCAGGCTGCCATGAAATAATGAATAATGCACTGAGTTTCTTTTCAACTGTAATGTTCCACGCTTTTATTAAAGCTCCCAGGAAGTGGAGCTTGGATGGAACAGACACGGTGTGTGCCGGAATAGTTGTCGTTGCTGAATACTGTGGTGTATCAAACAGGAAGACTTGTTCGGATGCTCTACTTTACACTTGACTCACGGATCCCCCTCTCTCCTTGTGACATGGTCACCCTCACTCACAACCCCTGTGATGAACACCTTGCTTCCCAAGATGCAGTGGGTTGGTGGAGCCCCGGCGTTGCAAGATTGGCAAGAGAAGAAAACGCCCTTCAAGCCCACTTGGGAAACACAAAGAGGTGGAAATTTTTCACAGGTTACCACATCTTTGAAGGAAACCTTCCCCGGCAGCCACCTCGGGGTCCTGAGGGAGGCCCTGAAGGAGCCATGTCAGGAGAAACAACACAACAAAACTTCCACCTTTTAGACACTACTTGGCCCTAGTTAGGTCCCTTCTCAAGTCCCACGTCCAGTGCTGGAGACCGCACTTTAGGAAGGAGGCCCAGACACTGCAGCCAGTTCAGAGGAGGGCAACCACAAGGATGGGGATGATGGAATTTGTAGCCTAAGCTCCTGGAGCATGCAAAATTGGAGAAGGCACCACTTCAGTCTTCTCCGCATAGAGTAGCATTCTCAAACCCCCCCCCCCATTTTATAAATGTTGTGTGTTTAAAAATCACCTTTAATCCTATTGTATTTTAATACAGAGTCCTTCTTGCTCACGTGATCTTGTAACAACCCCATGAACCTCCTCTCTCTGTGTTCGACTGGTCACCCCCTGGTTTTATTTCCTTGAAATAAAAGCCCGCTTGAGGAAGGTAACCCACTACCCCATTGTTTTTATGGACGACCCCTTCTCTGGCAGAATATATATCCATGATCTGTCTATTTGGGTTTTAAGGATATTATGTATTGTGTTTTTGTCTGTACCTATGAGGTCTCATTGTGAGCTGCCCAGGGTCCCAGCTCTGAGGGACAGGTGGCCTTTGCAATTCAGGTATCAACAAGAGATTCCCAAAGTCTTTTAGCAATTTAAGGGGAGGCATGCTAAGAGCCGGGCAACAATTAATTAGAGGTAGGTCATTTTTGTTTCCATTTTACAGGTGACAGAACCGAAGACACGGGAACAAGGAACACACAATAACAGCAGCAACAACAAAATAAAATGCAACAAGAGATAGATCAAGGTCAAAACAAATCTGAAAGTGGCTGGTAGCTCAGTTTTGTTCATGGATTTTTTTTTTACAATTAAAGTCGGAGGAGAGCTAGGCCACTTGTGGTGTATCCAAGGAGACCGGAGATGGCGTGGAGCTCTAGAGCATCACTTCTGGTCTCTCCTGTTTGGAAGGATGATGATCACTTGAACAGACTTCTCCTTTTCTTAACATAATTGCCTTCTCCATTCCTGCTTTCTGGGACTCTGGGTTGAGGAAATGCTGTGCTTTGGGGGAACCCAGACAAGGATGGCTACCCCCAGAGCATGGAGGGGCAGAAGTGCCAGCCCCAGGGGTGTGCCACTTCCGAAAAAATACAGGCAAGCTAAATGGGGTGATAGGGGTGCCTAGTGGTGATAGCACAAGCTATTTCAGCCCACAAGAGCTTTAGTAAGGGCCAATGAAGGCCTGCTGAAGGCCACCCACAGTGGGACCGAAGAGGACGACCAAGAGGCTGGATGGCCTAAGAGGCTTTGGATAAGGCTCGGCCTCAGTTGTCCCTCTGTAAAACTAATGATGTTTATGTTGATGGCTCAGTCTCACTGCTAGGAGAGCCACATCCAAGGGGAAACACTAGAGAAGGCCTTCTCTGTGACAGATCCCAAGTTATGGATTACTCTCCCCTGTGAAGTAAGGCTAGAACCCTCCCTTCTAACCTTCCACTGATAGCAGAAGACCCATCTGTTCAGCTCGGTCTTTAATAACCATCTCTGGGTGCTAGCTTATTCTTTTCTAGGCTTTCTTCCAAACCTGTTCAGGAGGGATGGGTTGCACTTGAATCATGATGGGACCAGATTGCTGGCACTCAACCTCAAAAAGGCTGCATAACTGGGGGATTTAAACTGATAACTGGGGGAAAGCCGACAGGAGCTGAGTGGCATCTGGTTTGGAACACCTCATCCTCGGGGAATGAGGTTGGAGAGGGTAGATAATCACATAGAGATGACATAGCAGGTACTAGCACTGGGAGAATAATGGACTGTGACAGTTTGTCTACTGAAAATAAAAGCTGTGAGGGGAAAAGAACAAGGCAGCAGCTGTTGTTGCGGGACCCACTGTACAGGTGCTTCTACGCCAATGCTCGAAGCCTCCGAGCAAAGATGGGAGAACTTGAACATTTGGCAGCTAGGGATAACATAGATATAATAGCCATAACAGAAACCTGGTGGAATGTGGAGAACCAGTGGGATACAACAATCCCAGGCTATAAACTCTATAGAAGGGATAGAGAGGGGCGGGTTGGAGGAGGAGTGGCCATCTATGTCAAAGAAGGGGTAAAATCCAGCAGCATGGAGATTGACAGAGGGTCTGACTCCACCATAGAATCACTGTGGGTTAAACTACCAAGTCCAAGGAGTGATGTGATAGTTGGGGTATTCTATCGTCCACCAGATCAAAAACTTAAGGGGGACCTTGAAATGAGGAGACAAATCATGGAGGTGGCTAAGATGGATAGGATAGTAATCATGGGGGACTTCAATTATCCCCACATTGACTGGGCCAATGCAAGCTCCGGGCAAGAAAGAGAAACTGGGTTTCTCGACTTGCTGAATGACTGTGCCTTAGAGCAACTTGTCATGGAGCCCACCCGAGAACAGGCAACTCTGGATCTAATACTGTCTGATACTTAGGACCTGGTCAGGGATGTGAATGTCACTGAGCCTCTGGGGAACAGTGACCATGCTGCAATTTCCTTTGCCATGCATGTTGGAGGAAGAGTGTCAACCAAATCAGACATAAAAACCCTTGATTTTCGAAGGGCAAACTTCCCTCTGATGAGGAAACTAGTTAGAGAGAAATTGAAGGGGAAAGTTAGAAGAATCCAATCTCTTCAGAGTGCATGGAGCCTGTTTAAAACAACAATAATAGAGGCCCAGCACAAGTGCATACCACAAAGAAAGAAGAGCTCATTTAAGTCCAAGAGGACACCGGCATGGTTAACGACTGGAGTTAGAGAGGCTCTAAAGTGCAAGGAGAGGTCTTTCTGTAAATGGAAATCCTCCCCAAAGGAGGAAAATAAAAAGGAACACAAACTCTGGCAAAAGAAATGTAAGAAGATGATAAGAGAGGCAAAGAAATATTTTGAGGAACGCATGGCTAGCAATATAAAGGGTAATAATAAAAGCTTCTTTAAATATGTTAGAAGTAGAAAACCTGCCAGAGAACCAGTTGGCCCTCTGGATGGTGAGGGAGGAAAAGGGGAGATTAAGGAGGACTTCGAAATTGCAGAGAAATTAAATGAGTTCTTTGCATCTGTCTTCACGACAGAAGACCGTGAGCAGATTCCGCTGCCTGAATCGGCCCCTCTTGACTAAACAATTAAATCAAATACAGGTTAAAAGAGAGGATGTTTTAGGACTAATTGATACATTGAAGATTAACAAGTCACCGGTCCCAGATGGCATCCACCCAAGGGTTATTAGGGAACTGAGAAATGAAATTGCAGATCTCTTAACAGTTATATGCAACTTGTCTCTTAAAACGGCCACAGTGCCGGGGACTGGAGGGTAGCAAATGTCACACCAATTTTTAAAAAGGGAAGGAGGGGGGACCCGGGAAACTACAGGCCAGTTAGCCTTACATCTGTCCCAGGGAAGATGGTGGAAAGCCTCATCCAAGAGAAAATCTTAAAACACATAGAAGAACAAACCTTGCTGAGAGAAAATCAGCTTGGCTTCTGTAAGGGTATCTTGTCCGACAAATCTTTTAGAACTTTTTGAAAAGGTCAACAGGCATGTGGATTTGGGTGAACCGGTGGATATAGTCTATATGGATTTTCAAAAGTCCGTCACCAGAGGCTGCTGAAAAAATTGCACAGTCAGGGGATAAGAGGGCAGGTCCTCTTATGGATTGAGAACTGGTTGAGATCCAGGAAACAAAGAGTAGGTGTCAATGGGAAATTTTCACAATGGAGAGAAGTCAAAAGCGGTGTGCCCCAGGACTCTGTCCTGGGACCGGTGCTTCTCAATCTGTTCATAAATGACCTGGAGACAGGGATAAACAGTGAGGTGGCCAAGTTTGCAGATGACATAAAACTTTTCAGTGTGGTAAAAACCAGAGATGATTGTGAAGAGCTCCAGAAGGATCTCTCCAAACTGGGGGAATGGGCTGGGAAATGGCAAATGCGTTTTAATGTAGCCAAATGTAAAGTAATGCATATTGGGACAAAAAATCCAAACTTATCTATCAACTCATGGGCTCTGAGTTATTCGAGACGGATCAGGAAAGAGATGTTGGTGTGTTCATGGACAGCTCCATGAAGGTGTCTCCCCAATATGTGGCAGCAGTGAAGAAGGCCAATTCCATGCTAGGGATTATCAAAAAGGAGATTGAAAATAAAACAGCCAACATTATAATGCCATTATACAAAACAATAGTAAGGCCGCACCTGGAGTATTGTGTACAATTCTGGTCACCGCATCTAAAGAAAGACATAGTGGAACTGCAAAAGGTGCAGAAGAGAGCGACTAAAATGATTACTGGGCTGGGGCACCTCCCTTATGAGGAAACATTTGGGGCTCTTTAGTCTGGAAAAAAGGCGCCTGAGGGGAGATATGATTGAGACATACAAAATAATGCAGGGCATGAGTCAAGTGGATAGAGGGACGCTCTTCTCCCTCTCCCAAAATACCAGAACTAGGGGACATACACTCAAATTGAGGGCTGGGGGAGTAAGAACTGACAAAATAAAATATTTTTTCACCCAGCGCGGTTAGTCTATGGAACTCCCTGCCACAGGATGTAGTGATGGCATCTGGCCTGGATGCCTTCAAAAGGGGATTGGACAGATTACTGGTGGAAAACTCCATCGCAGGTTACAAACCATGATGGAGATGTGTCATATCCAGGCTTAAAACCAGGGTACTTCAAGGGCCAGATGCAGGGGAGTGGTATCAGGAGACAGATATCTAGTCTCATGCGCTCCCAAACGCATCTGGTGGAGCCGCTGTGAGATACAGGAAGCTGGACTAGATGGGCCTTTGGCCTGATCCAGCATGGCTCTTCTTGTGTTCTTATGTTCTTATGTAAGCTTTAAATGTTTAAAATGTTTTGAATTACCTATTAGGCTTTTAATGATTATTGCCGCTGAATTGCTTTTAAATCCATCATTTATTGCATTTTTAGTACTGTAGGACATGCACGCCCCATCTGCAGGATCAGAATCCATTTATCCACTGCTTAATAAAAATATTGAATACAAAACCCCAGAAATACAGATGTACTATTATGTATTTCCAGGGTGTATTTACCAGACTGCGCCATTAGAGGGAGCCAGAGACCACAGGATAGTCTTCCAAACCTCTGCATTTTTTGGCATTTGCAGGAGAGAGAAGTTGGAATTGATTCCCAACCAACCCCCCCCCCCCATATATCCTCGGGTCCATTACGTGATTTAACACTGTGACTTGGGTTCCCTTATCAGGAGGAAGGTGGTCTACAGAAAGAAGAGCTTATGCAGAAGGAAGGAAGGAAGGAAGGAAGGAAGGAAGGAAGGAAGGAAGGAAGGAAGGAAGGAAGGAAGGAGCTGATGACTGAAGGAAGGAAGGAAGGAAGGAAGGAAGGAAGGAAGGAAGGAAGGAAGGAAGGAAGGAAGGAAGGAAGGAGCTGATGACTAAAGGAAGGAAGGAAGGAAGGAGCTGATTACTGAAGGAAGGAAGGAAGGAAGGAAGGAAGGAAGGAAGGAAGGAAGGAGCTGATGACTGAAGGAAGGAAGGAAGGAAGGAAGGAAGGAAGGAAGGAAGGAAGGAAGGAAGGAAGGAAGGAAGGAAGGAGCTGATGACTGAAGGAAGGAAGGAAGGAAGGAAGGAAGGAAGGAAGGAAGGAGCTGATGACTGAAGGAAGGAAGGAAGGAAGGAAGGAAGGAAGGAAGGAAGGAAGGAGCTGATGACTGAAGGAAGGAAGGAAGGAAGGAAGGAAGGAAGGAAGGAAGGAAGGAAGGAGCTGATGACTGAAGGAAGGAAGGAAGGAAGGAAGGAAGGAAGGAAGGAAGGAAGGAAGGAGCTGATGACTGAAGGAAGGAAGGAAGGAAGGAAGGAAGGAAGGAAGGAAGGAAGGAAGGAAGAAGGAATCGAGCCCTTCTCCACCTAGGCTGCAGAAACCGAAACATCACCCCAGATGACTTACATGGCGTCATCTTCACTTTCAGCGCAAAGCATAGTTTTGGACCCATCTCTTTGGACGATGCACATCAGACACTCACGGGTTCTCCCTTCTGGAGGCTGGATGTCTGGAAGGCAAAAGGAGGAGACCGACAAGACACGTGGTGGGTAAGCAAGATGATGGAATGGCCAAGGGTCCTTCAGCAGGCACTGGGAAAAGCTAGGCATTCGATGTTCCCCAGGGCAAAATCAGGAGCGGGAAACCTTTGGGTCTTAAAAGCAGACATTGGCCCCCCAAGCCTCCCCCCCCCCCGCCCAGGCCATCCCTTCCCTCAGAGCCAGTATTATTCAGAAGCTTCTCTCATTTCTGTACAGAGTCTTTCCTGTTCTTAGCCACTGCAATGCCTCTCTGAAGGCTTGGTTCAGGACTTATCTGCCCCCAGCCTGTTTTCCTCAAGGCTCACCCATTCTGTCCCTCTTAGGGCTTGGTTTCCAGTTTGGGAATCGGCACAGGCGGGGACATTCCAGCCGTAGGTGGGGGGTTGAAGCCGCGAGACCAAGCCAGATGTAATTCTCACCCATGTGGGTGTTTTCTTCCTATGCTGTATGAAAGACCTCTCAGTTCTTCCTCCAAGGATGTCCTGGCCCAGCAACAGAGCTCATTTCTACCAAAAAGGTCCCAAAAGCTGAAGGTCAAAACTCAATTCCCTATTACTGTACTCAGTTCCTCAATGAATTAATCTCTTATCTCCAATCTTTGATCAGAAAGATTACCCAAAATCTGTGGGATGAATCTGCCTGCAGTTTGAGATTCCCTCACTCAAATGAAAGACCGGTTTACTTGGCCTATAAATTAATTAACATTATTCGGTGGCTGTTGTCTGTAATTTTGATCTTCTCTTCTCTTTCAGCCTTTTATTATATTTTATGGTTTTAAATCTCATTATACCTCACCGGGAGGGGGTGGGAGGAGAGAGACAGGGATTAGCCTGAATGCCACTTGTACATCTTAAAGATAATGATAATAATAAAAAATTAAACTCTTGAAAAACGAACCAAGGAAGGAGTCATCAATGAAGCATGATCTGAATGATTAAAATAAAACAATAAATGGAGCTTTTGCTTAATCGGGACTACTCTTGATTAAACCGCACTGGAAAAAGTTGATTAAAACCTCTAGTCATTCACATCTTTATTAACGGGGCTTTTTCATTGCCTTGCCTGGGGTGTCAGACTCCATTAATCTTGCAATTCATCAGAGGTTTATGATCTCTCTTGTTGCTTTGAAAAGCAACAAGAAATGGAACTTGGCATTCAAAGCCCGCGAACAACTGGTTGGAAAGTGGAACCTCAGCGCTGAGGAGATGGGGAAAATGAAGGGCACAAACAACACATGGGAATCATCTGATCAAGCAAATGGATGCCAGAGAAGAACGTGGGGTGAGGTGAAATCTAAACAAGGCTGGCAGTGCAGAGAAGGAACTTCCAGGGAGGCCTCAGAGAAAAGTCACCTTTTTCACCACAACTCCCAGAATCCACAAACCATCTTATAATAAACTCATGATGAAGGTCATTAATTTAATGTGTTCTCAAAGGCTTCCAGGGACGGGAGCTGATAGTTGTTGTGAGTTTTTCGGGCTGTTTGGCTATGTTCTGGAAGTTCTAGAACACAGCCAAACAGCCCGAAAAACTCACAACAACTGTAAGGTCATTATCTCTTTGTCATCCATCATCTGGTGGCCACTTAATGGTCCTTAATGGCTCCTGTCCGGTGTCCTCCCCGGGTCTGAGGTAGGAAAAACAACGGAGAGAGTGACATTTGCTTTGGCATTCTACTGCTTGTCAGAGAAGAGGAAAGTAACTTTTTTACTCTAAAAAAGAAAGAAAAGCTACTCCAAGAAAGTAACTTTTTTACTGTTGAAGGCTACGCTGCCTAACGGGTGCTCAGAATTGTAGACCAAAATACAGTGGAACCTTGACTTACATGCCGCTTGACTTACAGCATATTTGACTTGCAGAAAGAAGGGGCCTGTTTGACTTGAGTCGCAGGCTTTGACTTACAGCTTGGAGCCCCGGCGCAAGGCACCGGAATCGGGCGGCAGCCATGACCCAGCATCGCGGCTGCCGCCTCCAAACTGCTCCTGCCTTCTTCCTCTCCTCCGGCAGTGGCGGCTTCGGCGAGGCCAGCTCAGAGCACCTGGAGGCGAGCTCCAGGTGCTTGGAGCTGGCCTCGCCGAAGCCACTGGAGGAGGAGAAGGGCCGGGAGCTCGGGGCTGGCCTCGCTGGTTAGACAGTCGGCTCAGTCTTGTAAAAAATCTGGCTGCACAATTCTGGTCCACAATGGAAGCATTTTAGTTGGGGAGCTGTACAGTTGTGGGACTCTAATGGTAAGTATAGGGTTGTTAACGTCAGGTTAAAAATCAGTAAAACTTAAATGTTAGACATTGTTGCTATGAATATTAAAAAGTGGAGGCGTATAACTTGTGGACAATAATTCCACTGCCTCCTCCTCTCTTTGAAGAGACATTTCATTTACATCCCCGGAAGGAATCTCCTATCCCAGTCAAATTTGTGTTAAATTGCTGTTTTCAGGGTTCTTTTTCATCATCTGGAACGGATTAATCCGCTTTCCCATTACTTTCTATGGGAAAAGTTTGTTGGACGTAAGGCATGTTTGACTTAAGTCTAGACCTCTGGAACGGATTAATGACGTAAGTCAAGGTTCCGCTGTAGCTTGCCTCTGTCCTTGCTGCTTTGAAGTCTGGGGGAGATTCTGAGAGCTGTCATCCAAACAAGTTACTTTTCTTCCCTTGGGCTATGTTGACAAGGGGATCCGGGGAGATTTAGTCTCAAAAAGTAACTTTCCTCCATCTCTGGCCATGTTGGTGTTGGAATGTATGCAACCTTGCGTGCTGCCTGAAATTTGTTTGACTGGGAAGGACTTTTATAGGGTGGGCTGACTGTCAATCTCTCCAGCACTAACCAATTGTTCCCTCCTGCCTCTGAGTTCAAAGAGAGCCCTGCCTCTCTCCTCAGTGCTGTTTCCCTCTCTAGAGTCTGTTGAAGTCTGTTTTGTTGAAGGCAGCCATGTTTGTCAGTTGGCTGTTTGATCTGTTCATAACTGTAAGTAAATAAAATGTCTCCTCCCCCCTTAACAAATGTTTCAGAGTGGGTTATAGAGAATGCAAGTGTCAATTAATAAGAATAGGAGTTGACTACTCGGGGGGGGGGAATTGACACTGTTCTTCTCTGTCAATTCCTGTACTTCCACTGCACAGCTACAGGAATTTAACCAAAAATTCGAAACTCTGCAACAGCTTGCCGGGAGATACTGGCAGAGATAAGCAACTTTCCCTGGCTATGCTTGTAGAGAAGGGTATTAAAATGGCGTCTGTTATGCTAACCTAGAATGCTTTTATAAAATGTCTGTGTCAGTAGAATTCAAACTGCAGTCTAAGCAGAAGTTAGCTCCCATGAGTAGAATGTGACTTAGATAGACTGTTTCTGTAGAACTGTTTCAATTCTGTTTCCCAGCGAGTCAGTATAGTCTGCCTTTGTCTTACTTGCTACACCATGTTGCAAATCATGTTAAGATAACAACACAATAGAGGCCTATGCTAGAGAACAGCTTCTGCACATGTCAGTCCCCACTCCTGAGTGGCTAAGGCTTAGACTTGTGATCAATGTGATGCAATGGGGGTGGAGTTACTAATGCTACTTAACATGTATGATTTCAATGTATTCTTGCTTCAGCCTGTGGCATTGCTACTTAGTAAATAAACTCTTTCTCTATTTCAACAAAATGCTGGTTTCGTTTGAATCCCTGTCTCACCCCAAGCGGCAAAGAACCTGGAGATATCTTAGGAATGTCAGCCTAGTAAAAAGGCTACATGCTAAACTCACTAATTCTGGGAGTTGTAGTTTTTAATCCAGCAACTTTCACTTTTCCTGGTTGCAAGTGCTCCTACATAACCGTAATCTACTTTTAACTGCAGGCAATGTGTTTCTCTCCGGGGGTTGATGGGCTGAATTACCTTTAGATTCATGTCTAGTTTGTTTGTTTGTTTGTTTGTTTGTTTGTTTTAGCATTTCTAGACCACTCAATTTCCCAGAAGGGACTCTGGGCGGTTCACACAAAAGTCAAATACAGTGGACCCTCGTATAACAAACGGTTTGTATAACATAAAATCTGTACAACATAAAAAAAATTCTGGAGATAGGGGAAATTTGCTTAACAGAATCGCCTATGGAGCGAATCTGTACAACATAAAAATGGTTGCGATTAGGAATTACTCCGTTTTCAATGCATTCCTATGAGAAATTTGTATTAAGGAAAATTTGCTTAACATGATTTCATTTGGAACGAATTAATTCCTTTATACAAGGGACCACTGTAAATAGTAGGCAATAAAAGTTGGTACAAATCCATTTTTTTTCCTTTGTAGTGCAAGTCCAGAATAAAAGGCAGGATTTTTATGTGGCGTTCAGCCTTTCCAGAGCGGAAACAGTTGTGGCTTGAAATCTGATTTTGATTTTCTCAACTGACTTATCCTATTTATCAGTTTTGTTTTGTTTTATTATAATTACACTTGATTATGATTTTTTTTGTATTGAGTTTGATATAATTTTAATCCTACTTGTATACATTTATTGTATTTTGAGTTATAATTTGTATTTTTTTACTCTGTAAACTGCCCAGAGTAGCCTTTGCCCTGGATGGCATGCTATAGAAATCTAATAAATAAATAAATAAATCTATGAAATCTGTTCTTCATAGATTGTTTGAAATATTTTGAGTTATAATTTATATATATTTTTACTTTGTAAACTGCCCAGAGTAGCCTTTGGCCTAGATGGCATGCTATAGAAATCTAATAAATAAATAAATAAATAAATAAATAAATAAATAAATATGGAATCTGTTCTTCATAGATTGTTTCACACCTTGTGAGTGAAATACACACAAATAGGAGACTAGCTAAAAGCCAAAGCAGCTTTTGGTTTGATTTGATTTGTCCGTTGTGTTTTTGGGGAGCAGAAAATGAAGGAACATTCCTGCAGGACACATTGAAGCCGGAACTTTCTGCGTCTGTAAATCAGATCAGATTCTTATGTATTTCCGATCTGCCTTATTTCAACCCCAGTGCCTCTTTCAAACAGTTTGAAGCACACACATCCCGGGGAACCTATTGCAAATGTTTGCAGTCGGATTCCGTTTGGGAGGAATTCGCAAGCTATTCTGAGCCAGCGCCGCAGCTTCTGGGGAGCAAAAGGAGAGGTGCAAATCTAGAGGCAGACCGCCGGCTGAACAATGGCAGAGAGTGGCCCAATCGCTGCTGGAAGGTTCAGAAAGGCAAGCCGGCCTCCGTGAACCGAGCCTCTGTTTCCAGCTGTTTATTCCAACCCATCGTCTGCAAGGCGGCTGCCTCGGTGACTCAGCTCTGTGGTACCATGCTGTACAAGAGCAAGAAAAATATAAACAGAGGCGGAGGGTGGGGGTGGCAGCGGTGGCAAGCAAAGGATGGATGGGGGGGGTTGATGATGCCTTCCAAGAGACCAATAATAATAACACAAAGGGCGTTTATACACGACCCTTAAACTCCGGGGCAAATGGCTCCCAGCTCCGGAGCTTAAAAATGTTCCCCCACGAGCTCCAGAGTTTACAGGAAATTAAGTGCGACCACGCCCACTTTAGCGCATCCCAGCACACCTTTCAAGTACCTGCTTTTTGGAGGTGAAAATTCCTTGATGCGGTGTAACGATAATGAGTGCGGGGTTCTCCTCGCTTCTGTTTGTTGTTTTTTGGCTCTCGCCCCTTTAAGAGCTACTTTACAGAGACTGGAATGTTGCCAGCAAGAGCGAGAGGCAGAACTGAGGTGAGAGGCATGCTTTTCTTTCTCTTTTTCTCCCTCCCCTCAGGCAGCCAGCAAGTGCGGAGGGGTGGGGACACAGGAAGAGCGACGAACCCCTAAGATCTCTGGTCCGAATTTAAGTGGCCAGCGGATCTTAGGGGTCGTGTGAAAAGGCCCAAAGAAGCAGAAAAGAAGGAGGTTTAACGCAGACCTAGCAAATTTGGGAGCTCCCATGGCCCCAAGAATGTCTCTAAACACCTGCGGGTGACAAGCTGACCTAGGGAACATTACGGAGGGCCTCCTTGTTGGAGGCCATGGGGCAGATCATTTGCAGCATCAGCAAAGATCTTCCCATTTTCTGCACACACACACCTATGGGAGGATCTTCCAAGATCCCTCCACCCCTATGGTTATGGGACACTGTGGGATATCTCAGCAAAAAGATTAACCCAGTTTTCCAGCCGAGACAGTCCTATCCCCGGAGAATAAAAATCCTCTCTAGATGCCTTTGTGGAGAAAAAAAAATAAACTACTGTAGTTTCATAGTTTATAATATTTTCTTTTCCACTTTTCCTCCAAGGATCTCAAAGCAATGCATGTAACTCTCCTCAATCCTCTTCTCATTCTAACAACAGACAGATGAGTTAGGTCAGGCTCAGTGAGTGAGGATTTGGCCAAGTTTGCCCCAAATGCTTGATGGGTAAGTAGGGATTTGAACCCGGGACTCCTGGGTCCCAGTCCAACCCTCTAACTGCTAGACTACCTTGGATATTAAATAGCAACAAGGTGAAAAACAAAAGAACCAAGATGCATAACTCTAGAACCTCGAGCAATCAGCTTCTAAGCTAGGTGATGACCCTGTGGTTCTCCCACATGCTCTTGGATTTTGATTATAATAAGGGTTGGGGATAATGGGATTTGTAATCCAATAATCCTTTTGGGAGATTTTACAACCTTGCAAGCTTCCTGTAGTTTGATCGGCCGGGAGGGGCCTTTCTGGGCTGCGGTGAATCGCAGCTTTAACCAATTTTTCTCTCAAAATTCAGCCTCTTTGCTGGGTGCCCTCCTTTCCCTCTCTGAAATCTGTTGTCCGTCAGTGTGTTTGTCAGTTTGCTGTTGAACTTTTCAGCACTGTAAGTGAAGAAATGTTTTTTATTCTTTCTCTTATAAATGTCACAGAGTAGGTTATTGAGACTGTAAGTGCCAGTTAAAGAGAAAGAGGTAGATACTGGGGTATGTGAAGCTATTCCCCAGCTATTCCCTCTGTGAATCTCTGTACTGTACTTTATGCCCCAGGGTCCTCAGTTTTGCTTCAAAATGGGACAACCACTTGTCAGATCTGCTTTGATGTGGATTCTTGTGTTGCGCAAGAGGTTGGACGTTACACACCATGATTCTAGGATTCTGCGAAAATGTACAGAACAAGACAATATTGCATGCTTTCACTTGTCAGTCCCTTCTCACAACCTGAGGGTCAGGACTGTCCTTTAAGCAAAACAAGTCTGAGTTTCCAAAAAGGCAGCATGTTTGATGCCCCAACCCCCAAAACTCATCAAAGACTCCTTTCTTTTGGATGAAAACTCCTGAAAAAGAATCCTTTGGCAAACACGCAGTCATTGAATTCCTGGGAGTTGTAGTCCAAATATTAGATCCCCCCCTTTAAGCTCTGAAAGAAAACAAAGACAAAAACCAAACAGGCAGAGTTTGATTCTGAAGGCATCATGGCACAGAGCAAGGCAATGCAGGGTTGCCCGTGGCTGGTGGACTCACCCCGGCACTCGCGCCCTGTTCGGACGTCCCTGCAGTTGAACTTGATGTTGATCCGGCCGTCCATGTCGCGCCCGGTGTCATCGTGGTAATAGACCAGGGTGCCGTCCACCCATAAGATGAACCAGTTTCTTTTCCAACGTCGGAGAATGGAGCCTGTGTAGGAAAGCAGATTGTGTGAGGGTGAATAGTTTTAGTTAGTTAGTTAGTTAGTTAGTTAGTTAGTGTACCACCCCATTAGTGCTCTACATAGCTCTGAGCAGTCTAAAAAACAATGCGTATCGAAATCACAAAATAACAGTCCATCAAGATACACAGGTAAAAAGAATGAATTGCATAGGATGGGAGATACCTGGCTGGAGAATAGTACCTGTGAAAGGGATCTGGGAGGACCACAAATTGAACATGAGTCAGCAGTGTGATGCAGCAGCCAGGAAAGCCAACATGATTCTTGGTTGCATCAAAAGAAGCATTGTGTCTAGATCAAGGGAAGTGATAGTACCACTCTATTCTGCTCTGGTCAGACCCCACCTGGAGTCCTGTGTCCAGTTCTGTGCGCCTCAATTTATAAAGGATGTTGACAACCTCAAGCAAGTAGGAGGGCGACTGGGATGGTTGAATGTCTGGAAGAAATTTTTTAGGAGGAGTGGCTTAGGGAGCTGGGAATGTTTATTTATTTGTTTTTATTTATTTTAGAGTATTTTACCTTGCCTTTCTCCTTGGAAAAGGACCCAAGGTGGCTTACAGTAATGAAGGATAATATATAATCCATACAATTAAGACATGTTCAAGTATTTGAGAACAAGAAATTGATTAATAGACAACA
This sequence comes from Phrynocephalus guinanensis, assembly GCA_037367245.1. Taxonomy (NCBI): domain Eukaryota; kingdom Metazoa; phylum Chordata; class Lepidosauria; order Squamata; family Agamidae; genus Phrynocephalus; species Phrynocephalus guinanensis. The sequence goes on along the minus strand of CM074736.1, from coordinate 135,820,099 downwards.
TTACATTAAAGCATCACGATTATAAGTAGTCATAAACACAAAGTCTATATGAATCCATAGATTCATATAAAACACACATGGTAGTCCATCTTTCAGGGAAAGCTTGCCTTTCAAAATGTTTAGCCTTTCAAAAAGAAGGCTGAGAGGGGATATGATAGCTGTGTTTAAATATTTGAAAGGATGTCACATTGAAGAAGGGACTGGTTTGTTTTCCATAGCTTCAGAGACTAGGACTCTGGGCAGTGGTTTCAAACTGCAGGGGAAAAAACTGCAGGTGGGGTAAAAATACTCTTAAATAAATAAATAAATAAATAAATAAATAAATAAATAAATAAATAAATAAATAAGAAGTGCCAGCCTGTGTAGCCTTGGGCAAGTTGCACAACACTCACAGGGCGCCTGGAAGGAGGTGTGGTCTTTACCTGTGGTAATGAATAATGCATGTGAGGTGTCTGTACTGACGGGTGGGTTTGTAGACCAATGAGAGAGTCTGGGGAGTGGCCTGAGAGGATTTAAGGCTCCGCTCAGCACTGTTTTAGTCAGATAGGGAATCTGACAGAGTTTTGAGAGAATCAGATGGGGTCTGGCACCTTCTAATAGAAAGACAGACAGGGCTAAAGAAGAGATAGGATTTTCAGAATGTCTGTTGAAGAAAACTAAGTGTCTAGAGTTTGTAAATTTAGGAACTAGGTGTGCATATATATTGAACTTTATTAGTAATCTAGAATGCCCTCCCAACAAAGACCTTCCTATTCGGCCACCATTTTAATTAGATTTTTGGGGGTGCTGGACTCATGAGCAGCAGGGTTTTATAATTTGTATTGTATGTTGTTTTAAACTGTACTGAATTTTATAGTTTTAATAATTGTATTGTTTTGTAGTATTTAATACATTGTTGTACAGCATGCTGCCCAGAGACCTCTTAGTAGTGGGGAGGCTAAATATTTTTGTAAATAAATAAATAATCAAACTTAAGTGGGTTTGAGCAATATTCTTCTTTTTCTTTATACTTCAACATGTCTCCATTAATGATTTTGATTCTACTTTGTGATCAATAAACTGCATTTATTTTATTCAACTTAATAACAGTTTGTAGGCTTTCATTTACAGTGGTCCCCCTGCCTATTCGCGGTTCATATACTGCGGTCTAGCTATATCGCAGGACTTCAGTATATCAAAAAAGACCCCCTGGGGTAAGGGGAGAGGGCCTGTCGGAGGCCTCAGAAATTACTTCCGGTTCTCAGGAAGTCCCTTTTGGGGCCTCCAGAAGGCTCAGGAAGGCCCTCGCAGGCCTGCTTGGGGCAGCGCCAAGCTGGGGGTAAGTACAAGAGCCCCCAGGTAGGCGCCCCAGGCCCAACCCGACTTGCATCCTCATATCGTGGATTTTCAATTATCGCGGGTTGGGTTGGGTCCCTAACCCCCACGATAGGAGGGGAGGGGTGTCACTGTACTAGCGAAGCTAGTTGTTGGCAGCGAAAGAGGGAAACCAGAAGCGGTGTTTGTCCATAGCCTTTGAAAGGGCCGGGGGCAAGCGCGTTAAGGGTACAATTTGGACTGGGAAAACTCTAGCAAGTCCTCCATGTAAAAGCGTGGGGTTTAGTGATTTCAGCAAGTGATTTCAGCTCTGTGACATAGTAGGCTGGAGACAGCTTCTATTGTAACAACTCTTTATTCAGGGAGGGAACAAGACTGGGGACTGGGGAGAGGGAGCTACATTTATAGGAACGAGGACAGGCTAGGAAAAGATACATTTTGGAGGGAACAATTACAAGCAATCACAAAGCTGCCTTTTAGCGGAAACCAATAGGTTTGAGGATCCAAATGCAGCAACTAGAAATAACCAATAGGCCTGTTCCCTTTGGAACAGGAAGGCAGTTACTTCAACATAAGCAATGATAGATAATAGGAATACAGATCAATACACAACACTCCATACCCAAGCAGCCCTGAAAAGGGTCACTCTAAGCAGGCCTTGAGTAGACAGCAAGAAACGATAACCCTGCACAACCTCCTGACCCGACTCTGCAGCAGGAAAATTCCTCCACCAAAAGAGAGGGCACAATTCACAGAGAACTGTGTCTGTGTGAGTCCCCTTGAAATGAAATCAGTCACGTTTGAGGGTCCGCAAGGGGAAAGAACCAAGTCGTGCACTCCCTTAAAGATGAGTAAAAATCTTGGAGAAACATAGGTCCAGGTGGAATATGCAAAGGAGCCTCCTGCATTGCTCTTCAAGTGAAACAGTATCAGGCAGAAACATTCCCCTCTTGGCTAGGCCTAACAGAGGTTATTTTGGGGTAGGTCACAGGCTGCATTTGCTGCATCTCCTTCCCGGTCCTTCTTCCGATCTTATTTTGCCTGGTCTGCCCGATTTAGGCCAAAGAGGCGGATTCCGGCGATCAAATATCGTCAACTGACAGGCGTCAAGCTGCTTTGCCATGACAAAGAAGGCTGACGATGCATCAATGCATCACGGAGGAGCAGAAAGGAGAGAGAGGGGAGGGGAGGATGCAAATATTGCCTGCAGAATAAATATATATTACAGTTCCAGGAATATCACTAGAAGACAACCTGCAGGGAGGGGCTGCCGGCAGGCTTTGCAGCATTACGGAAAGGAACGAAGCCATGGAAGGTTTAATATCTATTGCAAGGGTAAAAGCACAAGTGGTCACATGCAGGACATCCTGGATGCAGTTCTTGCAGCTTTACCAGCCCCTACCAAGGACGTCCACAGCGGGGAATTGAACTCCGGGCCTCTGGCTCTGCAGCCAGAGGGCTAAGCCACAGAGCTATCCAGGAGAAGTGGATTTTGCTCCACCAAATTCCAGGCCAACGTGAATCAGAAGACAAGGCGGGTGATGGTGTTATTTGACCACCAGCACATAACAGATGTAAGCTTGCTTTCCACTATGCACAAGCCTTCCTCAGGCTGCAGTGGAGTGGGGGGCAGTACCGAAGACACGCAAAATTTCCGAAATCCATGGCCCAACAGGTGCCAACAGAGAGGCTGCAGATTGAAATGAAAAGTAGCAGGTTTCAGATTTCACTTCTGGTGATGTGCATCTAACGGCCTTTTTACACGACCCCTAAGATCCGCTGGTCCCTTAAATTCGGGCCAGAGATCTTGAGGGTTTGTCGCTCTTCCTTCCTCCCCACCACTCCGCACTTCCTGGCTGCTGGCTGCGTGAGGGGAGGGAGGGAAAAAAAAGCCTTAAAAAGGGACAAAAAATAAAGCCTTACATCTGGTGCCGGTGGAAGTTGCTCCGAGCGCCGGTTACTTCCTGGTTCCTCTTAAAGGGTCGGGAGGCAAAAAAAAACACCAACAAAAAGAAGCGAGGAGAGCCCGGCACTCTCCGCATCAAAAATTTTCATTTTCCCAGAGCAGGTACAAGAAAAGTGCGCTGGGTCGCGCTAAAGTGGCCGTGGTCGCACTTAATTTTCTGTTAGCTCCGGAGCTGGTGGGGAAACATTTTTAAGCTCCGGAGCTGGGAGCCATTTGCAGCAGAGCTTAGGGGTCGTGTATAAACGCCCTAAGTATCTTTGTGCTTCTTCTGCGCCATCCCTAGTTCTGCAATGACCAGGACTCAGGAGGAGTCTAAAGCTAGCTTCCGTTGGGCAGGTTTTGGTGGCTGAATAAAGGCCATCAGCCAAATCTGCATTCCAATTGTGTAGGAAGACCGCTCAGTCCCCCCCTCCTCTTTTCTATTGGACCGAAAATAATCTAAGAGCTCTTTGAAGTGCTCCCATATTCTCTCTTTTTCCTCTGCCCTATCCCCAGCTTTCCTGCTTTCAATTTACGAACTAAAAGGCCCAAGAATCAGAGAACCATAAAGCTGGATCTTCTGAATTCTGAGCCCGTTCCTTGCCAACGGCAGCATCAGGGAACAGACGATGGGACAGAGAAACCCGGCTGAAACTTATGAGCTCTGAACCGCTGGAGTCGGGGAGAACACCTTCCAAAATCCACCAGCCAGGAAGATTTTGGAAGCTGTTTTTTCATTTTCCTTGCCCTGATTGTATCCCACATAGAAAGGCAGAAAGGCGCTTGCACCTTGGACGGTAGCAAAGTGCGGGAGAGAACGATCAGTGTCCGAAATGAAATTCTAGGATTGATCCCGGCAACTGCTAATTAAAAAAAAAAAGCAAAAGCAAAACAGAGAAAGATCAGGACTGACAGGCCCAGGATTGTGGGCTGGGAAACACGCTTTTGTCTCAAATTCCCAGAGAACCAGTGAGACCGGAGAAAAGAGAATCTGGTTTGCAAAGGGCAGCGTCAGTACAAGTGCCAGGTTTTAAGTAGCTTACGGAAGGCTCTAACTCCTGTTTACTAAGAGCTTGGAGAGGTTATTTTGATCCAAATGGCCATGGGAGAGTTCATGGTCTGAGCCGTAAACCAAAGACTTGGAGGAAGGAATAGAGAGTATGCTGATTAAATTTGCAGAGGATACCAAATTGGGAGGGGTTGCTTATTCCCTAGAGGATATGATGAATATCCAAAAGGACCTTGACGGATTAGAGTGCTGGGCCAAAGCTAATGGAATGGGTTCCTACAGAGGGAAATGTAGGGTGCTGCATCTAGGTAAAAAGAATGAATTGCACAGATGAGTCAGCAGTGTGATGCGGCAGCCAAGAAAACCAACACGATTCTTGGTTGCATCAATAGAACCATCGTGTCTAGATCAAGGGAGGTGATAGTACCACTCTATTCTGCTCTGGTCAGACCCCACCTGGAGTACTGTGTCCAGTTCTGTGCGCCTCAATTTAAAAAGGATGTTGACAACCTTGAGCGGGTTCAGAGGGGGGCGACCAGGATGGTTAAAGGTCTGGAGTAAATGTCTTACGAGGAATGGCTTCGGGAACTGGGAATGTTTAGCCTTTCAAAAAGAAAGGGGAGGGGGATATGATAGCTATTATGTTTAAATATTTGAAAGGATGTCATATTGAAGAGGGAAAAGGTTTGTTTTCCATGGCTTCAGAGACTAGGACTCGGGGCAATAGTTTCAAACTACAGGAAAAGAGATTCCATTTGAACGTCAGGAAAAACTTCATGACAGTTAGAGCTGTTCGGCAGTGGAAGATGCTGCCACAAAGGAGGGTGGTGGAGTCCCCCTTCTTTGGAGGTTTTTAAGCAGAGGCTGGATGGCCATCTGTCGGGAGCAATGTGATGGGGTTCCTGCATGGCAGAGGATTGGCCTGGATGGCCCTTGAGGTCTCTTCCAACTCTATGATTCTATGACCACGTTTCTAAAGGGCTTAGTTTCTACTCGGGAGCAAGCCCCTTAGGTTCAAACAGGAGTGACTTCAGATCCGACTGGAGCAATACAGGCAGTTTCCATAGCAAACTGCCCAGGTGAGGCCAACCATTGATTCAAGGCTGGGATTCATTAGATGCACACAGAGCTCAGTGAGAGTCCTCATTGATTAGGCACTCAACTGTGAAATCATTGTCATTTCCCCCAATCACCATTCCTGAAGTCACAACATTGGCGGGAGGTGGGAGGGTGTTTGGGTGACTCTCCCAAACAGCACTGCCTTCCAACTGGGATTCGTTTGTGATCAGTAACAGCTGCCACTCTTAATTAGTCATTTCCTTATCAATGGGCCTTTTAACACGACCCCTAAGATCCGCTGGCCACTTAAATTCGGACCAGAGATCTTAGGAGTTCCTCGCTCTTCCTCTGTCCCCACCCCCCTCCGCACTTCCTGGTTGCTGGCTGCCTGAGGGAGGGAAAAAAAAGAAAGAAAAGAATGCCTTCTTACCTCCGTTTTGTTCCGGGCAGCATTCAGATCTCTTAAAGGGGCGGGGTGCAAAAAAAGAACAAACGGAAGCCAGGAGAGCCCCGCACTCACTATCCTTACACCGGATCAAATATTTGTCACCATCAAAGACCAGGTACAAGAAAACTGCTGTTTGGTCGCGCTAAGTGGGTGGGGTCGCACTTAATTGTCTGCAAAGTCCGGAGCTGGTGGGTAAACATTTTTAAGGTCCGGACCTTGCAGCCATTTGCAGCGGAGCTTAGGGGTCGTGTATAAATGCCCAATGTTGAGCTTTGTTTTCCAGGTGGTTCGTTCCTTTCCCAAACTGTGGGCGCCCAGTCCCTTAGGAAACCCACTGATTCCGTTTGGCATCACACCTACGCTCCGTTTTGAAACACATGCGGGATTGTCAATGAGTGTTTGACATTTCCAGTTCCTCCTCAACGTTTTTATGTCTATTCTCATTGCTTTTAAAAAAAAAACACACACACTATTTCACATTTCTATTACCCAATTTTCCCACCTCCATAAACCTAATAAATTGTTCCTTGGGCATAGTCTACACAAGCTTCTTAAATAATATAGAGTATTGCTTCACAATCCCAACAACAGAGACGAGGTGATAGAAGTGGTTTTTAATACAGTCTGTAGTCTATAAGCTGCCATTGTAGATAAAATGGCAATACTTCGGTTCCATTTCTAATTCAGCCCTGTGTCCTTTAATTCACCCCTTTTCCCCTCACTGAACTGTGACTCAAAGCACTACATTTCTCCCCAAGCCTGTGTCATGAGATACCAGGCCATAAAATTGCTGGATAAACGCTTATCTGTGTGGGAAGACCACTGGTAAAGGGGGTCCGCACAAGAGATAAGCCAGACATCCGTCGAAGCATCGATATATCGCTAGAGCTGTCAAACACTCTCGGCTGCGAAAGCGCAGAGTTCCGAGAATTGCAAGACAGGTGGCGCCAACGTGCAAGATTAATAGTATCCTCTGTGTGTTTCCGTTGACAATTGATTTGTAACTAGGTGATAACCATGTATCCTTTGTAGTTTCTTTGTTGTTTCGCGGGCGATTTACGGCGTCCAGATGCATCCTTGTTTATTCTGATAAAGGGGGAGTACTGAGGGAATGTTTCCTATAAAGTCTATAGAGTTTCTTTGCTTATTGCCCCAGTTTTCCGACTGAATTCGGCTGGGCGCCTCGCTGCAGCGAATTAAAGCCTTTTCTCTGTGCCTTTTGAACCTTGGCGTGTTTCTTTCATCTCTCGGCTCCCGTAATAGCGGCAAGGTAACCCGGGGTGTAGCTTTCATCTGGGGGCTTCGTTCAGGATTGCCCTCCCTTTTTGGAGCGAGGGGCCAAGCCAAGCGGTTCCGAACAGCCAGCGGTGGACGAAGAGCTCCGGTGCACACCTTTCCATTTGAAAAGGGGAATTTTTCGTTCAACGTGGTGGCGGAGATGGTACCGCTCGGGGAGAAAACGCTGGCCGGCCGGAGAGGGGACCTCTTGAGATATTTGGTAAGATATGGGACCGGTCCAGTGTGGGAAGAGAATTTGTCTCTAGTTTCTTAATTTTGGGGTTGAGCCCCTGGTGTGTAAAAGGGTAACAGAATGACGGTTCTGAGGTTTTTGGGGGGAGGAGAGGAGCAGTGCTCTGATACCCCGTGTGTAATAAGGGAGCCCATTTGGTGTGGACAGTGAGAAGGAGCTCTCAGCTGTCAAAGTAGACTAGCGGAAAAAAGGGTTTTCAATAGGCAGGGGGATCCAGACTAGGTTGGGAGGCGGTTTGAAATGTGGGTAATTTGTGTGGCCACTGACCCAATGAATGTGTGAATGCGTGGAAGGTCGGAGTTTAGTATCTCCTTGGCCGAGCGACGTCTGGATTGTGCATTTTCTGTCTGTGGGCGACCCAGCAGATCACAGTCAGTATCGAGTGTTGTGTGTATGAAGATTGTTTAAAGAGTATAGGAGCGGGTCAAGTGGCATTGTGTGGGAGAATATAGGAACACAGTTTAAATAAAATCATTAAAAACCATGGGGCAAAACTCCAGCAAACCCACAACTCCATTAGAGTGCTTCCTTTTGAATTGGCACATGGCCACCAAGAATTATGATTTTGGCATCAAAATAAAGAGGGAAAGAATGGAGACTCTATGTCAAATAGAGTGGCCAGTGATGCAGATGGATTGGCCGGCTCAGGGGACCTTCAATGAGAGTATTATTAGGCAATTGTGGTTAAAAATTCTTAAGAACTGCCCTGAACACATTCCCTACATTGAGGTTTGGAAAGGAAATGTGAAGAAAAATCCCTCATGGATCCAATTCTGTAGAGAATTGCCACCACAGGCTAAGTTGTTAGCCTTAAAGAAAAAGGAGGCAACTTTAGAAAGTCGCCCTGAAGATTATGATGTTTTTACCCCACCGCCTCCTTACGCCACAGCCATCCCTCCAGGGAATCTGGTGGTTCCCCCCGCAGCACCACCTCCTCCAGGTCCAGCGCCCGCTTCCCCTCCAAAGGCACCCCATGTAGATGGTAATCTTCCCATATCTAAAGATCTTCCACAGCCAGGACCTTTTGGCAAGTTTCCTAAAGATGAGCCTGAAGCAGGGAAAGGAGCCCCTAAAATAAATGAAAGAGATGAAAAGGATGATGATGAGGAGAGCGAGGAGGAATTCCGCCATAGAATAAAAGGAAATGTTGAATGGGGCGAAGCGGACCATCAAAGAGTGGCTAATTTAATTAAGAAATACCGGGAATCAGTGATGGAAGTAGGAAATTATGCATTGGAAGCGGCAGGGAAACGAAACTGGGCAAAAAGACAGCGATATCTCTTAAGGGCATATGATGCAGCAAGGAGGCATGAGGAATTCCTTGAGAAAAAGAGGATTGAGGAGCAGGCAAAAGTCATGCCTTTAAGGCGAGTGTACGACCCTTTGCCCCAAAATCAGCAGGGTCCCCGCACATATTCGATGCAGCACGTCCCGTTTACATCAAGTGACATTATAAATTGGAAAAACACCCTACCAAGTTTAGAGGATGACCCTGATAAGAATTTTGAAACTATGTCCAGTATTTTCAATGTGTACATGCCCACTTATGAGGATGTGCAGCACCTTGTGAGAGGCTTATTTAATTCAGAGGAGACCCGGAAGATTTTCGAGGAGGCTAGGAAATCCTGCATAGCTTTGGGGGACACTCCTGCACAAGCGGAAGCCGCTGTTCCAATGAATACTGCACCAGATTGGGACTATAATGCAGATGCAGGGCGCACTGCTTTAAGAAATTATCATACGGCAATACTTCAGGGCATCAGAGCAGCTGGCAGGAAAAAGATTAATATGTCAAAAGTGAACGATATAGTGCAGGGGTGGCGAACAAGTTTGACAAAAAGAGCCAAAATTTTAAACTGTGAGAGTCAGAGAGCCACACCACGCAGTGACCTGCCAAAACAGACAAACACTCACACAAAAGCATATAATTTTAACAATAATATATTAAACACATAATATAACATGCTCAGTCAGGTGTTTTTTGTTACCTTGTTGGCTTTCTTCCGAGGGGCTCGGGGCGGGCGGGCGGCAGAAGAAGGGGAAGCGGGCTGGAAGGGCCGGAAAGCGACGCGTCGCGCCGGCTGCTTGCCAGTCCTTGGCCGCCGCCGCCGGAACCGGATCGTCTCGCAGGGCGGCCGCGGCGGCGAGGAGGAGGAGGAGGAGGAGGGGCTGCCCAGGCCGGGCTACTCCTCCGCTCTCCGTGCGGGAGGCAGTTCCGGGAGGGGAGGGGAGGGAGTCGGTGAGTTTGAAAGCTTGTCCTGCGCGCCCCCTCCTCTCCCCTCCCTCCTTCCTTCTTTCCCCGGGAAGCCGGGGGTGGTCGGGGGAAGGTGGCCGCCGGGGTGTGGGGGGAGGGAGTGGGGTGCGCTGCTTGTCCTGCGCGCCCCCTCCTCTCCCCTCCCTCCTTCCTTCTTTCCCCGGGAAGCCGGGGGTGGTCGGGGGAAGGTGGCCGCCGGGGTGGGGGGGAGGGAGTGGGGTGCGCTGCTTGTCCTTCGCGCCCCCTCCTCTCCCCTCCCTCCTTCCTTCTTTCCCCGGGAAGCCGGGGGGTGGTCGGGGGAAGGTGGCCGCCGGGGTGGGGGGGAGGGAATGGGGTGCACTGCTTGGCATGCCCAGAATCCCCCCGCTCGCCTCCTGCCGGAGCCCTGGAGGCAGCCAGCCGGCAGGAGGGCGCAGCCGCGGCCCGCTTTCTTCCGAGGGGCTCGGGGCGGGCGGGCGGCAGAAGAAGGGGCCGGAAAAAGCGACGCGTCGCGCCGGCTGCTTGCCAGTCCTTGGCCGCCCCCACCAGAAACTGGATCGCCTCGCAGGGCGGCGGCGGCGGCGGCGAGGAGGAGGAGGTGGTGGAGGGGCTGCCCAGGCCGGGCTACTCCTCCGCTCTCCGTGCGGGAGGCAGTTCCCGGAGGGGAGGCAAGGGAATCGGTGAGTTCTTGGGGGAGGGGGAGGAGGAGGAGGAGGAGGAGGAGGAGGAGGAGGAGGAGGAAGCGCCGGAGGAGGAGGGAGCTGCCGGCCGTGAGCCCCGGCCGCCGCCGCCGCTACTGCGCTCAGGAGGTCCCCAGCCTGGTGAAGAGGTGCCAACCCCTCCAGTCTCAATTCCATCACCTGCCCTCCCCGCCCACTCTTCCTCCTCCTCCTCCTCCTCCTCCTCCTCCTCCTTCAATCCCACCCGCTGCGCATCTCAAGCGGTGGCCATCCAGAGCGCCCGGCAGCCTCCCCAGCGCTGCGCCTCTTTGGGGGATGGGGGGTGGGGGGGCACTCCGGCTCGCTCTCCGGCTTGCCTGGCTCGCCCGCCCGCTGGCCCGCTCTTTCCTCCCTCCACCTCCTCTTCCTCCTCCTCCTCCTCCTCCGACGATCTGCCACGAATGGTCGGGCTCCGGTCTTTCTCTTCTCTCTCTCCGCCCTCCCTCCCGTCAAACACACACACACACATGATAAGAGGCAAAGAGCCGCATTCATTTTGGCCGGGAGCCGCATGCGGCTCGCGAGCCGCGTGTTCGCCACCCCTGATATAGTGCAAAAACAAGATGAGTCCCCAGGAGCTTTTCTGGACAGATTGTATCAGGCATTTAGAAGATATACTCCCATTAACCCTGAAGATCCTGGAATGGAGAATATAGTGAAGACAGTTTTTATAGCTCAATCTGCTCCAGATATTCGAAAAAGAATTCAGAAAGAGGCCAATTTTATGGGACAAACATTGCAGTGGATGCTTCAATTGGCGCAAACTAAATTTAATAACAGGGAGGAAGATCAAAGTTTCCCAAAAGGTAAAGGACAGACTAGGAAAGTGATGGCTCTGAATCAAGTCCCTGAGCCCCACAATTTCAATGCCCCAGGGAACTGGCGTGGGCCATTATTAAAAAATCAATGTGCACTGTGTGGACAGACTGGGCATTGGCGTAAAGATTGTTATAGGAACCCTGAAAATCAAAGGCGAGGAGGCTTTAATCAAGGTCCACGCCGCCCCTGGCAGCCGCCGGCTTTTGAGAGATATTCAGCGCCCGCTTCATCCGGCTTTAATCAGCCAGGAAATCGACAGTCAGCGCCTGGCCCCTTTAACTACCAACAGCAGAGGAATTTCCAGGTGAATCAAGGACAAGCTAGCCAATTTCAGCCCGCAAGTCAGATTCAAGCGCAATCAACTCAGGCTCAGCAAGCACCCCAAAGTGGACAGGGTCCAGCTTGGACTCCACCATACCAGAACATGATGGTTCTGGAAGAAGATGTCCCTTACTGAAGGGGACAGGTTTTTTGTTCCCGTGAGCCCTTGGTCAGTGTTCAAACCGGGAACGAATCTGTTCAATTTCTCGTGGATACGGGAGCTAGTCACTCAGTGATTCCTCAGCTTGTTAAACCCATAGACAGGACTCTTTCAATTAGCGTAATGGGAGCCACAGGAAAGGCGCAGTGCGCTTATTTCATGCAGCCTGTACAGTGCAAACTAGGGGGCCAGATTGTCCAGCACAAGTTTTTACACATGCCAGATTGCCCTATTCCTTTGATGGGACGAGATCTGTTATTTAAATTAGGAGCTCAAATCACCTTCACTCCCAAGGGAGAAATTCATTTGACAACTGATAACAAGGAACCAGAAGGTGAAATGTGTTTAGAATATCCCTTAAGAGAGAGATGGCGTTTGATGGTGGTTCAAGAAGAGCCAATGCAGCTGTCTCAAGATTTCCTGGACAGAGTTAACCCTGAGGTGTGGGCAGAGGATAACCCCCCAGGCATGGCACGGAACATTCCTCCCATAGTTGTTCAACTCAAGCCATTTGCAGGTCCAGTTTCAGTGCCACAGTATCCCATTGGGAAAGTCGCAGCAGAAGGAATTTGGGTCCACCTTAAGAGACTGATAGATCATGGCATCCTTGTTCCGTGTCAGTCACAATGGAACACTCCTTTGTTGCCGGTTCGAAAACCTGATGGGACATTTCGTCCGGTGCAGGACCACCCCTTCAAGTCAATCAGGCATTTCCCCATTCGAATTTGTATACGGCAGGCCAGTTCCGATTTCATATGGCTTGCGTCCAGAGAGTGTAGCTTCTTTGACACATGTCAAATATCTTCAGATGCTTGGCCGATCTCTTTCTTCCTTACACAGGTGGACTCTTGGACGACTGCCCGTGGTTTTACAGGAGCCCCTTCATCGTTTTGAACCGGGAGATTCGGTTTGGATCAAGGATTGGAATCAACAGCCTCTCCGCCCGAGGTGGAAAGGTCCCTTTACGGTGTTATTGTCGACGCCAACGGCTGTCAAAGTCTCCGAAGTGAGTGCCTGGATTCATCATACTCATGTGAAACGAGCTGCCCCAGCGAGCGAGGAAGAAGAGTGGACGGTTCGAGCCAACCCAGATGACAGCTTGAAGCTGACCTTTACGAAAGTTACTTCAGACATAGGGAAGTCAAAGTAAAATATTGGCTTCCTATGTGTGTGTGTGGCAAGAGGTTTCTTTGATAAGAAGACTTGACTCTTTCCTTTCAGCTTTTGAATTTCCCGCCTTTCAAATCCGCCCCTCTACAAGAAGAGGAGGGAGAGGGTTTTCAACAAGAAGGCGAGCGATTTCGTTTTAGCTGTTAGCTAGGACAACATTTATTTTGTGCGAGACTGTGCTTTAAAAGTGCCCTGTTTCTTTCTCCTTTGAAGCTGAATAGTGTTTCCCTTTAAGTTCCTTGAAGTACTGCAGCAGACGAGACAGCGCGCCAGTAGCGCAGCAGCTGTCAAAGAGCGTTCTACGAGCTGTCAACGAACGTTCCACGAACTGTCATAAGCTCCGCAGCTGTCAAAACTCTTAAAGGGACCTGAACACTTATGTGGGTTGATATTCCAAATTGGGTTTGGTTCGTCATTTCTCCAATGTATGTGTTGGGAGTGTTATTAATCTGCTACAATTGGAAGCGAAGGTTTTGTGGGATGTCTAAATCAGTGGAAATGATTGCTCTTTTATTTCTGATACCAGTTTGTTTAGCTGTCAAGTCTGAGGGTATAGAAGAATGTACCCCATGCATTATTGCTGCTAGTCAAGGCAGTAGAGTAATAAATACCCTGGTATATTACACTCAAAAGCCAGCAGAGTGCAAACAAGCTGGAACCACATGTTTGAATCAAGATATGATGTATCATATATGTGAAAGTACATCTGGAGACTATCTTTGTTATAGGCCTGAAATCCCAGCTAGATTTAATTATACAGTGTGGGCTGGAATGGCCAGAACTAAGGAGCCCAGAAGGGACAACCCAGAAGGTGGTGGACTTCTGTATTATGTGAATTCTACTACTGTGTTAAAGCATAGTGGCAAACGGGCAGTAATATGGTTCAATGCCTGTGACGTCCTTGGAAAAGGCATGGGAACCCGTTGTGGATCCACAGCATGAGTAAATACATATAAATCTGAACATAAGTATTTGTGCTACCCTCATGAAGGTGCCAGAGCAGGTAACCCTGAAGTTTGGGCACCATGTGGTTCAAACAAATTATGTTCAGGATGGGGATGTGTGTGTGCTTTTACAGCTGGAGGATATCCAGGTTGCCCTCATCTTTCACAGTTCAGAAAGATAGGAGGAAACTATGTCAGTCTAGTAATCAGTGACACACATCCCTCTGTTCAAGTGTATGGTTTTGGGATTGATGGACCTGGTAGGGATCCGGTTACTTATTTGACAATCACTCGTGCAGAAGTGAGAGATGGAGAAAAGAAAAGCCATTCTTGGTCAGTGGAAAATGCTGTAGAGAAACTGAAGGAGAGTCCTTTTGAAATCTCTCAGCATGCCAAGAATTTATTTCTGGAAATGGCTCAGTCAATAGCCACAGAATTAGGAGTTACAAATTGTTATGTTTGTGGGGGCACGAATTTTGGTGAGGACTGGCCTTGGGAGGCGATGGAAGTCCCCCCACAATTGTATAATAACATGTCAAAAATTGGCAACATTACCAAGAGAGCCCAGTCTCAGAATATGAGCTGGACTATCACATCTCAGTTAGTGGGTCGTGTCTGCTTTTCCCGAAATGGTTCTGTCCCAGTGGGTTATTTAACCTGCATAGGAACCTGGGAAGATGGCATTTGGACCTCACCCTCCAATGCTCCACAACCAGAGAAGTTTAATGTCTATTTCCATACATATACTCAGCAACTTCGAAGGTATGGGAAGCCCTTCCGATGGACGACTCAAAATGAGTGTCCATTTGAAGAGGAGGGAAATGATAGAAGTGGTTTTTAATACAGTCTGTAGTCTATAAGCTGCCATTGTAGATAAAATGGCAATACTTCGGTTCCATTTCTAATTCAGCCCTGTGTCCTTTAATTCACCCCTTTTCCCCTCACTGAACTGTGACTCAAAGCACTACATTTCTCCCCAAGCCTGTGTCATGAGATACCAGGCCATAAAATTGCTGGATAAACACTTATCTGTGTGGGAAGACAGATAAGCCAGACATCCGTCGAAGCATCGATATTTCGCTAGAGCTGTCAAACACTCTCGGCTGCGAAAGCGCAGAGTTCCGAGAATTGCAAGACAGGTGGCGCCAACGTGCAAGATTAATAGTATCCTCTGTGTGTTTCTGTTGACAATTGATTTGTAACTAGGTGATAACCATGTATCCTTTGTAGTTTCTTTGTTGTTTCGCGGGCGATTTACGGCGTCCAGATGCATCCTTGTTTATTCTGATAAAGGGGGAGTACTGAGGGAATGTTTCCTATAAAGTCTATAGAATTTATTTGCTTATTGCCCCAGTTTTCCGACTGAATTCGGCTGGGCGCCTCGCTGCAGCGAATTAAAGGCCGTTACTTCACGAACCACTCGCTTCGCGGCAAGCCCTCATTTCTGTGCGAATCGATCGTTTCAGTCCGCACGCTCCTCCTTTTTGGCTGCGATGCCACCCCAACCACGCCCCCTTTACCGTGCTCCAAGCGGGGTGAGTGGTTCCCCTGCCAGCGGCCAGGAATCTTTTCGCTTCGCATCTCGCTTCGCTCCCAACGTCACATGTGGACTTGTTTTTTTTTTTTAATAGTTACTTTTGCGCCGAAATATCGATGCATCGATATTTCGGTTAACCGGTTCTTCACTCTTACCATCTGTAGTGATAATATGCAGACATTTGTGATTATTTATACAACTTCAGCTGTAGTTCGGTTTCTCAGTCTTCCATTTTTTTGTACACCCTTCAAACGCCAGGTGTCACTGTTTTCCCCTGCCCGCCCCCCCTTTCATTTTGATAATTGCTGCTATAACCAAGTGGTGGCGTTGTGTAAAACCTGATACGCCTTTTTACATTCCGGTGGCAACTCGTTGGCGTTGTTTACCTCGGTTCCCGGATGTTACCCTTAACATGTTGGCAGAGCCTGGACGTTACGGGACTAATGTTACCGCCTGTCTTTTGATTCGGCCGTACTTGCTTGTGTGCGAAAAGTGCCTCTGAGCATAAGCAGAGTTCAAACCGCATGACTTTTTTTTAAATCCATTTAGAGGCAAAGCTTTAAGAAACACATTATCTGCTTTTTTAGTCGCTACTGTTGTGTAACCCCTGCCGCCACATTTGCCGTTACCCCCCCAAAAAAGAAGCATGCCGCCGGACTATTAACCAGCAGCTGACAGGTGGGTACCGATGCCTCAACGCTTTATAATAATTCCTTGATCCGATTCCCTGTCGGCAGAGGCCGGACGTTACGGGATTAATGTTACCGCCTGTCTTTTTATTCAGCCGTACTTGCTTGTGTGCGAAGAGTGCCTCTGAGCATAAGCAGAGTTCAAACCGCATGACTTTTTTTTTACTCCATTTAGAGGCAAAGCTTTAAGAAACACATTATCCGCTGTTTTAGTCGCTACTGTTGTGTAACCCCCGCCGCGACATTTGCCGTTACCCCCCCCAAAAAAAGAAGCATGCCGCCGGACTATTAACCAGCAGCTGACACCTGACAGATTTAGAGGCAAAGCTTTAAGAAACACATTATCCGCTGTTTTAGTCGCTACTGTTGTGTTACCCCCGCAGCCACATTTGCCGGTACCCCCCCCAAAGAAACATCCCGCCGTTTATTACACAAAATGTGCTCAGCTCAAAGATCTTTCTGTTATTTCAAAAGCATTTACAAACTACACGCTACCGTGTCCTAGCTTAGCGTTCAACTTCATGAACAAGAGTAATGCACGATGTCATGTGCACTTATTCACATCCCCCCCTCTCTACACAAAATACAATGTCCTGTGTATTAAAAAATCATTGGCAGTTGAGTATCGCAGCCTCGATAAACCAAGGGGACCCTATCTTCGACTCTGCCCTATCAGAAGGCACCATTTGTTTGGCGCGGGTAGTTTTGCCTATTAAATTAAAGCCGTCCTTAACAAACATTGTTTAACAACATTACTGGTACGCCCTGAGATATGTAAAAGTTGTCCTGCAAAGAAGAAAAATTCATTCGAAAATGCGCTGAGTAAATAGACAAGTATCTATCGCGGCCCCTAACGCTAGCAGTGGTACAT
The DNA here is from genome assembly GCA_037367245.1 of Phrynocephalus guinanensis. Classification (NCBI taxonomy): domain Eukaryota; kingdom Metazoa; phylum Chordata; class Lepidosauria; order Squamata; family Agamidae; genus Phrynocephalus; species Phrynocephalus guinanensis. Next base: position 135,803,330 of record CM074736.1, on the reverse strand, counting down.
TCCATCCTTGTTCGAAAGGGTCAGTCCCATGGTATGAACTTCTGACCTCTTGCTGGCCATCATGCAGTAAACAACAGGCTCTGCCTTCCTGCCGGCAGGTGTGGGACTAGCAGGAGCCTGTCCATTACCAACTCCTCCCCATTCCCTCCTCAAACAATAGGACCATCAGTTCTCCAGCCGAATAAAATGTTTCAAGTGGTTACCTTTGTCCTGTCCTCCTAATTAGTTTGAAGGACTTTGCACGACTCTGCATGAAGATATCTTAGAACAGTGATTAAAATTATTTTTCTTAAAGTAAATGAAACAAAGCATTGCATTGAAAAATCTGTCTTTATTTCTTGCAAACCATCATATGCACAGGTGAAATAGACTTTAAGAACTATTTTCTTGAAGAAACTCTGCATATCATGTATGTAGGCATGGTATACAGACTCCTAGGCACCTGGGACCTGAACAACACGTTGACCCCACCTCTTTTAGGTTGAAATTAGTTTCATTTTCCAGAAAAATATTCAGGGTCCTGCAGCAAAACCTTATAAATACCCTGGAGTACCTGTAGAAACCCGTGGAGAGTTTGGTGTGTAGAGGGTTGTACTGCAGTGAATTTAGGAGTTATTCTTTATATAGGAAGAGCACAAGTGAGGATATGATGGAAGGAGGGAGGGGTAGATTTTAGGGAAGACAATGCATATTTTATCTTGGCCTCTCCCCAAACCTTAATTAAAGCCGAGGTTTCCTCATTTCCCCAGATAATGCCTCTCTTAATTTTACAATGCATCGTATTGCCCTGGCAGCTTTCTGAGGTGTCCTCATTATCCATTCCTCAGCCTCTCTACTGAAATTATCCAAGAGCAGTGAGCAGTTGAAAATGATGCATGCAAAGACTGTAGCAAGCCAGAAAAGTGAATTCCTGTTCTTGCACCTCTGTCTGCCTTAATCAGCATATCAAGAGAAAGGTGCTGGCTATCCAAGGGATTGATTGCTGGTTGTTTACAAAGGGGCCCCCTCTTGTAATCAAGCGGTTGAAGAAAAAGAACAGAAAAGGAATCAGGGAAAGGAAATCAGTTGGTTGAAGTCAGTATAACAACCAATGTACCACAAAATATTAGTACCGGTTTGGAGAACTTTTTAAAATAAAATTCCCGTTTGCACAGAACTGCCTGCCTAAATCAGCATATCAGGGGAAAGGCCACTAGTTGCCCTCAATCTTGAGAATTTATTAAGCAGCTGTTAGCCATTGAAAATGATGCTTGCAAGGAGTATAGCAGGCCAGAGAAGTGACTTCCTGTTGTTGCACCTCTGTCTGCCTTAATCAGCATAGCAGGAGATAGGTGCTGGCTAAACAAGGGAACGATTTATGGATGTTTACAATGGGGCCCCTTCTAGTAGTCAAGCGGTTGAAAACAAGGAACAGAAAAGGAAATTTGGAAAGGAAATCTTTTACTTGACCTCAGTATAACAACCTATGTACCACAAAATACTAGTACTGGTTTGCAGAACTTTTTTAAAAGAAAAACCTGTTTGCACAAAACTGCCAGCAACAATCAGCATATCAGGGGAAAGGCAACTGGTTGCCCTCTATGCTTAGAATTGATTAAGCAGCTCTTAGCCGTTGAAAATGGAGCTTGCAAGGAGTATAGCAAACCAGAAAGGTGACTTCTGTTCTTGCACCTCTTTTTGCCTTAATCAGCATATCAAGAGAAAGGCGCTGGGAAACCAAGGGAATGATTGCTTTTTTTTCAGAAAGGGGTCCCATCTAATAAGCAAGCGGTAGAAATTAAGGGACTGGAAAGTAAACTGGGAAAGATATGATTCTCCTATCCCCCAATATAACAACCTATGAACCACTGAAAATTAGTACTGGTTTGGAGAGTTCTGTAAAAGAGACAACCTGTATTTAATGCACAGCCTGCCTTAATCAGCAGATAAGGGAAAATGCCTGTGGTTGACATCTATACTGATACCTTATTTAAGATCTAGTAGCCTTTGAAAATGCTGCTTGCAAAGTGTGTTGCCTGACCGCAAGAAAAGTGACTGCCTAGTCTGTTCCCTCTGACTGCCTTAATCAGCATATTAAGAGAAAGGTGATGGCTTACCAGGGGGAAGATTGCTGGTTATTTGCAAAGGGGCCCCTTCTATTAAGCAAGCTGGTGAAAACTAGGGATTGTAACGTGAAATGGGTAATGAAGTCTTTTTCTTGCCCTTACGATAACCACCTATGTTCCAGTAGAAATTATTACTGATAGGGAAAAATCTTTAGAAAAAGAGAACATGATTTCGCCAATCCGCCAGCGTTAATCAGTATTTCAAGGAAGTCCTGCAAAAAAGAGGACCCGTCTTTTAAGCATTTTGGTGGTAATAATTGTCTAGTCAGGGATAGTAAAGGAAACTTCTTCCATGCCAGCAGTACCATTGCATATCTTCAGGAACGCCTGATTACCGACTGCAGACAGTACTTTTTAGCTTTCCTTATTCCTTGGGGGGTGTTTTTTTGTTTTAAATTGGAAATAGATAAATTAAAGCAGATAAAGGAGTCATGTAGATGTAAGCATGGTTATCCATTTGGTGGGGGTAGTAGGACTCGTAAATGGAAAGAAACGCAGCCAACGAAGTTAGCATTTATTAACACAATAATAGTTCGATAAAAATACTGTGAAATTGGAGAATAGCATTTCTGGTAAAAATAAAAACTATGACGATTGAAAATTTCTAGCAATAAAAGTATATGTAAGTATTTTAAATGTCACTTTACGTGTGTATGTAGATATTCAGAAATGGCAGTGCGCACAGCCTCAGCCTCGGCCCTGGCAGTACCAGATCTGTTGCATTCATATATGTAGCTGCCATCCTGAAAATCAGCTTGAGAGCGTTGATGCTGTTCCTCATCCGGTATGTCATGGTTTTCGCGTTCACAAATATTATGTAGAATAACGGCAGAAGCAATAATTGAATTAACGTTTTCGATGTGCGCCTCAATCCTAACAGACAAACGTCTGAATCTTGCCTTCAAGCGGCCAAATGCTCTCTCCACGACGCATCGGGAGCGATTAAAAATCTTATTGTAATGACGCTCCCTTTCATTTCGAGGAACAGCGAAAGGCTTCATCAGCCACTTACATAATGGATATGCCCCATCCCCTAATATAATGGGCGGAATTGACACCCCAGCATAGTGGAATATAGGGTTGCCTGGTATTAGCGTCCCTTCCTCCATCTTACTGAAAAGCATAGATGATCTGAATACATGAGCATCATGATTCACTCCTGAATGTCCTGCCAACATTGGGGAAAAAATACCGTCACCGCCACAAGCAGCCTGCAGTAGTACTGAATGGAAAGATTTACGGTTAAAATAAGCCGCTCCCTGCAATTTCGGTGGACTGATAGGGATGTGCGTTCCGTCGATACATCCAATTGAATGCGGGAATCCGAAATTTTTCATTGATGATGTCATCTGTAAAACCGGAAACAGTTATTGACCATCATCTCTTTATGTAGACAGAAGAGAAGTGTTATGGAAGTAAGACTTTAAAGTAAAAAGAAATGGACCATTCAATAAAAAGCCACAAACCTTATTGAATTCTGGAAGGCGAACCTCTTCCTTGAGAAGGACGTGTTCCATTGCCAGGCAGACCTCGATGACAATACTAGCAACAGTAGAACTTCCTTTCTGGAAAACCAGTGCGATGGTTCTGTAACAAGAACGGCTGGCCAAGAAGTACACGCCGATTGCCACTCGCTCTTCGACTGGCACCGCTGAGCGCATAACTGTGTCCCTCCGCATCAGATATGGACGCAGCTTATCGGCGACCTCAAAAAGTGTTCTTCTAGTCATACGGAAGTTCTCCAACCATTGCCTATCGTCCCAAAGCTGCAGAACCGTGTCTTGAAACCACTGAGAACGTCCAGGGTAACACCAGCATAGTTTCTGTCTAGGCGACATTTTTATCCACTGCGAAATGACCCATATCAAAGTGTTACAACCCCTCAAAGCGTCCCTGAACAAAACTCTGCGTCGGAAGCTTTGTCTTCGGTTGACGAAGCATAACAAAGTGACACAGTTCATCAAAGTATAAACATTATGCAGCACTGCAACAAAATATGGGCGATACCTCTGGAATTTCTGTAGACGGCATGAAGAACGAGAGGGAGGCATGATACCTTTCTAATGGTAGTGGGAGGCGGAAGTTGCTTGGTCACTGTTCTAGGGAGTTAGAAAAGGATCACTCGGATGTCCTTGGAGGACCGATGGATCATAAACAACAAACGTTGTGTGAGGGTCCACCTAGTGACCCTGACGGAGAACAGCAATTTTTACACGTCACCAATGGACGAAACAATATAAATTAGGAGTAGAAAACGCAGGATCATACACGAAACACGCTCTGTCGTAAATGACAGCCAAGTATTGATGCATCGATACGCCGAGTTAATATTTTTTTTAAAAATAATGGGAGGGTGGAACCGGACGTTGCAAAGCAGCTTTCTAATGCAAAGGGAGCACGTGAGGTAGTAATCGATTCGGTCCTAGAAATGCTCCGCGTGAGTACTGAGAAACAGGGGTGGGATCGAAGGGAGAGGACATGACCAACACCGAATTCAAAGTGAAGGCAATGCCGCTGCGAAGCAATGCACTTTGTGAAGTAATGGCCAAAGCCTTTTCTCCGTGCCTTTTGAACCTTGGCGTGTTTCTTTCATCTCTCGGCTCCCGTAATAGCGGCAAGGTAACCCGGGGTGTAGCTTTCAGAGGGAGGGGTAAACAAAATGGACGGGAGACCAGAAAAGAACACAATTCCAGAATTTAAATTCATAAATTTAAATTCTTAAATGTAATTAATTATTTAAATTTTTAATTTTTAAAAATTTACATGTTAAATTAAATTAAATTAAATTAATTAAATTAAGAATTCCAGGAGCCCCTGCAAAGGGAGGGATTTTGCAGTATTGCATTTTCTGGCTCTCTGGCAGGATAGATGGTCATACCAAGAAGAAACGGAGAAGGGTTTCTACCTTCATAAATTTGGCAGCTATTCAGGTGAAGTATCCCTTGCTCAAAGCAGTCTGGGACAAAGGGTTTCCCAAACACAATTTCCTTCAGTTCCTCTGAAACTGACATAGTAGCATGCCCGTATCGAAGCCCCCACCTCATGGATGTTGAAAAAGGCAGATGATAGGGAACATTATACAGTGACACACACACACACGCCGCCTATTGCGGGGGTTAAGGTCCCAACCCGACCCGTGATAATTGAAAATCCACGATATGCAGATGCAGGTTGGGTCAGACCTGGGGGGCATAGCTGGGGGTGAATATATTTACCCCAAGCCTGGCGCTGCCCCGAACAGGTCTGCGAGGGCCTTCCCGGGCTTCTGGAGGCCACAAAAGGTTTACCGGAAGTCATTTCCAGTTCACAGGGAGGCCCAGGAAGGCCCTCGCAGGACCATTCGGGGCAGCACCAGTCCTGGGGTAAGTACAGGAGACCTGAAACAGGCCTTTCCCCCCTTACCCCAGGGGGCCTTCTTTCATATACTGCGGCCCCGCGATATAGCAGGACCGCAGTATATGAGCCGCGAAAGGGCAGTGGGGGGGGCACGGTACATAACATTGTCTCTGGCTCTTTCTCGTGGCCAGTTCTGGTAAATTCATCTTTTAAAATACCGGTATACTGTATACGGTACTGTATTTTTAGGGTTTATCTTTTTAATATTTTTTTAATATTGTTGACTGTGGATAAGGGAATCAGCAGATACAGGGTCTGCAGTACGACGGTAATGCCTTATGTAAACAACACAGGAACTCTCCAGGCAGCAAGGCAGAGGCCATGGTAGGAGCTCGTGCCAGGAAACAGGACTGGACCAAGGACTCCAGTTCAAATCCTCCCCATGAAACTCCCTGTCTAGCTTGGACCCAGTGAGAGTCCCTCCCCAACCCCCCTCGCAAGAGTGTCGTGAAACCACACTGGAAAGAGAAAGACGGTGCATCGATGTATCAAGCAGGGGACAAGGATCCTGAAATGACCACTAATAGCCTGCAGCTTTAACAAATACTGTGTTGTTTATTTCTTTTTTTTCCTAACTTGAATGCTACATCACCTTGAAGTCCTTGCCAGAAGGCTAAGTTGTGCAGTAAATTCGGGATGCTACTGCAACACTATCTGTTTTGGGCTGCCTTTGGTTTGGAAAAGGAAGCTGCCACAAGATACAAACGCCAGAGTATGTCAGGAGGTCCTTAGCAATCAGAGTACTGTATATTACATTGATTTTTTTACATCAACTGTGCCTGAGGCCGATCTAATTCCAGGCCCCAGCGCTGACCTTTGAAGCCATTAGCAGCTCAAAAGCACCATATTTGCTCTGCACAAATTTCTTTGAACGTTTTCACTCACTTTCAAAACTGTATTCCCCCAGCCTAAAGCCCGAGATAAATACACTGTGTCGGTATAGCCGATGAAGCCTCCTCGGGGTTGGTTCTATTGCCATGAGAGAATGCCCCACATTTCCTTTCTCGGTCAATGAAAGCTTTTCTAAAAACATCCTAAAAAGTCTTCCCTAACCATGGTGGAGTATAGAGAATCAAGTCAGAAAACTTCAAAAACCTTAATGTGCCAATGTAGAAACCGTGGAAGTGGGGGGGAAAAGGGGGGATGGTCATAAGAACATAAGAACCTAAGAAGAGCCCTGCTGGATCAGGCCAAAGGCCCATCTAATCCAGCTTCCTGTATCTCACAGTGGCCCCACCAGATGCCTCTGGGAGCGCATGAGACTAGATCTCTGTCTCCTGATCCCACTCCCCTGCCTCTGGCCCTTGAAGTACCCTGCTTTTTTAAAAATTGGAAATTACACATCTCCATCATGGTTTGTAACCTGGGATGGACTTTTCCTCCAGGAATCTGTCCAATCCCGTTTGGAAGGCATCCAGGCCAGATGCTATCACCACCTCCTGTGGCTGGGAGTTCCACAGACTAACAAACACACTGGGTGAAAATATATTTTCTTTTGTCTGTTCTCACTCTCCCAACCCTCAATTTGAGTGGATGTCCTCTAGTTGTTGCTCAGAGGTCACGGGCAGTAGATTTGGATGGCAAAGATCTCAGGTTCAGTGTCATCATGACATCTCCAGGTAGGGCTGGGCAAACCCCTGCCTTAAAACTCAGGAGAGTTCATGCCCATCAGACAGTAGATCTGATTTGGGACAAGGCAGATACCTATGTTTCCATCTTCCCTCTGCCCAGAGCTGGGAGCCTTGTGGTGCAGTGGTTATAAACTGCAGTACTAAGACTCTACTCATGACCTGAGTTTGATCCCAATGGGCTCAGGTAGCCAACTCAAGATGGACTCGGCCTTTCATCCTTCCATCCTTCTGAGTTCAGTAATCTGAGTATCCAGCTCACTTGGGGCAGGGGGCCCAATGAGTAGCCTGCATAATTAAATTGTAAACTGCCCAAAGAGTGCTTTACAGTTAAGAATGGCAGAGGCAATGGACTTGTCTACGAAAGCTCACAATAGAATATAACTGTTAGTCTTTAAGGTGCTGCAACATTTTATTTTTATTTTTATTTTGGTTTTGCCCTGGATAGCAGAAGAGGATGAGGAATCCTGGAGCACAAACAGAGGTGGCTGTTGTGTAAAAACTCCCCCAAAATAAAGAGCACAAGCAAATGCTCAGGATTGTGTAATTAGTGGTGTAGATAACAACTCTCAAGATTCCCCCAGCTGGGTTATTTGCTGTTATTTTGTTAAAAAGCTCTGCATTTGAAATGAATCCAGTTTGTGCTCAGGTAGGCTTCAACTAGACCAGTGATTCTCAACCTGGGGGTCGGGACCCCTTTAGGGGGGGTCAAATGAGCATTTCACAGGGGTCTCCATGAGCCAGTGAAGAAAAAGGCACAAATGGCTTGGGTCTGGAGGAGAGGAAAGAGTGAGTTACAGCTTGATAGGTTGGAGGGGATGTCAGTCAATGGCAATGGAGGCTGCGATTGGCTGAGGGTGCCTGTATAAAGGGAAGTTCTCTCTGACCCCTGCGGCATAGTGGCCTGCCAAAGGGGGCTTGTGGCCTCTTCCAAGCAGGGCAAGGGGGTCACCACCACATGAGGAATTGGATTAAAGGGTCGCGGCATTAGGAAGGTTGGGAACCACTGAACTAGACTGTGCAGCTCTGCCCAAATTACATCTTTGGCCCCTTTAATTCTACCAAGGGAGGAACAGGAAAGTGGCCGTCCTGGCAGCCATCTTAGCCCTTCCCTTCCACCCCACCTAGACCTCCCGAAGTTACTTACTCTGCCGCCAAAGCCAGCCACATTTCAACAGGGCCATTTCTCCCACAGGTTGCGTTCTTCAGGGTGTCACAAGAGAGAGAGAAGGGCTTAAGAAAGAAAACGAAGGGTGTTCAGAACATTGACCCATCTCAGGGCATCACATTCCATCCCCCACCCCCTTTTTAGCTACGAGGAATGGAACTGCCCAGGCGTTTAGGTCAGAGCTGGAGGTTGGGAGTTCGATTCCCCACTGGGTCTCCTTGAGAAGAGCTGCACTCGGTGATCCAGAGGGTCTCTTCCAACTCTGCAGTTCCATCATCATCATCATCATCATCATCATCATCAAATTATCACACAGCAGACAATATAACTATGGTGGATTTTGTATTACAAATCACTAGTCAAATGCTTCCCAAGCATTTAGGACTATGTGATGTATCGGTGAATTATGCAAGCAGACCCCAGTAAGGCGGCTTTCTGCAGCTGACTGATGGTGACTTTGTCGACTCCAAAATTATTATTATTATTATTATTATTATTATTATTATTATTATTATTATTATTATTAAGCTGGAGTTGGCCTTCTCCAATGATCAAGCTCTTTCCAAGAGCCTAGGATGACGGGAGATAGCTTTGTAGAATATATGCTGTTCCTAATAATGTCACCATTTGTAGTTAACCGATGTTGATTAGATGCCCTATAAGCACATCCGATCTCGCCTGATTTCGGAAGCTAAGCAGGGTCGGCCCTGGTTAGTACTTGGATGGGAGACCACCAGGGAATACCAGGTGCTTTAGGTGCCTGGAGTAGGAACTGGCAAACCACCCCAGTATTCCTGCCAGGAAAACTCCATGGACATGGGGTCACAAAGAGTCGGTCATGACTGTAATGACACAACACACAATGTTGATCTTGTCAACACCGAGAGTTTTCAGATGTTGAACTAGGGTCTTTTGGGATTGCACCCAAGGTGCCTATTATTATTGGTTTCTTATTTTTATTCTTATTCTTGCTTTCTTATTCCATAGCTTTTTGATTTCTATTTCTAAGTCCCAATATATGGTTATCTTTTCTAACTATTTGCCGCTGACTCTTGTGTCTCAAGGTATTGCCACATCCACCATTTGAACTTTGTTTTCTTGCTTATATACTATCGTGATAGTTTAAAAATGAAAAAAAATGAAAAAATTTATTTATTTATTTATTTATTATTTATTTATTTAAATACTTGTATCCCGCTCCATCTTCCCAACGGGAACTCTGGGCGGCTAACAACGCAAAAGCTAAAAGCTAAAAAGGCTAAAAGCTGAAGATAACCAGGCCACCAAGCAAGGGCAGCAGAGGACAAGATGGCGGCAAACGGTGAGGCAAAGAGAAAAACAAAAACAAAAAAAAACACTAACTAATAAGGACACCATATGCTTCCTTGAAGAGGAAGGTCTTCAAAGCCCTCTTAAAGGCGGGCAGGGACTCCAGCAGGCGCAGCTCAGGAGGGAGATGGTTCCAGAGCGAGGGCCCCACCACAGAGAAGGCGCGGTTCCGCGTACGCGTTTTCCGCGCCTCTCTGGGTGTGGCCACTCTCAAGGAGCACGCCTGCGATGATCTCGTGGGTCTGGATCCGGATGCCCTCAGGGAGATGCACTCCGCCAGGTATCCTGGTCCCAAGCCGTGGAGGGCCTTGAAAACCAAGACCAGGACCTTGAACCTGATCCGGAAGACAACGGGAAGCCAATGCAGGCGGACCAGGACTGGGGTGATGTGCTCGAATCTACGAGCACCCACCACCAGCCTGGCCGCCGCATTTTGCACCCGCTGTAACCTCCGGACCAGGGTCAAGGGCAACCCCACGTAGAGGGCATTGCAGTAGTCGATCCTCGAGATCACCAGGGCCTGCACGACTGTCCTCAGGGAGGACTCGTCAAGGTACTGACGGATCTGGGCGATCCTGCGGAGATGGAAAAAAGCGGCCCTGGAGACGGCCATCACCTGGGCTTCCAGGGAGAGGGCCGAATCCAGGACCACGCCCAGATTCCTGGCCCTGTCTGTAGGCTGGAGGGAAGTACCCCCCAGTCTAGGGAGGGGGCCATAGTACCGAGGCGAAGGCGCCCCAAAGAACAGAACCTCCGTCTTCTCCGGATTAAGCTTGAGCCGGTTATCTCTGGTCCATTCCAGAACGGCCTCCAGGCACAGATAGAGGGAGCGAACCGCCTCCTCTGCAGACGTAGAAAAGGAGATATAGAGCTGCGTGTCATCAGCGTACTTATGACAGCGAACTGCACATCTCCTGATGACCTCCCCCAGCGGCCTCATATAAACGTTGAACAGCACGGGGGAGATTGCCGACCCCTGGGGCACCCCACAAGGGAGAGCCCAAGGAGCCGACAAGACATCCCCCAGCTGTACCCTCTGGGTCCGGCCGCCAAGGAAGGAACGGAGCCAGGCCAAGGCCTGACCACCAATTCCCGCCTCAGCGAGCCGGGCCAGAAGGTTACCGTGGTCGACGGTATCAAAGGCTGCTGAGAGATCAAGGAGGACGAGCAGGGAGGAACACCCCCTGTCGGCCTCCCTGAGGAGGTCATCCTGCAGAGCGACCAGGGCGGTCTCGGTTCCACGAAGAGGCCTGAATCCAGACTGGAAGGGGTCCAGGATATGGTTTAACTCCAGGTATGACTGGAGCCGGACAGCAGCCACCCCCTCGACAACCTTGCCCAGGAAGGGAACAATGGCGATCGGACGGAAGTTGGAGAGATCGTCCGTCGCCAAGCCAGGTTTCTTAAGAATGGGTTTTACCACGGTCTCCTTCAGGCGGGAAGGGAAACAACCCTCCCGAAAGGAGGCCGTGGCGATGGAAGAAAACCACTCTGGCATGTTCCCTTCGGCAGATTTTATAAGCCAAGCTGGGCAAGGGTCAAAGGGAGTGGCCGCCGGCCGGCAACGAGCCATAGCTCTGGAGGGGTGAGGCACTGGAAGACCCAAAGGATGGACTAGAGCAACTGGGGGGCAAGTCGGAACGGATGGCCTCAATTTTTGATATAAAATGGGCTGCAAATTGCTCACTAGTGAAATCACTAGGAGGAGGCCGCAGCTGACTGGGATTGGAGAGGTCCCGAACCACCCGGAATAACTCCGCCTGGCGGCTCGAGGCCTCCCCAATTCTCAGGGAGGCATAAGATCTTCTAGCGTCCCTGATCGCGCGAAGATAGCGGCCAGTCAGCTGTTTAAGGGCAGCCCTATTCACTTCCGTCCGGTTCGCCCTCCATATGACCTCCAGTCTCCTACGTTCTTGCTTCATCGACCGCAGCTCCTCCGTGAACCACGGGGAGGAGCGGCCTCGACATCGTAGGAGATGCTTAGGGGCGATCCGGTCTACCGCCCCGGTGGCACCAACATACCACCTTTCCACCAGGGCATCAACCGGATCGTCTGCCAGACCGCCAGAGAGCTCCCCGAAGGCCTCCATAAACCTTGTAGGGTCCAGGAGCCTACGGGGGCGAGCCCAGGTGTAAGAAGGGCGCTCCCCGCGGGGTGGGGGGGCGATCGACAGGGAAAATTTTAGCAGGTAATGGTCCGACCATGACACGGGCAGGGGCAAAATGTCCCCAACCCCCAGACACGAATCCGGCGACATGGAGGAAAAGACCAGGTCTAGGGTGTGGCCAGCTCTATGGGTGGGGCATAAAACATGCTGAGATAAGTTCATGGAAGCCATGGATTCCATGAATTCCAGAGCCGCACCAGAGAGTTCCACCTCGGCATGCAAGTTGAGGTCCCCAACCACCAAAAGGCGGGGCGACCTCAACAAAGCAGCCGAGATGAACTCGGCGATCTCTGGTAGGGATTGTGCTGGGTTGCGGGGAGCACGGTACACCAGCACAATGCCAAACTTATCTCGCTGACCCACAGATAGATGGAGGCATTCCACCCCAGAACACACCATCGTCGCGGACCTCGACTTCCGGTAAGTCGAGCAGACCATATCTAACATTTGTAAGACGGCAGTTAAAATGCCAACAGTTTCCCACTCTTAAGTCGAATTGCTCTTAAGTCGAGCTGCTCTTAAACAGGGTACCACTGTATTGTGGACAAGGTGTCTGTCGCATTGGATTCTGAAATCCCAGAGCACCTTGATGACTTCATTTTTGGTCACCTTTTCTGGCTGATGTTCCCAACAGTTCTTGCTTGAGGGTAGGTTGAAATTTTTACATATATTCCAGTGGAGCATTGCTGCTACTTTATTATGACGGGCTAAATAATCAGCCTGAGCGATTTTGGGGCAACAGCGGATGATGTGATCTACAGTTTCATCTTTTTCTTTGCACAACCGACATTTACTATCTTTCGATGATTTGTCAATTTTCGCCTTTATGGCATTTGTTCTTAAGGTTTGATCTTGAGCTGCCATGATTAGCCATTCAGTTTCTTTCTTTCTTTCTTTCTTTCTTTCTTTCTTTCTTTCTTTCTTTCTTTCTTTCTTTCTTTCTTTCTTTCTTTCTTCTTCTTCTTCTTCTTCTTCTTCTTCTTCTTCTTCATCATCATCATCATCATCATTACTTCCCAAACACAGGTAGGCTCAGCCTCAGAAAGGAGACAGTAGCAGGGCTAGCCACTGGACTTCTAAATATAGGCACAAGTCTCCACTAACCAGAGCAGTTTTTTTTAAATGCTCCTCTCCAGAATTATCTCTGTTATGTAAATTACTCCGGGTGGGGAGAAAAGGGAGGGAGGGGGAGGAGAGGGTTTAGAGACTCCTTCTGCAGGATTTAGAGATTAGCATTTGGATGCTATGTTTAACTAGAACATACCTGAGGCAAGGCACACTTTAGAAGGTTTTTTCCCCTTCCGCGGCTTTCTCTCTGTCTCTCCCCCCCCCCAACCCCCTCGCCCTCGCATCAAAACAAAGCACCCATTTGCTGTGCCTTTAAAAAGCCGGGCAGGAGATGAGCGACAGTCCAAAAAGGAAGGGGACCATCGTCAACGCCGGAGCGTGGTTGTGGCATGTAAATAAAACTCCAACCCTTAGAAAATAGCCGCGTTCTTGCTGATTTGCACGGACAAGAGCCACCCGAGCTGAGGTTTAGAATTAGCCCGCCGGCGATCACGGTGGATTTGGGGGGGGGGGGGGATAGCCGATGCATCACGCTCAGGTGCCTCGGAGGGATGTGGGTCACCCTGACAAGAGAAAAAGGGGGGAAGGAGGGGGGAAGGATTGGTCCTGAGATCTTGAGATCCAACCAGATCAGGAAAGGAAACACGGACAGAGAGGCACACAGGACCCCATCGGGGCAGGTGGGTTCCTCGGTGGAGGACACCGAATCTGTTTTATCATCCATGGGGAGCAGACCGAGGAAAGGTTGTGTGGTACAACGGATAGAGCCTCCGCCCGACTGGAACAGAGAGGAGAGGGGGTGGCTTCAAATCTCCCCCTCCCCAGCTGTGGAAAAGCACGGAGGGGGGTGACGGCAACACACGAGGCGAATCTTCCAACACCCCAGCGGCACAAAACGAAGGCAGCAAAGCGTGTAGATAAACAGGGGTTATGAAACACCGGGGTTTCCATGGCGCGCCGAACAGCAAGGCCTCTGCCGCAGGTACAGCGCAGGTTGGCCATCGCTGTGGGAGGGGAGCCCGCTTTTTAACTCACACAACCCTAGAGGACCACTCGCCTGGATCATCATGTCCGAGAGGGAGGGGAGGAGGGAAACCTTTTAAGCTCAGCCCGCCCGCCGCCACCACCAAGGAAAGTGGGGCAAAGCGCTCAAATAAAGTTTAGATCTGCCTTCACCTAAGGAAGTCGCTTCCCCTCGGCCTCAAACACCCCACCCGCCCCCAAATTTCAGGGGTGCGACCGCTGGCTCCCCTGCCATCCAACTAAAACACGCCTCGCCTGTGTCCAGGAGACAGCCAACAACGGGATGTACCGACACATCACTGTTTGGATGGAGCTGTTTGGATGAGCAGCGAAACGTTTCTCTCTCTCAAAAAGAAGTCCAGTAGCCATGACTCAACTTCCTGACTAGCCCAAGGACCGCCGTTTCTTTTGCTGAGGCTGGAAACGTTTTGACAACAACTCCCAGGATCCCCACCCAGCTTACTGGGAGATGGGTGTTTGCGGGGAAGAGGAAGGGGGGGCAATTCCACTCCCTAGTTTCTTCCCATCGGTAAACAAACTCGGGTTTATTGGGGTTCTACCTGGCTTTTGCCCTTCAAAAGGGGGGGGGGCGCTCAGTTATCTGGGGTTGTGTGTGTGTGTGTGGGGGGGGGTGCGCGCGCGTGTTTGACGGTCGCTGTCCTCGTTTTCCTGGGACTCCGACGCCCCGATCCATTCGTCCCACCAGGTGCGTAAAAACGCACGGGGGCTGGAGTGGCGGGGCGCTCCAGCCTCGGCTGAAAGCACTGGGGGAGGGCGAGGGGGCGGAGGTCATAAAGTGCTTCCCCCCCCAAAAAAAAAACTTCCCTCCCCCATCAGATCTGTTGCCAAGAAGGCAGGAGAGAAAAGACGCCCCGCCGCCGCCTCCCCGCGCCACTTGGCAGGTGCGCTCCGGCGGCGTTCGTGGGTACCACAAATGATGCTCTCGGGGTCCAGCCCCCTCCCCGTCCTTTCTCCACCCCCACCTTCCTTCAGCAGGCAAAGGTGATGTCTCTCCCCCACTCCACAAAATCTCCACCAGATCTCTTCCGATGTTTTTCCTTCTTCTCCCCCCCCCCTTTACCTGCGGAGCTCCGCGCGCGCCCGCACCTTTGCTGCTGCTGCTGCTGCTGCTTCCTGCGCCTTCCCGGAGACTCTCTCGGGCTGGCCAACTCCTCCACGCCGGTCCGAGCAGATGGCAGCGACACCCCCCCACACACACACACACACACCTCCCTCCAGCGCCGGGCACCCCCCCTCCAGCGGCTTTTATTTGATCTCCTCTGCGCGCAGCCTTCTGGGACTTGTAGTTGGCCACCTGCCCGGCGCTCTGGGCAGGGCGGGGGCCCGGCTACGGACTCCAGCTCCCCGCATGCGCAAGGAGCGGCGAAGCGGCTGGCCTCCAGTCCCTCTCTAAAGGGCCCCCGGGGTGGCCTCCCAGCCAGGCTAGCATCGGTTTGCCATGCCTTGGCCACGGGAGATGGGAGCGAGTTCAGATGTTGAGGAATCATGGAACCGGGATGCAGAGATGCAGAGAGAGATGCAGAGAGAGATGCAGAGAGAGAGAGAGAGAGAGAGAGATCGTTTGGGTGTGCGCGTGAACCCATCCAATTCCTAGGCTTTGCAAACAAACCCAACCCTGGGCAGGCAGGAGGCCAAAGGAGCCTCAGCTTGGCCAGCAGAAATGGGCTTGAAGGCTAAAGGAAAACTCCATCTGTTTCCCTTTCTCTTTGCTCCGCCACTCTCTATTTTGAGGGAGGTTTCTACACATTAGCACCCAGCGTCCTATCTTTGTTTTTAAAAACATCCCCCACTCTGCCTTTCTCCTCCCAAGGTGGCCTCCATCCTTGAAAGCCAGCATTTAAGAACAAAACGAGTAAAAGGTAAAGTTTAGAACATAAGAACATAAGAAGAGCCGTGCTGGATCAGGCGAAAGGCCCATCTAGTCCAGCAGTGTATCTCACAGTGGCCCCACCAGATGCCCCTGGGAGCGCATGAGACTAGATCTCTGCCTCCTGATATCACTCCCCTGCATCTGGCCCTGGAAGTACCCTAGTTTTAAGCCTGGAGATTACACCCACCCAGCACATGTGTGTTGGTCGTGTCCGACTCTAGGGGCGGTGCTCATCGCCGTATTCAAGTCGAAGAGCCAGTGTTGTGCAAGTCCGTGGCCATGTGGCCGGCATGGCTGCAAAGAAGCACTGTTGTATCTTCCTGCTTTTTTACAGCAGTACCTATTGATCTACTTGCATTTTACATGATTTCAAACTGCTAGGGTGGCAGGAGCTGGGGTTAACAGCGGGAGTTCGCTCCTCTGCGTGGCACCCGGGGTTCGGACCGCTGAGCGGCCAACTTTGTAGCTGACAGTTCAGTGTTCTAGCTCACTGAGGGCCTTTTTACACGACCCCTAAGATCCGCTGGCCACTTAAATTCGGACCAGAGATCTTAAGGGGTTCGTCGCTCTTCCTGCATTCCCACCCCCTCCGCACTTCCTTGCTCCTGCCTGCATGAGGGGAGGGAGAAAAAGAGAAAGAAAAGCATGCCGCTCACCTCCGTTCTGCCTCTCGTCTCTGTAAAAGTAGCTCTTAAAGGGGCGGGAGCCAAAACAACAACAAACAGAAGCGAGGAGAGCCCTGCACTCACTATCGTTACACCGCATCAAGGAATTTTCACCTCCAAAGAGCAGGTACTTGAAAGGTGCGCTGGGACGCGCTAAAGTGGGCGGGGTCGCACTTAATTTCCTGTTAACTCCGGAGCTGGTGGGTAAACATTTTTAAGCTCCGGAGCTGGGAGCCATTTGCCCCGGAGTTTAGGGGTCGTGTATAAACGCCCTGAGCCACCAAAGTGGCATCTCTCATCACATGGTATCTCATCACATGATATTGAAAGCTAAACACACCAAGTATGGAAATATTCAAAAGGAGCAAACAAATACTGGCAAAGGAAAAGGCAATGTACAGTATACTAAAAAGGGAGTCAAAGCAGCAATGCACAACAAACCCATCGCCCCAGCTTGGAAACAGACTTCCCCACAAATAAACAGCAGCCCAGCTTGGAAGGAGAAGGGATGTGCCACTGTTCTCATGCCACTTGAGGTCTCTTCTCTCCCCTTATATAAGATTTTGGGGAGATGGGGAAATCCAGAAACTGGACGAATTCGGCAGGATTGTCCCTGTGGTGTCACACCAGAGATCGCTCTTTCGACGCCCCTGGGGTCGTGAATAGGACCAACTTAGTTCTGATTGCCACGTTTTCTGGTGAAGCTGCCTAACCATGTCAATTACAATTCGTTTCTTTATTTCTTACTTTTATATACTGACCCGTAAAGCGTGCTGTTCTGAGCAGTTAACAAGGTCATGATAAAACATCCAGAATAGAAATGAAAATCAACTCATGATTCTTGTCCAGCTGCATCATTTGCCTTCAGGGGGGAAAGGCTCAACCCAGCTTATGGTTTTAAAAAGCTCAAATACCCATAAAAACTCTGCCCATAAAACTGCATGGCTAGAAACCCCCCTTTTTTTGCACAGGGGGGCCTTCATGATAAAAATCCCTTGCAAAAGCCTCGCGAAAATGCCAGAGGTTAGGAAAAAGAAATAGCTTTTGGACTACGTCTCCCATTCCCCCACTCCAGCTAGGATGGCTCATGAGATTTTGGGGGGCACTTTTATTTATATATTTATATATTTATATATTTTATTTTTAAAACTTAAAAAGTAAAAACAGATACCTTGCTTATCTCCTGCCGTGTTACATAAATCAAAAGTTTTTCCCAATAAATCGGCCTAGCTGTTTCATAATTCACATCTTAAATAAGATTATTTTCATATATCCCTATTTGCTAAATATTTTCCCATTAATGTTGTTCTAATATTTTCCCATCAATATTATATTCATCTTTGCTTATCTCTGTCTTCATCTAATACAAAAATACAGATAATAGATTACGATATTGTATTAGGTAGTTTAGTCTTAGCAATATTCTCGATCCTAAAAACTTAATTCTTCATTTAACTGAACAGCTTAGATTATATTTGACTAATTCAATATATAGTAGATATATGCTTACATCTATTTTGTCTAATACAAGAAGTGAAGATAGTGAAGTACAAAGTTAAGGTAGTCTGTCTAACCTACAACCTTAGATATATAATAGACATCATCAACTCATTATATTTTTCTCTATCCTTACAAATTTATTTATTGGATTTCTAGACCACCCATCTGGCTACAAGGCCATTGGGTGGTTTACAACAATAACAAATCACAATACGTACAACAGTTACACAATTGACGTAGTTTAACTAGTTTAACTCATGTGGGAATGAACCATTATGGATAAAATACCCACCCAGATGAAAGGTGCTATATTACTATATAGCTAAAGTTGGCTAGTTGTAACACTACTGGTTGTTTATAATTGTCTAGGATTGTCTGAGGAAGTGGAACCCTGATGCTATGGAAACAGTTTGGCTGTTTGACCCATACAGAAATTCTTGAGGTCAACACAGCAAACACAAGTCCAACATGTTGGTGTCCAAGGAACCAGCTACTGCGTGAGCTGCGCCTTGAACAGTCCCTGCCTGCCTTCAAAAAGGCTTTAAAACAATCCTCTTTAAGGAGGCATATGGTGACCTTATTTCTACTTTATTATTATTATTATTATTATTATTATTATTATTATTATTATTATTATTATTATTATTATTATTATTATTATTATTATTCTCCTTTTTGAGTCTGCTGCATCTTGTTGAGGGTCCCCCCCTCTGCTTATTGTGTTTTCACTGGTGCTTTTTATTGCTGTTTTACCTGATGTTTTTTATTCTGTGAACCGCCCAGAGTTCCGTTTCGGAAGATGGTGCGGTATACAAGTGTAACAAATAAATAAATAAATAAATAAAGTTCTGACATGTAATTGCAGGACTGCCTTATGTTCATGGCGAGAAAGTGTACTGGAAGACTAATGCAGCTGGCTGTGCAGGAACCAAGCAGACAAGGAGAGGGGAAATAGTAATATGGGAAGAAGATGCAACCTAATGGGCGCTGGAACCTCAAAGCACGGAGATGAAACATGATTGTTCTAAGGCCATTGTAAAGAAGTGTCTTCTATTGTGCTTGAAGTAAATTGATTAGGATGCAGCCAACTCAATCAGAGATGAATTATGTGATCCTACTATCGCAAAAAAAAAATACAGGGTAATTACTTTCTTGTGAGAAGTGCCCATAATCCCCATTTAGGCTTAACGTTATTATCATGTCAGCTTTGCAGATCAACCTCAGCTCTTTCGTTCTGTAGAAGAGAACAAACAGTTGATATATCTTTAGACCAGGGGTCCTCAAACTTTTTAAACAGGGGGCCGGTTCATTGTCTCTCAGGGTGCTTTTACACGACCCCTAAGATCTGCTGGCAACTTAAATTCGGACCAGAGATCTTGGGGGTTTGTCGCTCCTCCTGTGTTCCCACCCCTCCGCACTTCCTTGCTCCTGTCTGCATGAGGGGAGGGAGAAAAAAAGGGAGAAAAGAATGCAGGCTCACCTCTGCTCTCCTCCAGCTGCTCCGGGAACCATTCCAGTCTCTTTCAGTCTCTTAAAGGGGCAGGGGCAAAAACAAAATACAAACACAACGCGAGGAGAACAGGCACTCACTGCTTTACATCCGCATCAGAAATGTTTCACCATCGGAGACCAGGTACTTGGAAAATGCGCTGGGATGCGCTTAGGTGGGCGTGGTCGTACTTTATTTTGTTTAAAGTCCGGAGCTGGTGGGAAAACAATTCTAAGCTCCGCATCTGGGAGCCCTTTGCCTCAGATTTTAGGGGTCGTGTAAAAGCGCCCTCAGACACTGTTGGGGGCCAGACCCTGCAGCTCCCCAGCGCGGCTCCGAGGGGGGAGAGGGAAGGCCTGACCAACACACACACACACCTCACTTGAAGCTGCAAAGAAGAAGGTGGGAGGCGAGGGGGTCCCTTGCTATGGGGGGAAATGGTCCCTGATTTCGGAAGGTGGGGTAAGCGTCTTTCCAGCCGGCCTCAGGACATTCCCCCAATTCCTTGCTCCCGACGGCGCCCCAGGGCAGTGAAGCTGTGGGTGGAAGATGGATGGCAGGGGCTGCCAAGGCTGGGAAAGCTGCCCAAAGGCAGACAAACCCTGCCTTGGTGCCCACTCGCCCACTGTTTGCTCCGCACAAAGAGTGCCGTGTCTGGGCTGGGCAGAACCACCACTGGCCGTGCCGGGGGTGGGGGGGTGGGGAGGCAGGCAGGCTGGGCCAGAGGACCAGGAGGAGGGAAGGAAGCACACATACAACTGGCGTTCCCCTCTAATACAATAACCCCCCCCAGCCCAACACCAATCTCCTTGCCTACTGGCCCGTGCAGCAGTCCCGCTTTTCCCGCGGCTCCAAGGAGAGTAGGGTAGGGCCCGTCCTACTCACCCCTCCCAAGAAGCTCTGGGCAATGGTGGGCTCTGCCCTTGCGTTGGTGGCTGAGGCAGCTGCCGCTGCTGCCGCTGCATGGCAAGTTTTCGGCTCAAGTGGGGGGTTTCTGCAATGGCTGGTGGGATGGATTCAGGATCCGGCCCACGGGCTGCAGTTGAGGACCCCTGCTTTAGGGCCTTTATACACGACCCCTAAGCTCCGCAGGAAATGGCTGCAAGGTCCGGACCTTACAAGTGTTTTCCCACCAGCTCCGGACTTTGCAGACAATTAAGTGCGACCCCGCCCACCTAAGCGCGACCCAGCTGCACTTTCTTGTACCTGCTTGAGGTGGGTGAAAATCCCCAGGTCCGGATTTAATCTGGTCAGTGCAGGGCTCTCCTGGCTTCTGCTTGTGTTTTTTTTTTTTTTTGCCTCCTTCCCCTTTAAGAGAAGAGGTGGGAGGAAAAAAAGCAAGCAGAAGAGAAACGGAAGAGAAACGGAAGAGCTCCGGGAGGCTCCTCCAGGTGAGCTGCATTTTCCCCCTCTTTCTCTGGTGGGGAGGAAGGAAGGGCAACGAACCCCTAAGATCTTTGGTCCGAATTTAAGGGACCAGCGGATCTTAGGGGTCGTGTGAAAAGGCCCTTAGACCATTAATGGAGGCCCCGTGGATGGAACTCACTTGCTACTTTGATTGCTTCTGTTGGTATTGGCTTCAGTGATGCAACAAACCGATTATTTTAGAAATTATAAACTTTGCATATGTGTTTTGAAGGCATTTTCATATGGTCCCTGGGACCTTTATCTACCTACTATACTTAAATTTATCAGTGGATTTGGGGGCAGTACGGGAACATTAAATATAAACATATGATGTACCACGTGGGACTTCTCACTGTACATCCACTAACAATATTTGAACTGGCAAAAGTAGATACATTTAAGACCTCCATATCCACAGGCTCAGGAGCTGCTGTTTTATTTTTCTGCTGTCTGATAACATGAAATAACAGTATAGTAAAACTCCCATAGTCACAGATCCATTAACCACTGATTCAGTTATCCACGGTTGGCAGAGGAAAAAACATTAAATAAATAATTCAGCAGCCACAAAGCAAGCTACTATCACAAAGAGCAACAAGCTACTGCCATAAAAGAGAAGCTGTAAAGCAAGCTACTATCGCAAAACAGCAGCCATAAAGCAAGCTACTGTCGCGAAGGAGTGGTTTGGGGATGGCATTCTTTCTTATTCACTGTTTTCATTACGCACAGGAAGGCCTGGAACCAATCCACAGCAGATACTGAGGTCCTACTGTACTGTACTCAGAAATGCACGTGCCAAGATGCATTACCAGAAGTGGACACTAGAGGGAATCAGAGACTGTGTATACAGTTTGTTTATCCACAATTTCTGGTATTTGCATCTGGGGTGGCATTCTTGGAGCCCTTGTGGATACCGCAGTCCTCCTGTAGTAACATTACTGAGGAAATGAGAGACTGCCTTCTGGTGGTTGTTCCCAGGCAAGGTTGCCCCCCCCTTTGTGGTCGGAATCCTGTCCACGATTTACACGTTTGCATTTCTGTCACTCCCTGTGGTGAACAGCCACTAAATGAATGACACGTTGGTTGCATGACTAGGTGCCTATTGTGACAGTGGAACACATGTGCCTTGTAACACACCAGGGACCTAATTCGTTTGTGGCAATTTGTTGTAGTGAGTGACAGAGTTTAACCCGAATCACCTGCATGAGTCACCGAGAGGTTTCTGGACAATCTATGTAATCCTGTTTTAATCCTGCCCTGTATAGCACATTTTAATATCTACATTGGGTGCTGCGAGAGAGAAAAGGGAGATGGAGCAGGGCACCCCAAAAAACTGTGCAACCAAATAGTAAACAAACAAAAACGAATAAACCAACTTAATATTCAGCATCCGTAACAGACCAATATATTTGGGGCAAAAGTAGAAAGTCTCGTGTCATTGTGGCCTCGTGATGTTTGCTCTAAAACATTTATGAAGGACATTTTCAGACCGAGCTTTGAGTGACAGTGTGGTGCAGTGGTTAGAGTGTCAGGCTAGGGCTCGGGAGGCCCAGCCCTGTGCATCACTGTGCATGCGTAGCCTCATGTGTGTCTGGTGCCGGTGGGGATCTGGATTATGGGTTTCGTTCCTCTTTTTAAATGACAGACAGGTTTCCCAAGAGACAATTATAAACATCCGGCCCACCACCACCCCACCTTCTGGCAGCTTCTGAGCCTTATAATGAATCATCGGGTTGGATTGTTTATTGCCAATTGACGTCTGGCTTGAGAATTAAGTTGTTTAATAACCACTTGGCAACCTTTAAATACTTAATCCTTCTATTCCAGGCCGTCACCTGTGCTATCTAAACCCCCTCTCTCTCATTCCTCCACACTTTTCCCTTCTGTGCTGCGCTGGGCTGGCCCTCCCAAGCCAAATCATTGGAAGGAATTAGATGAAGCCAGCCACGTACTGGTTGATTACAACGGAGGTGGTGATTCTGTGGTTTTAAGGAGTCCCCCCCCCCACCTCTCTCAGAAAAGGGATAGAAATGCTTCTAAACTGTCCAGCCTTGTGCTATATCTAAATACACATGGCTGGAAATTATGCTCAAACCTGTCGCTTCACTCACACATCTTTACACAGAATTTATAATAATTACCATCATTAAAGTGGTTCCCATCCTCCAGCAGTGTTGACCTTTTTTTTTTTTTGGCAGGAATTTTATATCTGCCCCAGGCTATCCGTGCTTGGGATTCGCTCGGCTGGGCTGTGAGCTTTAATTACTCTCATTTCAAGATCTCCATCTCTTCCCGGGGTTGCCAGCGATCTGGAATGATCAGCCGTGTTTCCAAAAGCAGAGCACCTTGTTGTCTCTAAAAGAATAATCACGTACTGCTGAGGGTGGTACCTGTCTTGTTTAGGGTGGGATGATATCTAGTCTCATGCGCTCCCAAACACATCTGGTGGGGCCGCTGTGAGATACAGGAAGCTGGACTAGATGGCCCTTTGGCCTGATCCAGCATGGCTCTTCTTATGTTCTTATGTTCTTATAAAGTCTCTGGTGTGATTTTGTTCATCTCATGCGGAAGAAATCCTCCATGGAAATAAAAGCAGGCACAGGATCTGTTCCTTGAGAAATGTATCTATTTATTTATTCAATTTATATTCTGTCCATCTGGCAGAAAGCCACAGATGGTTGGTTGTTCTGTCTGCTTGGCAGGGCGACGGGACAGGGCCTTCTCTGTTGCTGCTCCCAGACCGTGGAACTCCCTCCCACCGGAGGCCCTTCTGGCCCCCTCTTTGTTAAAAACACTCGATTATCTATAGTGACACTTCCAGCTCTGCTGTTCTAAGATGATGATGATGATGATGATGATGATGATGATGATGATGATGATGATGATGATGATGATGATGAACCACACAGCTATCTACGCTGGATTCTGTATTACAATCACTAGTCGAATGTTTCCCAAGCGTTTAAGACTCAGTGATGTATCGGCGAATTATGCGAGCAGATCCCAGTAAGGTGGCTTTCTGCAGCTGACTGAGGGTGACTTTGTCCACTACAAGTTCTTCTAAATACTTGCTCAGCTCTTTAGGCACCGCACTCAGCGTGCCGATTACCTCTGGGACCACCTGTACCGGTTTATGCCAGAGTCTCTGAAGTTCAATTTTCAGATCTTGATATCGGGTAATTTTTTCAAGTTGTTGCTCGGTGACTCTACTATCACCTGTTATAGCAACATCAATGATCCACACTTTTTTTCTTCTCCACAATCAGAATATTTGGGGTATTATGCTCCAAAACAGTGCAGATCCAGCACGGCGAGCACAGCACTCTCAGAAAGGCCAACCTTCTTGCTCTGATAACTGGCTGGATTCCTCTCCCTGCCTTGTTTGCTCACCCGCCTGCCGGTCTCCCTCCCAGCCCACTTCCCTCTTCCGAGGAAGGGATCCAAGGGACAGATGTTGGTGCCCAAAGTTTCCATCAGTCATAACTTTTACTTGGAATTTTCCTCTCTTTTTAACTGCACGTGTTTTCTTGTAGCTTTAATGTAATGTCGTCTATTAAGGGCTACTACACTAAAACCTCTACTTACAAATTTATCCGTTCCGAGCACATGCTCATAAGTAAAAACTTTTGTAAGTAGAGCAGCAGTTTGGAAACCCATTAATCTGTTCTGGAGGGAACAGATTTCAATGTGCCATGGCCCTTGAACTGCCCTGCTCAGCTGAGGCAGTGGGCTGGCAGACCCAGGACTTTGCTGGGGCAGTGGTGGTCCTTGGGATGGGGAGGGAGAGGTGGAGAACTTATGCCCTCAATTTTTTAATTGATGACCAGCGGGCTACTTTTGAACCCTTCGCGAGCTACTGGTAGCCCACGGTCTACCTGTTGGGCAGACCTGCTGTAAAATATGTCCCTGTTCGGAGTACCTGAACATGTCTTAATTGTACTAGACCATATATTATCCCACCTTAGGTCCTTTTCCAAGGAGAAAAGCCAGGTAAAAATACTCTAAAATAAATAAATAAAATAAACTTGGCCTGCTGTTGTTCTCTTCAGCAAGAGACTGCTCCAAGAGGGCTTTATTTAAATATTTCATGCCTCTCACTTCATAAAAAATTTACAAAGCATGCAGCTCAGCACTTCTCTCTCACCTGCTAGAGGCTCCAACTGTAGAGATATCTGACGTGGTGCCTCCCCCCCCCCAGAAGATTAAAAAGCATCTCTGACACTCATGTGTTTGTTATTTATTTATTTCCTGAACTTATAATAGTCAGAGGCATGACTCTGGGCAGGCAACAGTCAAATGAAAGCAAACAAAGTAATGTAACAAACAACAAAGGGTACAGTAATAAAATAAAAATAAGTCAAAACATCAAAAAAGGGAAGGCACTTTTATAAGCTTTGATCAAGTTTTTAAAATGTGAGTTGAAGTAGGGTTTTCGTTCATTTGTTTAATCTTATTTATTTATCTATTTACTTTTCTATCACCGGTAGTGATAGGCATGAGTCTGCTCAGTTAACAGATAAATGAAAGCAAACACAGTAATATAGCAACAAACAATAAAATGAGATCATGTCAAAACATCTAAAGATAAACAGACCAAGACCATCAAACTTTATGAATGTTGTTTTAGTTGTTTTCATTTGTAATATTTTTGCTTTTTATTACTGTATATCTTTGTATTTTGTAATCAGTTTGTTTTATGTTTTAAACTACCCAGAGCGGCTTTCTGCCAGATGGGTGGTATATAAATCAAATAAATATATAATTTACCAGGAGCAAATATCTGTATAGCAAGAAAACCTTCAGATCCAAATTGTGTAGCGATAAATGGTATTAATGAAATATATGTGTGGAGGTAAGAACTGAAATAGTTAAATAAAAAACTTTCTACCTTTTAAAGACAAAGCATACAGCAGCAGAGACCAACTGCCCAATATATGTTTAAGACTGAAACATGCACTTAAACTGAAATTTCTAGCCAATGATGTGTAAAATAACAAGAATCCACACATCTTTATGTAAAATATATTATTAACAAAAGCCAAGCTTTAGTATAAAAATTGAAAATAATGCCTGGTAATCTAATCAAAAGCTTATATGTCACAGGCACATGTCTGTTAGCAATATTTACAAGAGCAGTATAACCTAGTTCCATATACACTTGCTTAACTTTCAGCAAAACTCTTCTGTTGATTTAATGTCACAAACAGAAGATTATAATTGTAACTTAATTAACCCATAAACATTGATCATATGTACAGCATATCCCATAGCTTTACTCGTGCAAACACACAGCAAAAATAGAGAAGTAGTACCCAGTACATTTTAGCTCTAAAAAGCATGTAGATCAGAGTAACTGATTTAAAAAAAAGAATCAGCAAATAATGAATCATGAGGCTTTACTTAAATACTCTTTCTGCTACCTAATCAATTACACCTGCCAGATGCAGTAAAAACCCTCTGCTGATAGTATCACCTGTAGATACCATGCCCCAAACACTTACAAATGGTACCTTGCATAAAGGAATTAATGCGTTCCAAATAAAAATATGTTAAGTAAATTTTCCTTTATACAAATTTCCCATAGGAATGCATTGAAAACTGAGTAATTCCTAATCGACCGATGAAGCTGTTTGGATGAACAGCGAAACGTTTCTATCTCTCAAAAAAGAAGTCCAGTAGCCATGACTCAACTCCCAGATAAACACACCTGGATGACTGAGAATCTTCACAGACGTATTCCTAATCGTGACCATTTTTATGTTGTACAGATTCGTCCCATAGGCAATTCTGTTAAGCAAATTTCCCCTATCTCCGGAATTTTTTATGTTATACAGATTTTATGTTATACAAACTGTTTGTTACACAAGGGTCCACTGTAGTTTGTTTTTTCTACTTCAGTGCAGGTAAGCCTACAAACTTCAGTACAACAATCCCCCACCTATCACAGGGGTTAGGGACCCGACCCTGCGATAATTGAAAATCCATCTTATGAGGATGCTGGGTTGGGTTCGGACTGGGGGGGGGCTCCCTGGGGCCTCCTACACTTACCTGAGGCCTGCCGCTGACCCGAACGGGCCTCTGACTGGTTTCCCGGGTCTGTCGGAGACCCCAGAAGTGGTTTCCGGCGATTTGGAAGTCACTTCTGGTTTGCTGGAAACCACTTTGGGGGCTTCTGACAGGCCCGGGAAGCCCATTGGAGGCCTGTTTGGGGCAGCGCCAGGCCTGGGGTAAGTGCAGGAGGCCTCAAATGGGCCCAAGCAGCTTACCCCAGGGAGGCCCTTGCCTTTCATATACTGCGGACCACTGTATTTAATTTACGTTTTTACTTTTCTTGGCAGAAACTTCAACAAATTGTCCCCTTCCTCCTGACTCCCTTGTGGAGGATGCAGCAAAGACATTTACAAAAATGACAACCCTAGCGGCACTCGTGCTGGCAGCCACAGTAGTGCCAGAGAGATTTTTACAAGAAGAGCTAGGCAGGGAAATTGGGGGGGGGGGCTTTCCTAGCATTACGTCCCATCCTATCCTCAGAACAAGACCTCCTGCAAAATTCATGCAGAGGCCACCAGCCTCAGCGAGAGGATAAGAACATAAGAACATAAGAAGAGCCATGCTGGATGAAGCCAAAGGCCCATCTAGTCCAGCTTCCTGTATCTCCCAGTGGCCCCACCAGATGCCTCTGGGAGTGCATGAAACTAGATGTGTGTCTCCTGATACCACTCCCCTGCCTCTGGCCCTTGAAGGACCCCGGTTTTAAGCCTGGAGATTACACACATCTCCATCATGGTTTATAACCTGTGATGGACTTTTCCTCCAGGAATCTGTCCCATCCCCTTCTGAAGGCATCCAGGCCAGATGCCATCACCACCACCTCCTGTGGCAGGGAGGTCCACAGACTAACAACACACTGGTTAAAAAAAACATTACCTTTTGTCTGCAAGATGCAAGATGACCCCATATATTGAGACCCTGCTGGCTGTGAAGGACCTGTAGCAATTCAAGAGAAGGCCCCCAAAGGTCTCAGTGGGGCAATAGAAAGGGGGATACAGGGTAGTAGAGCATTATGTCTGTGAAGATTCTCAGTCATCCAGGTGAGTTTATCTGGAAGTTGAGTCACGGCTACTGGACATTTTTTGAGAGATAGAGACGTTTCGCTGCTCATCCAAACAGCTTCATCAGTCTCTGTGTGATGTTTAGAGACTGATGAAGCTGTTTGGATGAGCAGCGAAACGTCTCTATCTCTCAAAAAAGACGTCCAGTAGCCCTGACTCAACTTCCAGAGGGTAGTAGAGCAATACAGCAGAGACTATATAGGATTATATTGATTAGCCGTCATGGGATCCAGGATCACAACCCGGAGAGCTTGAGGGGCAGAGGTGCAGGGGGCCATATTGTGATGTTTAGGGTCCCCTGTCTTCTATCTCACTCACAGGACCTTCATGGGGCCACACCAGTCGGTTCTGGCAAAGCACCCAGACAAGAACCCAGAGGAACCTCTTCCTCTCTTGGGTGCAAATCATGACACCTAGCGATACTGAGTTGCAGGCTGGGAAAATCTAGGAAGTGGGGCAGTGGATATGCAGATAACCTGGAGTGCAAAATCTAAGGTGCCCTTCTTGCTGCTGGCACCGCCATCAATGATCAGAATTGGAAATTTCCTTTTCTGGACTGCAAATGCCAGAATCCTTCTCGGTATGTGGCTTCTGGACAGATAAAATGTTGCAGTCCAGCTCTTCCTGGAGGGGAACGTTTCTATTTACAAAGATATTTCAAGTTGTGTTTCAAATACAGTACTTTGTTAATCCTTCAATTACTTTTTAAAAAAATTGTAACTGTTGTTACTTCCTTGAATGTTCTTTTTCTTTTTGAAACAAAACGACCCATGTGGCCATTAGAAAATACAGATGCAAGAATAGGAAATGAGCTATACCTTTACAGGCCACTGATAAACAAAATTAAAAAATCATGCAAGCTTTCATGGATATAGTCTGCTTCTTCAAGGTGAGTAACAAAAGTCCAAACTTGGCAAGATGGGGTTTGCTAGAAGGTTAATCTTAGATGTAAAGTTCTTGGCAAATGTTGCCAGGCCATCTTAGATAAAGTAGGAAGCACCTGGGCTCCTGTTATAAACAACATGAAAGTTCACCTATTGCATGATTTTTAAAAAAAAAAATAACAAGTGGTTTATAAAAGTTTCACCTATTGGCTATTCTTTATCTTTCTTTCTTTCTTTCTTTCTTTCTCTCTTTCTTTCTCTCTTTCTCTCTTTCTTTCTCTCTTTCTTTCTTTCTTTCTTTTCTTTTTCTTTCTTTCTTTCTTTCTTGCAGACGGGCAGAATATAAACATTATAAATAAATCCATTTAATATAACCATCTCCGGAAGGGGCCCTCTGGATCATCCTACCCATCCTTTCAAGGAGGCACCAAGGGAGAATCGAACCCCCAACCAGCTACAGTATCTTAAACCTCTGAGCTATCCCTTTGCGAGGAACATTCAAAATACAGTAAATACAGTATGCCGAGGCTGCGATATATAAATTTTCTTGACAAAAAAAAGGACTGTTCCCTGCATTAAGCCTACACCCCTGCCTGTCTGCATTATCATCTTCTGTTGTTGTTTGGTTTCCCTTCCCCGTGGATTCCTGACACTTGAGACCAACACGCGATGCATGCACGCGAGGGCTTCCATTCACAAGACCTCCTGCCGCAATTTAATCCCTTGGGTGCCATTAATAAAAAGCTCTTTCCTCCCTGCTTTTTAAAAGCATCAACACGTCTGGCTCCCGGACCGGGGCTCCCTGCTGCCCCGTAGAGGAACCTGGAGGAATACAACCCAAGCGAGGGACTACAGTTCCCAGCATACGGAGAAGAATTCCCACAACATCCCAGCATGCTCAGCGACCCCCCCACCTCTCTCTCTCTCTCTCTCTCTCTCTCTCTCTCTCTCTCAACCCGGTGGAACTACATCTCCCAGCAGCCTCTTGCAAAAATAAAAAATAAAAAACACCCTTCTCCAACCCGGCTCCCTGCGGAGAGGTTGGACTACACCTCCCATGGTCCCCTGCCAGCTCGCGCCCCCCCCTCCCATCGGCCGATGGGAGTTGTGATCCTCCGAACTCCTCCGGCTGGTGTGGAGATCTGGAGTGCATCCCGTCGTCGGAAACCGGCTCCCAGCTTGCAAAAGAGGACGGCGGCCGTTCTCTCTGGGGGTGGTGGGGAAGGTGGCCCATGTGCCTTGGCACAAACGCCGATGACGAGACCGATGGGCTTCCTTTTCGAGAGAGGAGGGGGCTTTGCAACGTGTCCCGCCGGGATCTCCCACCCTTTCACACGTTAGTCCATCATCCCCACCCCCCTCGCCTCTGCGAGAAGCCCGGCTTCTCCCTTCGGCTTCCCGGGAGCCATGCAGAAGGGGATGATGGGCTTTCTGCTATCGGCATTTTCAGCGGAGATCGGTATTTTTAACCGGAGTTTCGCTTTCCGGGGGGGGGGGCGGGGCGGGCTGAGCCATCCAGAGGGGAGCAGACCCCGACTTTTGCTGGCGGGGGGACTCCATCAGACCACAAACTGAGGACTCGCCTGCAAACAAGGGGACGTGTCCAGTTAAGATTCGATAACCTTTGACTTTTGGGCTGCTTGGTTTGATCAGCTCAGGCAGAAATTGGAGGAATCTGAGTGTTCTTTCTTTCTTTCTTTCCTCCGTCCCTCCCCTTTCTTTCTTTCTTTCCTCCCTTCCTCCCTCTTTTCTTTTTCCTTCCTTCTTTCTTTCTTTCCTCCCTCCCTCTTTTCTTTTTCCTTCTTTCTTTCCTCCCTCCCTCTTTTCCTTCCTTCTTTCTTTCCTCCCTCCCTCCCCTTTCTTTCTTTCTTTCCTCCCTCCCTCCCTCCCTAATTTTCTTTTTCCTTCCTTCTTTCTTTCCTCCCTCCCTCCCCTTTCTTTCTTTCCTCTCTCCTCCCCTTTTCTTTCTTTCTTTGCTCCCCCGTTCTTTCTTTTTCTTTCTTTCCTCCCTCCTCCCCTTTTCTCTTTCTTTCTTTCCTCCCTCCCTCCTTCACTTTTCTTTTTCCTTTTTCCTCCTTCCCCTTTTCTTTCTATTTCTTTCTTTCTTTCTTTCTTTCTTTCTTTCTTTCTTTCTTTCTTTCTTTCTTTCTTTCTTTCTTTCTTTCTTTCCCTAAATTTCAACTAAACTAAACTAAACTAAAAGTTTCCTTGGCTTGTTTGCTTGCAGTATATGCCCCCATTAACGCACATCACTATTCTCACCAGTTTCCATACATAACTTAACTGTCACCCCAGTTCCTGAGCAAAGAAGCACATAATACTAGAATAAAAGAGGATGGGCGCAGGAAAGGAAGACACCTGGCCTCACCTGTGATAGACCGGCTCGATAAAAGAAGCCCCAGAGCTCAGTTTGCAACCCCTGGGCCAGGCAAGGAAGGACAGGCAGGGCCTCCTGCAAGTTGTTCGCCCCCAGGGTCGCCCTCAGTCCTAAGCCAACTGCGGGGTATGTAAGGATACACAACACAGCCGCAGCTCTCTTCAGGATGTCTGTCTTTTACTGCAGCTCCCAGGATGGATTCTTGTGAGATGCAATGTTGACCTTTTCACACGACCCCTAAGATCCGCTGGCCACTTAAATTCGGACCAGAGATCTTAGGGGTTTGTCGCTGTTCCTGCGTTCCCTCCCCCTCCGCACTCCTGGTTGCTGGCTGCGTGAGGGGAGAGATCTCTTAAAGGGGCGGGGGGGGGGGCAAAAAAAAGAACAAACAAGCAAGGAGAGCCCGGCAGTCACTACTGCTATATCCGCATCAGGAATTTTCACCTCCAGAGAGCAGGTACCTGAAAAGTGCGCTGGGACGCGCTTAGGTGGGCGTGGTCGACTTAATTATCTGTAAACTTCGGAGCTGGTGGGGAAACAATTTTAAGCTCCGGAGCTGGGAGCCATTTGCGGCGGAGTTTAGGGGTCGTGTGAAAAGGCCCATAGAGCATCGTTGGGCCGGGGAGAGAAGGGGAGGCTGAACTTCTCTGGCTAGCCTCTTCTGCAGAGCCTTGGATCCCCTGGTGCTTCTGACTCCTCCTTGTTCCTCTCCTGGTTGGAGATCGTCAAGGCTGTTCTGACTTTGGACGCAGCAATGCTAAATCATAGCCATGGCCCCCTGTGCTCCTCATATCCCCTCTCCCGGGTTCTTCTCCTCCTTCCCCGTCTCTCTTCCTTCATTTGGACGTGATTGATCGGCTGTAACAATCTGCATTTCCCCTTTCTCATTACCCTGCCCAAGGACCCCAGTTTCTGCATTTTAACTCTTTGATGATTTCTTAGTCTTGATGTTTTTAACTGTCTGGACCCAGAGGTTGACAGCTTGGGTCACCCAGGTGTTCATAAGATTGCAGTTATCAGAAGCCTTCACCACCAGCTGTACTGGACCAGGGGTGTTGGGAACTGCAGTCCAGAAACACTGGCATGACCCAAAGATGGGAATCGCTAGTCTGGACCTAGGAAAACCTTTTCACCTTTTAATGCATCCACATTCCAAATACTTCTACTGTATCTTTTTTAAAAATAGCCACCCATGTCAGTCTGCCATTCCATCTCATAAAGCAAAAATTAGAAGTCTGGTTTTTAAAAAGCACTGTAGGATACAAATTATCAACATCAATTTAATTTTTGTTCTTGCTCGTTATGTTCAGATTAGTAAGGAAACTGCTCTGTGCTGTCTCCAGTTTGATGTTCATTTCGGAACCCAGCTCCTATAATACCACCACATAGTAGACCATCTGAGCTGGGCTTTCTAGGATATCAATTCCAGAACATCTGCAGAGCTACGTTTTCTCTCTCTCTCTCTATGTATGTATGTATGTATGTATGTATGTATGTATGTATGTATGTATGTATGTATGTATGTGTGAACCGCCCTGAGTTCTCGTTTGGGAAGTAGGTAGCGGTATATAAGTGTAAAAATAAATAATAAATATATCTATTGGAATTTGCAATAATAATGCTCTCTCTCTCTCTCTCTTGGAATTTGCAATAATGCTATCTATCTATCTATCTATCTATCTATCTATCTATCTATCTATCTATCTATCTATCTATCTATCTATCCCTTCCTTCCTTCCTTCCTGCTCTATCTATCTATCTATCTATCTATCTATCTATCTATCTATCTATCTATCTATCTATCTATCTATCTATCTATCTAATCAATTCACTCCCTAACTATCTATCTAATCAATTCACTCCCTATCTATCTATCTATCTATCTATCTATCTATCTATCTATCTATCTATCTATCTATCTATCTATCTATCTATCTATCTATCTATCTATCTATCTATCTATCTATGGAAATTTGCGACAATATTATTCTGCTTCTCGCTCCCGCCCTCTCTGGGCTCTCTTCCGTCAGCACCAGTTCCTACAACCCCCAGCATGCCCCTCGCACCTCCTTCCTGTCCCGTCCGGCCTCTTTCTCCCCTTCCTGGCCGCCACCGGGCAGAAGACTCCATCCCCCAGCGTGCAGTGCGGCTTGGGGCGGCGTCCGCCGGGGGCCCTCCTGGGGCGCGCGGGTCCTGCCGGGAGTCGTAGTCCCCGCGCGCGGGCCCCCTAACGGTTCGACCAGCTGCTGTTGCTGTTGCTGCTGCTGTTGCCGCTGTTGCCGCTGCCTCTCCTCTTCCTCCTCCTCCTCTTCCCGTCCTTCGCGGGAGGGGCTGGAGCAAGCGACCCACGCACCGGGGAGCCGGAGAGACACGGGTTCGCGCCCCCCCTCTACCACCGCCATCCTCCTTCGTCACGCCCCCCCCCACGACACCCGGAGGAGACCCGCAGGTGGGAGACGGGACGTGTGTGTGTGTGTGTGTGTGTGTGTGTGTGTGTGTGTGTGTGCGTGTGCGTGCATGTGTGTGCCTATCTGGATCTGGATCTGGGCGTGGGGGGTGGGGGCGACACCCCCATCTACCCCTCCCCCCTCGCTCCTGGGTGGGGGAGGGGCGCCCCCATTCCTGGGGGGGGGCGAGTGGGGAGAGGAGGAGGAGGAGGAGGAGGAGGAGGATGTGTGTGTGTGGGGGGGGGGTCTCGTCTGTATATGGGGCAGGAGGAGGGGGAGGGAGCTGCTTCCCCCCCCCGCCCTCTCCTCTCTTCTCAGTGTGTGGAGGGGGGGGGGTTGATGTATGTGGTGGGGGGAGGGGGAGGGGAACCTGCAAAGTGGGAGGGGGGCAGAAGTGTATGTGTGTGTGTGTGTGTGTGATTTTGTAGGTGAAGGAGGGGCTCCTGTGGGGCTTGGGTGTGTGTGTGTGTGTGTGTGTGTGTGTGTTTGCACAGTGGAGGTATTTGGGGGAGAGGCTTATGTGTGTGTGTGTGGGGGGGGGAAGGTCAAGCCTGAGTTTCTGGGTTGGTAAAGAGTGGTTGTTTTTTTTTGGGGGGGGGGAGGGGGTCCTGCTTAGTCGAGGGGTCCGGAGGAATTGCTTTTAGTGTGTGTGTGTGTGTATGCGTTTGGGGGGGGGGGCACTGCAGTGCCGGTTGGGGTCACTCACTCACGTGCAATCAGGTGTGCGTGCGCGTATGCCTTTGTGCATCCATAGGCATGCCATGTCTTTTTTTATTTTATTTTTGCACAGAAGGGCAAAGAGAGACACGCCGGCTGCTTTGCCCTGAGGCTAGTGTGTGTGTGTGTGGGGGGGGGAGAGGACATGGCTGTGCCCAACAGCCACCAACTGCTGGCAGCCTTGTGTCTGTGCCGCTGGCATCTGTCAGGTGTCAGCTGAGCTTCGGAGGTGAGATGTGCCATGTGTCCAGCTGTCCTCGCCCGGACTGGGACTGGTGAAGGGAGTGGGGTGGGTGGGTGGGGGGTCTGCCAGCCCAAATATTGGACCAGGGAATTGGAGAATTCCTTCGCAGCCACGAACCTCGGTGGATGACCTTGACCAAGCCCTTCTCTTTCACTCTAGCTCCTCTCCCAGGGTTGTTATGGGATCAGATTAGGTCTGGCCACTGCAAAGCCAGAGGGTCGGGGGTTCAATTCCCATCTGTGCCTCTCTGACAGGGGGCTGGACTTAGTCATCCAGAGCCTCCCTTCTAGCTCTGTAGTTCTAATATGAGGATGTTCTTCTTCACATTTCTTCCCATTGAAGAAGGGACTGGTTTGTTTTCCATGGCTTCAGAGAATAGGACTTGGGACAATGGTCTCAAACTACAGGAAGATTCCATTTGAACATTAGGAAGAAATTCCTGATGGTTAGAGCTGTTCAGCAGTGGAATCTGCTGCCACAAAGGGTGGTGGAGTCTCCTTCTTTGGAGGTTTTTAAGCAGAGGCTGGATGGCCACTTGTCGGAAATACTGTGATGGGAGTTCCCGCATGGCAGGGGGTTGGACTGGATGGCCCTCGAGGTCTCTTCCAACTCTAGGATTCTATTATGCTTCCAGTGCCGTGTCCTTGAGTTGGCGATCAGTAGCCTGAACTAGTTTCTATCTGAGGCTATTTTAAACAGAGCAGTCGTGCTCACTGTGGACCATTGGGTTAAGTTCTTCAGCCAGAATGTTCTTTTATGCCCCGGGCCACACTTCCCGTCTATTTTTCCTTGAAGGATAACCCACAGCAGATGGTATTTCTCAGTGCTCGAGTCATTATATGTTCAAATATTGCAGTTTTCTTCTCTTGACAGTATTGAGGATTTCTGACTTTATCTTCATGCCCTGTAATACAGCCACATTAGTGACTCTGGCTGTCCAAGGAATCTTCAGAATCTGTCTCTACCTTCACATTGCTAATGCTTCCATCTTCCTGCATCATGGGTCTCTAAGCTGAGGATGTTGGTGATGATTATGCTTAATGCAGTGGTGGGCAAACACTGGCCCTCTATATGTTTTGGACCACAACTCTCACAGTCCTTTGTCATTGGCAATACAGGCTTGGAATTCTGGGAGTTGTGGTCCAAAACATATGGAGGGCTGAAGTTTGGCCACCACTGGCTTAATGGCTAGCTCATTGGCTTAGGACACTGGCTGCAGAGTCAGAGGTTGGGAGTTTGATTCCCCCCTGTGCCTCTTTAACTGAACTTGATGATCCAGAGGGTCTCTTCCAGGTTTGCAGGAGAATTGTGCATGGTCTTATTTTCAGAAGGCAGGGTAGAAATGAAAAAAGCCATTGCTATACACATAGTGCATCAACTAGCCATTATGGTATGAAGGACAGGAAGGTAAAAAGTTGGTGTTTGTAGTTTGGCATAGACGAGATGCCGTGATGGGCATAACATATTTTGAGGAAATCACGAATTCCGACAGGTTTGTGAGAGACAGAACCACATTTTTAAAAAGTGGCAATGTTTGTTTATGAAGGAGAACTCTGGTGCATGGAGCATGGGTGGGTAGTGGCAGGCTGTACATGGCACTCAGGATGCTGGCACCATGCTATGATTCCAGGATGCCGGCACCATGCAATGGTGGCACGGTCCCACAGAAGAGATAGCCGTGAAGGATTTGCCGTAAAAATGTTTAACAACTGTGCTGTTATTGGAAGCAGTGAAAACTAGCTTTGCAGTGGTGTGTGTGTGTGTGTGTGTGTGTGTGTGTGTGTGTGTGTGTGTGTGAGTGTTTACACTCTTAATTAAGCTGTTGTTCGTAAGATTGCCAAGGAGTAAGGGGCATCGTATGGGTGTACTTGGGGGCTCCTGACAGGATAGATTGAAAATCATAAAAAGTAACAAGAATGGTACATGTCAGTTTATATCCCAATTGGTGGGAAGCTTTCAGGTTTTGATAAAAGTGCAGCATTAAAGAGAAAGATTGTCAGATGGGCCTTTGGCAGGGAGGAATAGTGGAAAATAAGGTGGATGTGAAGGTGGTGCAGAAGTGATATGTGAGGTCGCTAGGATAATGGCTGTTGGAGATTGATTTTTCGCATGCTCACTCAAAAGGCAGCTGTCTTGAATTCAGTGAGAGTTATGAGAAGTGCCTCCGTGTAAATGTGCAGTTGAAAGTGCATAGGTCTTAACCTGAGTTTCCACTGCAGTCTTTGTTTCCTAAACGGAAGTATATTTTTGCCACGTCCCATGCAGAGTATTGGCATGTGGACAGAAGGACTCGCAGGAGTGTCTTGTCAAACTGGCTGTCGGTGAGATCCTCTGAGTTTGTACACAGACAGACAGACAGACAGACAGACATGGGGGGGGGGCTGCTGCTCCTGGCAAGAGCGTTGGGAAGGTAGAAAAAAAAAAGGAGATTTTAGATTGCCCTTCCCTTCCCTTCGGCGCTTGAAGGAGAATTTTAGGCATTCATCTGCTCACTTAGGATCCCTGTGGGTTTTGGATGGCCAGTATTGCAAAATTTTACAGCTTCATTCAAGGTCTGCGGATGGTTCGTTTTGCAAGCGGCTTGGGAAGTACAGAAGTCTTATTTTTAGAGGAATAATTATAACATGTCTGCTCTCTGAGGCCTCACTTTTGTTCTGTAAGCTGCAGAGAATCTCAGAGAGTGTAGCATATAATATAAAATATAGTTTGCAGCTGTCTGTTTAAAAATGAAGATAAGGCTATGCTTGTACTGAGAGAATGCAAATGGGTTGGTGTTGTGTAACTCCTAAAGTAACGGGCAAGGAGCCACTTGTAAGGTTTCCCCTCTGTGCTAGAATCCCTGTTTTAAGATGACTAGGACTTGATGTGATTAAGGATGTCACTGCACATCATCTACGCTCTGAAAGCAGTACATTGCGAGGCTGAAAAAGGTTAGGCTGCCCGAATTTTCCATCATGAAGACCGATTGGAAAGGGGAATAAAGGATTTTATTCTGTTCAGCAACCATTGCTTTAAGAGTTCATTTATTGAGACTGCAATAATAAGGGTAATTAAGTTTATCATTATATTGTGGATTAATAGTGTCAGGGTGAAAGTAACCCAGGGTTCATTCTTCTGTATAAACAGAGGGGAGTAATGAAATATGGCAATACAATTACTGTTCATTCTTGCAAGGTGGTTGGTGGGTCTTTTTCCTTTCTTTTTTTTCCTTTTAGCACTAGCTGTTTTTTCTCTTCCCCCCCTTGCTCTGTTTGGTGATAAGCATTTGAGTTATAGCTTGTATTTCTTGTTGATTGAATTTCATCCAGAAGGAATTCAGCTGTGCTGGAAGCTGTCAAATGTGGAGAAATAAGCAGGTTGAATTTTTCCTTTTCTCTCCCCGCTCCTTCCTTCAGACAAAGGCATGTTGTATTAACCAATGATGAGAAAAGTTGCTTGGTTCCATGTATGCTGCGATCAAAAGATATATATTTTGGATGCAGCGGTGTGTGTATCCTTTCTAAGAAATAGAGACATGGAAAAACAAGGCATTTTTGAAAAAATGACTTCAAAGTGGAAGCATTTTGAGGGACATGTGTGACCAAGTTGATTAAATCAATAGATTTATTGGATGAAATGTTAATTGTGAACATTAGAACCTAGTCTTGGCCGAGACCGAAGGGGGTATGAGATGGAACCATTTACTGCCTAAAAATCTTGGTTATTTTAATTTTACAATTGTGTCTTTTTATGTGACAAATTCTGCCTCACTTATTGAATATGCATATTAATTACAAGTTTTAAGAGTTGTATTTCAGATGTAGTATTTGTTTTATTTATTTAAAATATTTTACCCCTGCATTTCCTGTTTTAAAAAGACTGAAGGTGGCTTACATCATTAAAACATAATATAAAAATGAGTACACTTCCTTCAGTTATCTTCATAAATTTCTGTTTTCTCATTCCCTCTTGCATGTTTTGTAAACAATGACGTTGGCTGGGATTTTGTTGGTGTAAGTTACACCACGTAACTCTAATGATGTGATCATGCCACTACTATATTGAAAGACAGTAAATAGTCCCTAAAGGATGAACTACCTATTATGTGTCTTTTATTATATGAACCTACCATGCATGATCATACAGACTTTGTGTTTATAACCACGTATAACCTTGTGTGATTGCACTAACACTATGTTTTCAATGTTAGTTTCCAACCCTCATGACTTTTACATGGGATTTTTACTCTCTCCTTAACTGTTCATGTTCTCTTGTAGCTTTAATATTGTCTTTTAATGCTGTGTCCCTCAATTCCCTGTTCTCAATACTTGAACATGTCTTAATTGTACTGGGCTGAATAGAGTAGGTGTCAATGGGAAATTTTCACAATGGAGAGAAGTGAAAAGCGGTGTGCCCCAGGGCTCTGTCCTGGGACCGGTGCTTTTCAATCTGTTCATAAATGACCTGGAGACGGGGATAAGCAGTGATGTGGCCAAGTTTGCAGATGACACAAAACTTTTCTGTGTGGTAAAAACCAGAGAAGATTGTGAAGAGCTCCAGAAGGATCCCTCCAAACTGGGGGAATGGGCTGAGAAATGGCAAATGCGTTTTAATGTAGCCAAATGTAAAGTAATGCATATTGGGGGAAAAAATCCAAACTTTATCTATCAACTCATGGGCTCTGAGTTATCTGTGACGGATCAGGAAAGAGATCTTGGTGTGTTCGTGGACAGCTCCATGAAGGTGTCTCCCCAATATGTGGCAGCAGTGAAGAAGGCCAATTCCATGCTAGGGATTATCAAAAAGGGGATTGAAAATAAAACAGCCAACATTATAATGCCATTATACAAAACAATAGTAAGGCCCCACCTGGAGTATTGTGTACAATTCTGGTCACCGCATCTCAAGAAAGACATAGTGGAACTGGAAAAGGTGCAGAAGAGAGCTACTAAAATGATTACTGGGCTGGGGCACCTCCCTTATGAGGAAAGGCTAAAACATTTGGGGCTCTTTAGTCTGGAAAAAAGGTGCTTGAGGGGGGATATGATTGAGACATACAAAATAATGCAGGGCATCAGTAAAGTGGATAGAGGGAAGCCCTTCTCCCTCTCCCAAAATACCAGAACTAGGGGGACATACACTCAAATTGAGGGCTGGGAGAGAAACAACAGACAAAAGAAAATATTTTTTTCACCCAGCGCATTGTTAGTCTATGGAACTCCCTGCCACAGGATGTGGTGATGGCATCTGGCCTGGATGCCTTCAAAAGGGGATTGGACAGATTCCTGGAGGAAAAGTCCATCACAGGTGACAAACCATGATGGAGATGTATCATCTCCAGGCTTAAAACCAGGGG
The DNA here is from genome assembly GCA_037367245.1 of Phrynocephalus guinanensis. Taxonomy (NCBI): domain Eukaryota; kingdom Metazoa; phylum Chordata; class Lepidosauria; order Squamata; family Agamidae; genus Phrynocephalus; species Phrynocephalus guinanensis. The sequence goes on along the minus strand of CM074736.1, from coordinate 135,763,377 downwards.
ACTTCAAGGGCCAGAGGCAGGGGAGTGGTATGAGGAGACAGATATCTAGTATCGTGCACTCCCAGACACATCTGGTGGGGCCGCTGTGAGATACAGGAAGCTGGACTAGATGGGCCTTTGGCCTGATCCAGCATGGCTCTTCTTATGTTCTTATGTTCTTATTATCCCCCATTGCTGTAAGCTGCCTTGGGTTCTTTTCTAAGGAGAAAGTCGGGGTAAAAATACTTTAAATTAATGGAAGAATTAAAAGCTTCCTCCCCATCCCAGTTCATGAGATCCCTAGGGATCAATTCCATCATAGGAATCTCCTTGGAGCTGTGGAACGGGGTAGAGAATGTTTTAAAGCCAGAAAATGAAGCTCCTTGACAAAGGGGATGCCTATGGATCCCCAGAACCTGGTGGAGGTAGGCAGGAAGCTTTTAGTCCCTCCAGTATGGCCATGGTTGATGACATCAGTGTAAGCAGTGTAACTTATGTGAACAGGATTCTGGCCACGTGTTGCACTGAAAACAATTTCTATGTTTTTTTGGGGGGGGGGGCAATACTGTTCTTTCTACCTTTCTTTGAAAGATAAGCTGTACAATTTTTTAATTCTTTTTTTTAAATTACATGATAAAAGTGTCCTATTCCTGCATTTAATGTGACTTTTTGTCATTATTCAATTATACTTTGTTGGTCAGCCTCTTGATCCAATCTTGAACATCCTGTAATAAATGCACCTTTCAAATGCTTCTAATTTTCTCCTGGTAGCTTGTATAAAAGTCCATGGTTCCATGTCATGTAGTAGAAGTGAGTACAGATACTACTGTCCTGTTGCAATTTCTACGATTTTTTTTGGGCGATACTGTTCTTTCTATCTTTCTTTGGAAGATAAACTATACAATTTTTTAAATTCTGTTTTTAAATTACATGATAAAAGTGTCCTATTTATGCATTTAATGTGACTTCTTTGTCATTATTCAGTTATACTTTGTTGGTCAGCCTCTTGACCCAATCTTGAACATCCTGTAATAAATGCACCTTTCAAATGCATCTAATTTTCTCGTGGTATCCATGGCCATGGTTCCATGTCATGTAGTAGAAGTGAGAGCAGATACCACTGTCCTGTTGCTGTGCATTCTGAAAGCTAATGTTAAATTCTCAAATTCTGCTGGAATAAGCAGTATTTGACTCTCAGGGTGCGTAACCCTAAATCTTTGGTTTAATTCCTATTTCAATCCATGGGATTTATTCCAAATAGAATACCACCTAATACTTTTCTGTGGCAGGAAGTAAGGGAGGATAGGGGATCTTGAAACTATTTTATAGTTCATTAGCCTACTACGTGCAATGCCTTCTAATAGCCTGGAATAAGGTGAATACAGCTTGAATACTGAGATGAGCACCACTTCTAGAGCCGGACACTATCAGCACGCATATGTGGGGGGAAACTTTACCCTAACACAGGCATGTCCAAACTTTGGCCCTCCTGATGTTTTGGACCACAACTTCCAGAATTCTAAGTTTAGACTGGCAATGACAAAGGACTGCGGGAGTTGTGGTCCAAAACATCTGGAGGGCCGAAGTTTGGACATGCCTGCAATGCCTTCTAATAGCCTAGAATAAGGTGTCAAAGTGCAGTCCTTCAGATGTTATTGGATTATAATTCCCATTAGTATTAATTAGCATGTTCAGTGATAAGGAATGCTGGGTGTCGTGGTCTAGTAACGTCGGCGGGTGGGTGGGTGGGGGAGGTACACTTTCTTCCTTTCTGCTCTAAAGTGTGCTTTAAGAATGGTTCAAAGTTTTTGTTTTGGCCTTGAGTTCCCATCTGGAAATAATTTGCATCCTGAACTGAGATTAGCCACATGTCTTGTAAATTCTCCGGGTTTATAGTAACCCTGTGCCAATAACTGGGACCTCTGTGCCTTGGCTCTACAGATTTCTAGTCTCCGTTTCCCTGTTTTCTGGGTTTGGCACACTCTTCACACAGAGCACTGAGTGTTCTTGATCCACAGCGTTTCAGTTTAGACTTTCTGGATGGAAATAACGGACTTGAACTTCACTCTTTGGTGGCTATAGAGCGATCCTTCATAGAATCATAGAGTTGGAAGAGACCTCAAGGGCCATCTAGTCCAATCCTCTGCCATGCAGGAACCCCCATCACAGGACTCCCGGCAGATGGCCATCCAGCCTCTTAGAAAGATCCTGACCCTGATCCTGAGAGATTGTCTTGACCTCTAACGCAGCTGCCTGGTCAACATATTCAGTGTGGTCCTCAGTTTAAAATAAAGGCCTACAATTTGAAGGATACAATATAAAATGGGAGGAAAGGGAGAAGGCGAGTAAAGCAAACTCAAGTACAGTACTAGGACTGCTGAATGAGGTTCTTGAAGGGATGAACTGTATGGTAGTTTTTTTTCTGCTAAGCTAATGTACGTGGTGGCTACGTTGCTGTCTGGCACCCCCCTGCCCCCCAACCCCACCCCGATTGAACCCACAGATTACCTACTTCAATCTTGTTGCACTTTGTAGTTATTTTTATAATGGAGGAAACAGACCTGAATAAGAGGGGTGTTTTAAAGATGAGTAGGTATTAATTTATTGAGAAATAATTGCTTCGGACTAGCTTGAACCTGAGAAACACGAAGCTCTCATGGCATGCTTGCTTGATTATTTTTCTCTAGTGAAGCCGAATAATGTGGTTGTCAATGTATTTGTTCAAATGTTTCGGTGCCAGTTGTCAGACTGAGCAGCGACTGAAGAACATTGAAAGAAAGAGGCTGTCTGTAATGACGATTTGTGTGTGTGTGTGTGTGTGTGTGTGTGTGTGTGTGTGTGTGTGTGCGTGCTTGAAATATTTAATGGTCCATACGTGCATGCAGAAAAGAACACTGATGAATCCCTGTGCCTAGCCAGTGCTGAGAAATCCAAATGAGAAATAATTGCAGTTCTCCAAGAACACAAAACACCTCTTAAGCAGCAGCCAAGAATGTATTTAGAAAATTTCCTCTTTTCTGCCTCCCCATGATCTGTCAGCTCAAGCACAGCTAAATTTTAACCACTCTAATCAGTCTTGGAAGTTGTGGTACGCCTTAAAATGGCCACAATTGTAAAGGCACCCCGCTTAGGCAAGCTGGATGTATAGTATATACTTCAGCCTAACAACCATTTCTGACTCATTTTAAAACACGACAATCATGGCTGGATTTTTTTGATCTTCTTTCATAAAATGCTGGCTGGCTGGAGATGATGAGCTTGTTAAAAGGGAAATGCTATTTCTGAGCTGTCTTTCCCCGAGTGCTCTGTCTGCCCTTCGGTCCAGTTTATGATCTTCATTTGTCTTCCCTTAATGCCTTTCAGGCTTGATTGTATCTGTTGAGATTCTTCATCTAAGCACAATTCCAATACCTTCTGTGCTGCCCGAGATTCTCTTTAATTTGGAGACGTTGCTGTGCAATAGAAGGTGACGGAAGGCTGAGGAGGTAGAAGATGGATTGTCAGCCTATTGTACAGTTTCTTTCTTTCTTTCTTTCTTTCTTTCTTTCTTTCTTTCTTTCTTTCTTTCTTTCTTTCTTTCTTTCTTTCTTTCTTTCTTTCTTTCTTTCTTTCTTTCTTTCTTCTGCTAAGTAGGCTCGAGGTGGATTGCAGTATTAAACACAATAAAAAACCCAAAGCAAGTTATACATTAAAAATAATTAGGCTGTAATACACGAAATAGTTGCAAACATTTATTTACAAGGCGAAACTCTATCTTAAGCCAAAAGCAGCATTCAGTGGCTCAGTCAACAAGAACAATTTTTATTTGCGGCCACAGGCCCAACCAATTGTTAAATTGATAAAAGCATGCCTGAAAAGGTGGACCTTCAGCCGTTGAGATGACGGGGGTGGTGGTGGCAACCTGACCTCTTGAGGGAGAGCATTGCATATAGGGAGATACGGTCCTTCAGGTAGCCTGGAGTTTTAGTAGCATTGAAGTCTATGCCAGCATGGGCAAAAGTTGTTGAAGTGGGACTGCCACTATACTGAACCATTAAAATCAGTGGTGGAGAGTGTCAAGAGTGTCCTTTAGAAATATCCAGAGCCACCGTGAGCTGTGTACTGTACTATAATAACAGTCTTAGAATTGTAGAGCTAGAAGGGTGTTATGGATAATTGCATCCAGCTCTTGTTACGAAGGCAGAGTGGAGACTCGAACTGTCAACCTCTGCTTCCCCAGCTAAATGCGAACCCCTCTGAGCTATCCAGGAGTTAGAAATAAATGTAGAATAACCGTAATTGTTGTAGGGAAGTAATCCTAGAACTGGAGGGCGTTTGGTCCACCAGATATTGTTGGTCTGCGATTCCCAGCTCTCCTGTTTGTTGTGCTGACAAGGGCTGTTGGGAATTTTGTTGTTGTTGTTGTTGTTGTTGTTGTTCAGTTGTTCAGTCGTGTCCGACTCTTCGTGACCCCATGGACCAGAGCTCGCCAGGCCTTCCTATCCTCCACTGCCTCCTGGAGTTTGGTCAAATCCATATTGGTTGCATCGATGACACCGTCCAACCATCTCATTCTCTGCCGTCCTCTTTTCCTTTTGCCTTCCATCTTTCCCAGCATCAGGGACTTTTCCAAGGAGTCCTCTCTCCTCATGAGGTGGCCAAATTGGGAATTACAATCCAGCAATATCTAGAGGGCCTCCTGTTGCGAATAGCAGGGAGGTATTTTGCACTAACTGTAAGCAACACATTGATGTGTACAAGCCCATTTTCAGAATTCTGTGATTATAACTCAATCCTGCTGGGAAAAGTGCATTTGGGCAGGTTTTGTATGAAGGTAGCATCTGCCCTCCACTCCTTAGAGAGGGTGTTTTAATCCCCTCTGATAGAAATGTTATGTCTCTTTCACCCAGAATGGAGATTTGCTAGAATAAGTTAAAGGGCACAGAGATGAGATAACCTTAGCTGGACATAGCGCCATATGGTTGTTGTTGATGTTTGGCTGAAGCAGAACATCTCACATTCCTGAAAGGAGAGAGATATTAGGAACCGGGACAGTCAACATGGTTGGGTTATCATTTGCACTTGAAACAAGGTAGTTTCTGCCTAGAGTTATAGTGAGTTAAGCTGGAAAAAATAATAATGTTGCAGCTACAAAAACATGCTTTTAGAGTGAAGCACCATTAACCAGTCCTGAGGAATTAAACCCAGACAATGCAGACAATGGGATGCTAATTAAAGCTTAGCAAGATGAATAGGAATGCCATGTCAACCGCAGTAAGCTTTGCAGCAATATTTCTTGACCTCTCTCATATAATATTGTGCTGCAGCTTGAATTGGGGTAGCATGGCAACTGGTGTGTGTGCGTGCGTGCGTGCGTGCGTGCGTGTGTGTGTGTGTGTGTGTGTGTGTGTGTGTGTGTGTGTGAGTGAGTGAGTGAGTGAGTGAGAGAGAGAGAGAGAGAGAGAGAGAGAGAATCTTCTGTGCCTCTTCCCCTCCCTGCATGACTCCTGGCACATATCCTTTGGCAAACATCTGTGGTCTTGCAATGGCCCCACTCTGAAAGAAGGCCATTGCAGGACCTGGCATTCCAAGTCTAACTTATTAATCATAATCATAGTCACCTTAGAATTGAGTCCAGTCCTTTTCAAGGCAATTGTGGGGAAGCAGCTCCCATGACAACATACTGTCTACTGCAGTGGTGTCCAAACGTTGGCCCTCCAGATGTTTTGGACCACTACTCCCACAATCCTTTGTCATGGGCAATATAGACCTGGAATTCTGGGAGTTGTGGTCCAAAACATCTGGAGGGTCCCAGTTTGGACACCCCTGGTCTACTGAGTCATTACACTAAGCAGCCAATAAACCTTTGGGATGATTACAGGAAACTTTGTTTTCATGCACTGGTGCGTCTCCCCTCTTTGAATCTTTGCCGATAACAAAGATGTATTAGAAGTGTCCTCTTGAGAGTCGTGAGAGAATGCGTTAAACACATACCAACATTTTGAAGTGGGAATCTTAGGGGACTGGCTGAGCAGTAGGAGCCATTAGATGTATTTCCTTCCTTTTAAGTTCAACTCCTTCCTGATGAACAAGGTTCTTTCCTCATATTTATTTTATCTCGAATGGGCAGCTCTAACCATTTGCACTTTTGATTTTACACAACGTATGATGAAAATATTTTCTGGTGGTAGCTTGCATTTCATCAGTTTTAATTAGCGATATACCTTAGAACAACTCATCAGTCACCAAAAATTGCTAGTGCGAATGAATGTTGTATATCTTCAACATGAATAAATCAGGCGCAATGTCAGAGGTCATAGTCCTGGGGCTGCTATTGAAAATGTCTTGCTTGTTTACCAAACTGTCCTTGGGTCTTTTAAAAATGAGAGTGGGGTAACTTTTCTGAATTGTTCTAACTGATAAGGAATGCTGTGCTCATGTAGAGAGGGGAGCCTTTGAAGGACCACAAGCCTTGATGGCTTCGTTTATATACGATTTCCCCCTTGAATTGGCCCAAGAATCACTGGAATGTTAGATACATGTAAGTCTTAGGTCTTAAAGGCGTGTAGTGAAGTACAGCAATATATAACAGAAGGTGTAGTGGTAATGAGTTACACAAATTGTATTAACAGTTTAAAGGTGAGTGTGGATGAATAGGATTTTTCCCCCACGAGAAAAAAATTAACTGCAATTTTTTTTATTACCAGGGGCTGGCTAAATCAGGATTACTCTGGTAAATCAAAATTTCCCTCAGGTTTAGTGATTTTGTACCTGCTAGGCCTTCCCCTGCATATTTTGATGCTATACCTGTTGTAAACTCTCTGGTTTTATCTGGTTTTGGACTCTAATCACTCTAGTCATGTAGAGCCTCAAGCTAGTTAACTGACCTGTACTCCGATTAGGAAGGCATACTAAATTGTAAACAAATGTTTTTACTAAGGTTTGCTATGTTGCAGAAGTATCCTGGAGGAAATGTTACTGGGTATTTTAGTACGTTTCCAACCACAGATCAAAGTGCTGGTTTTGACCAATAAAGCCCTGAACAATATGGGTCTAGATCAGTGTTGGCGAACCTATGGCATGGGTGCCAAAAGTGGCACTTGGAGCCCTTTCTGTGGGCACCTGACATTGCCCCTTCACAGCTGCCTAAATTCAGGTTAAATTGCTGTATTGGCACTTTGCGACTAATTAGTGGGTTTTGAATCGCAATTTGGGTACTCGGTCTCTAAAAGATTCGCCATCACTGGTCTAGATTATCTGAAAGACCAAATCCACCCATACAGGTCCACCTGGGTTTTAAGATCTGCTGGAGAAGTCTTTCTCATCGCCTATTGCTTTCAGAGGGGATCTGGTGAGACTTGAGAAAGGGTCTTCCTGTTAGCTTGGCAGCCTCCTGGGCACAGTGGTTAAACTGCAGGACTGCAGTCAAGACTCTGTGGCCTGAGTTCAGTCCCGATGGGCTCAGGTAGCTGGTTCAACGTTGGCTCAGCCTTCCATCCTCCTGAGGGTAAATTGAGAGCCCAGCTTGCGGAAGAGTGTGTGGGCAACGTGTAGCCTGCATCAGTAAATTGTAAAGTGCCCAGAGAGTGCTTTAAGCACTATGAGATGGTGTGTACAGTATAAGCAACACATCTTGCTTTCACCTAGCCTTTGGAACTCCTTGCTAAGAGAGGCTAGGTTTGCTCCCTTTTTGTTTTCCCATCAGTAACAGATGAAGACCTTTTTATTTAAGCAGGCTTTTGACAATTACAAGAATTGGAAGATGTGCTGGGCCAGGCATGTCCAAACTTCATCCCTCCTGATGTTTTGGACCACAACTCCCAGAATTCTAAGCTTAGATTGCCAATGACAAAGGGCTGTGGGAGCTGTGGACCAAAACATCTGGAGGGCCGAAGTTCGGACATGCCTGTGCTAGGCTATATATATATATATAGACTATATAGCAGTGTTGTCGAACCTATGGCACGGGTGCAAAAGGTGTCACTTGGAGCCCTTTCTGTGGGCACTCAACATCGCCCCTTCACAGTCACCTGTATTCAGGTTAAATTGCTATATTGGCACTTTGCAAAAAATAATAATGGTTTTTGAATCACAGTTTGGGCACTAGGTCTCTAAAAGGTTCGCCATCACTGCTATATAGGATATACTGTATAGGAATCTTTATTGTCATTGCCCCCTTTCAGGAACAATGAAATGTATTTATTGTGTGATAAAACCCTGTTGCTTTGCTCTGGTTATTCTAGAGTAGACCCATCAATCAGTGGGAATTCATGAGTCAAATCTTCTGTAAGTTCCATTAATTCAAAGGGCCCTACTCCAGTTAGGACTTGCTGTAGCTAAAGTAAGTTGCAACCAGAGTAGCCCTATTTGTATCATTGGAACCCCTGGTGGAGTTGACTCACCACAAGCCGCTTTGGGTCCCATATCTGGGAGAAAAGTGGAATACAGTGGTACCTTGTATAAAGGAATTAATTCGTTCCAAATGAAATTATGTTAAGCAAATTTTCCTTTATACAAATCCTCATAGGAATGCATTGAAAATGGAGCAATCCCATTTTTATGTTGTACAGATTTTCCCCATAGGCAATTATGTTAAGCAAATTTCCCCATCTCCGGAATTTTTTATGTTGTACAGAGTTTATGTTATGCAAACTGTTTGTTATACAAGGGTCCACTGTATTAAATGGATGGATGGATGGATGGATGATACATTTAGCAATCTCATTATATCGTGTAATGAGGTAGTGTAAAACTGTAGCTATTTTCAAGGAGTAATATGGGAATCAAGCATGTTCAAAACTGAGTGAATAATATTGGATTCATGTGGTAAGGATTATCTTCGTGAGTTAAATTATATTGCTTTAATTAATTAAATACCAATAACCAATATTTCATGAATTGAGATTCCAATGTATGCTTGAAGAACCCTAAGTAGCCATGTCTAGGAGTCCTTGATTTTTCATCTCTGTGAATGTTGATGCAGCTACAGGATAGTGATTTTTGAATGATGAAAGTAGCCAGATTAGAGGGTAGTTCAATTTTCCTGTTACACTAATTCCATTTTGGTGTTTCATTTAAGATATATTGCAACAGTCTAATTCGGATGCCTGTGATTTCTTAAGCTGTTTTGTGGGTTCTGCTCTTCTGTGAGAGGAAAAAATTTAATTGACACTCCTGGATCCTCCAAGAACTGGGTTTCAATGGGCTTCAATTCCCCTGCAGCACTCTAGCACGAGTAATAATAGCAAAAACAACCTGGTTTTTCATAATCTGAAGTGGATTTCTAGCCATACACAGTTTCCGTTTTGGAGAGTGCTCATCCATAGGGTCATTTTGAGTTGGAGGTGACCTGACAGCGTGTAAAACAGCAGTTTGGATGAAGCTGTTTGGACGGACAGCGAAACGTTTCTATCTCTCAAAAAAGAAGTCCAGGAGCCATGACTCCACTCCCAGATAAACTCACCTGGATGACTGAGAATCTTCACAGACATATTTCATTCTTATAATTTGTTGGCCGTCCGCCAGAGCATCACATTGGCCATTTCAGGGCTTTGCCAGTGTTGTCTACTCTGCAGGCCGTAGCAACTCGCACGATTTGTGGAACGGCCAGAGCGTTATGGGATTTTGAGTTAAAAGAAAGGGTCAGGACAGTGGCTTATCAAACTCCGTGTGAAGAAAGTGGGGTGGGTGGAATGGAGATGGGAATCCTCACCCAGGCCTCACACCCTCTCCTTAGCTAACCTGGAATATCAGCCATCACTGGTCCAGGGATTGTTGGAGTAGCAGCTGGATCCTATGTGCCTAGGAAGTGTGTATGTTTTGCATAGCTTCCCATAGGCCTCAGCAGGGGAGATTAATCTGGGTCTGTTGTGCCCGTTTCCACTGGTCTTCCTGCCTAGTAGTTCCTCCTTGCTTTGTCACTTCTCTCAGCAACTCTAGACAAGGTATCTAATGAGGTAGTTAAGACCAAAATAAGTATGACCTTTTGTACGTACCAAAGGCATTTTAAAGATTTTGAGGGTTACAGCACCACTTTTGCACATCCTGTGTGAATTGCTTTTTAATCTAGACCTATCTCTGGTTTTTTTGTACTCGACTTCATTCTACAGCAGGCCTGCCCAACAGGTAGACCGTGGGCTACTGGTAGCCCGCGAAGGGTTCAAAAGTAGCCCGCCAGCTATCAGTAAAAAAAGTGAGGGGGTATGTTCTCCACCCCTCCCTCCCCCATCCCAAGGACCACCACTGCCCCAGCAAAGTTCTGGGTCTGCTAGCCCACTGTCTCAGCCAAGCGGGGCAGCTCAAGGGCTATGGCGCATTGAAATCTGTTCCCTCCAGAATGGAAGAATTGCTTTTCCATGCATTCCTATGGGAAACCGCTGCTCTACTTACAACAGTTTTTACTTATGAGCATGTGCTTGGAATGGATAAAATACGTAAGTAGAGGTTTTAGTGTAGTAGCCCTCAGGCACTTTGGGCCGGAAAAAGTAGAGCTTGACCTGTTCAAAGTTGAACAGCCCTGTTCTACAGAATTGCTATTCCGTTGAGACTCTGAGTCGCATCATCCGTCATCTTTGAATGAGCTGACTAATCACACAGAATAAAGCCCAAGGAAAGAAAACGATATTCGATATTATCTTTTCTTATATGAAGAGTAGTCATTAGCATCTTATAATTGTGGAGTGGTAATTAAATTAGATTGTTTCCATTGAAATTATAGTGGAGCTTTAGTGTCCAAAGTGATTTTCTTCTCAGGGTAGCTGTCCTTGACAGAACATAGGAAAACTCTGCCGGATAAGGCCAAGCTAGTCTGGCCAAGGAGATGCCCCAAAGTAGATCATGAGCTCAACAGAGATAATATTTAACTAATTTGTCAATTGCCGTTATATTGCAGCTGTTATTTGTTTCAGGTGGCTTCTAATATACAGTGGACCCTTGTATAACAAACAGTTTGTATAACATAAAATCTGTACAACATAAAAAATTCCGGAGAGGGGGGAAATTTGCTTAACATAATTGCCTATGGGGAAAATCTGTACAACATAAAAATGGGATTGCTCCATTTTCAATGCATTCCTATGAGGATTTGTATAAAGGAAAATTTGCTTAACATAATTTCATTTGGAACGAATTAATTCCTTTATACAAGGTACCACTGTATTGTACTGTAGCCATAGTAATTTTGTTACATGCTGTCAAGTCACCACCAACACATGATAGCTGAATGAATAAGCAGCATCCCAAGTAAGTGTCCAGTCCTCAACTGACCTACATACCCTGTTTCCCCGAAAATAAGACCTCCCCAAAAAATAAGCCCTAGCAGGATTTCTATGCTTTTGTTAAATATAAGCCCTACCCTGAAAATAAGACCTAGTAATGGGCGTGGCTATGGTTGCGTGCAGGGCTGACATTCAAGCATATTATACTTAATAAAAGTAAGACACCCCCTGAAAATAAGCCCTAGTGTGTCTTCTTGAGAAAAAATAAATATAAGACAGTGTCTTATTTTTGGGGAAACACGGTAGTTCCTGCAGACTCAAGCCTATGGCTTTCTTTAAGGTCTTACAATTAACATTTCTGCTCATTTCTTTCAAACCCAAGCTATGGCTTGATTTATTGCAGTGCTGCTCAACCTTGAGTCCCCCAGATGTTCTTGGGTTCACATTCCCAGAAGCCTTCACCACTAGTTGTGCTGGCCAGGATTTCTGAGCGTTGCAGTCCCAGGAACATCTGAGGACCCAAGGTTGGGAAGCACTAGTACGTGGGACAATGGTCTCAAAAAAAGAGAGATTCAGTTTAAACATTAGGAAGAACTTCATGACAGTTAGAGCTGTTCGGCAGTGGAATAATATGCTGCCACAAAGGAGGGTGTTGGTGGAGTCTCCTTCTTTGGAGGTTTTTAAACAGAGGCTGGATGGCCATCTGTCGGGAGTCCTGTGATGGGAGTTCCTGCATGGCAGGGGGTTGGGCTAGATGGCCCTTGAGGTCTCTCCCAACTCTATGATTCTATGATTCTATGAATCCATCTCTTATGGATTGTGGCGCAGTGGTTAAATGGCTGTATTGCAGCTAAAACTGCTCACAACCTGGGGTTCAATCCCAGGTAGCCGGCTCAAGATTGACTAAGCTTTGCATCCTTCCGAGGTCAGTAAAATGAGTACCCAGCTTGCTTGGAGGGGGGCCAATGTGTAGCCTGCATATTGTAATTAGACTGTAAACTAGAGACTACTTGAAGTAGTATGGGGCAGTATATAAGCAGAACACTTTGTTTAGTCTTCTTTTTTTGCTGATTTCAACTTTCTCTGTTTTTAACAGTGAGACTTGGTTTTTTTTCATGATGTGACAAAAGTATGGTAGTCTTAGTTTCATCATTTTTGCTTCTGGCTTGATTTGACCTACTTGTTTGTTTTACTGTTGGTTCATGATATTCATCAAGCTATCCTTCAGCACCATATTTCAATTGAATTAATGTTTTGTCCTATCAGCTTTCTTCACTGTTCATTTTACACATCCTTACACAGTAATCTGGAATACCATCGTTCAGATAATCTTTCTCTTGGTCTCCAGTGGCACATCTGTACACTTGATTAACTTTTAAAGTTCCTTCATTGCTTCCCTTCTCACTTTTGATCTTCTTCTGATTTCTTGACTGTAGTATTACTATGAACTGATGGTTAAAGCAAGGTGTTCAGAGCTTCGAACCAAACCCGAATTTAAAAACACACACAGAAGAAATACAATGGCACCCTAAAGACTAACATTGCCACCATCTTTTTTTTGTATTTTATTTTGGTTTGGTTTTGTCTGGATACTCTTGGACAGACTAACATGACTATTACCATGTTTTCCCATGTATAAGACACCCCCATGTATAAGATGACCCTACTTTTCCAACCCAAAATTACTGTTTTGCAACTGTGTGCGGTTCTCTCCTCAGCTTACCTCTGTGTATAAGACAACCCTCAATTTTTAGTCTAACAATTTTAGATAAAAACATCTTATACATGGAAAATACTGTACTTTGAAAGCTACAAAGTCTTCAACTAATTCAACTACTGTATTTCAGTTTTGACATTGAAATGATGTAGTTATTTTAATTATTCCTTGGATATCTCTTTCCTTAATATTCAGCTACTGTCCTTTGTTTTTGTACTGATAGTCACTTGGTACGCTGTTTCAACGACAGCACGCTGTTGGTGGAATCTTCCACTTGGGAAACACCTTCAGATCTGACATGGTGAGTGAAGGAGAGGCAACAAGAACAATAGGCAGTCTTGTGGCCTCTTATAAAGTATTACATTTCTATAGGTTTTTGTGGGCGTATGTTTTTGTGGACCACAGTCCACTTTTCCAGGTATATTTAAGACTCTCCTGAACTCTTTGTTGCTCCTTTTTAACCATAAAAGAATGGCTAAGGCATTACAGATGGTTAGGTTGCCTGGAACTAAAAGTTCTGGGAGCAGTCTCCCTAGAAGATGCTAGGAAAGAAAGCCTTTCTTTGGAGGAGGCCTTCTGGCTATAGTTCCATCCCAGCAAAGTCCCATCAGACCTTTAGGTGCCTTTCCTAGTTCTTCTAAGTCTTAGAAGCATGGCTCCAAATACAGTACTTGAGGCTAGTATGTGTACCCTAAAATCTACTTGGAAACAAAAAAGGCAGCCAGGGGAATGGAAGTAGATTGAGAAGTTTTGTGTTTGAAAGTGAAAAACAAAACAAAAAACAAACACAATTGCAGATGGTATGCAGTATAAGGCAATGTTGGTGAATCCGTGACATGGCTGCCCAAGGTAGCACGCAGAACCCTTTCTGTGGGCACGCAACATCGCCCACTCACAGCCACGGCACTTCCCCCTCCGCTCAGAGCATGCCACTGTGCTCCGTGCAGAGACCTGGGCAAAGGAGAGTCAGCAGCTTGTGGGCTCGTTTGTAGCCCCAATTTACACTCCAGCCACGCCACTCTCGGCATCTCAAAAGCAGCGTGGCTGGTGTCAAGCCCCGCACACAGAACACACACACAAACAGAGTTCAGTTCTTTGCCAAGATCTTTAGTGGAAAGCCAGATAGATAACAGAATCCAACACCCAGCAATTAACAGTCCAAGTCAAAGCCAGAATAACTCACGGAAACCAGATGCCAAACTCAAGGGAACAGATAAAGCCGTTGTCCAGGAAGCCAGTCCAAAATCAGGAAACAGAGCCAAGGTCACAGACAGGAAGGTGGTTGCAAGCTCAAATGACGCATTGCTCCCACAGAGAGCTCAAGGTAAGCTTGCCAGCTTTATCCCAAAACAGGGAACACACCCTTACTTCTAGAAAGGCTCCTGCTAGTACTCAGGGCTTCCAGACCTGATTCCCCGTCTAGCATCAAAGACCCTTTCCCTAGCTCTCCTGGTAGAATGTCTTTGCAGAATCCTGCTCATAGCCCTTCTAGGAGGAGGAGATATGCTTTCAGCTGAGTCATCAGACCCAGCTGCCTGCTGAGTTGAGTTGCAAGGCTCCTCCAGCACTCTTCACCATTTAACCCCTCAGATTCAGGTTCTGTGACAGGCAGGGTCATGGCACTATCCCCCTCCCCATGGTCCCCCTCTTCTGATGGGCCAGGCCTATCATGGAATTGTTGAACCAACTCAGGAGCATGCATGTTGGACGCAGGTTCCCATGACCGATCTTCAGATCCATAACCTTCCCAGTCTACCAAATACTGCAATCCTCCACGGTGTATTCGAGAATCTAAGATTTGATGGACTTCATATTCTTCTTCTCCTTCTACTAAAATTGGTGGAGGAGGTTCAGGATTCGGTGGTCGGTTGGGGTCAGGGTCTGCAGCTGGAACCAAGAGGGATCGGTGGAATATGTCAAGCCCCGCACACAGAATACACAGCAAGCCAAGTTCAGTTCTTTGCCAGGAACTTTAGTTGTAATCCAGATAACGAACAAAGTACAGTCCGAATCAAAGCCAAAATACCTTACAGAGCCAAATGCCAAGTTCAAGGGTACAGAGAAACGTCGTAGTCAGAAAGCCGGTCCAAGGTCAGGAAACAGAATCTGGATACACACAGGAACGTGGTGACAAGGTAAGTGACGCATTGCTCCCACAGAGGTTTCAGGGTAAACTTGCTAGGTTTATCCTAAACCAGGGAACACACCCATATCTCTGGCAAGGCTCCTGCTAGAACTCAGGGCTTTCAGATCTAATTCTACGCCTATCATTAAAGATCCTTTCCCTGGCTCTCCTGTTAGTTCTTCTTTGCAGGATCCTGTTCCTAGCCCTCATAGGAGGAGGAGATGTGCCCTCAGCTGTGTCCTCAGACTCAGCTGCCTGCTGAGTTGAACTACAAGGCTCCTCCTGCTGTTCTTCAGCATTTAACCCTTCACATTCAGGTTCTATGACAGGCAGGGTCCTGGCAGAATACTGGATGAATATGAAGGGAATCAGGTAATTGCAGACGAAAAGCAACTGGATTGATTTGTTCTAAGATGGGATAAGGGTCATGGGTCAGGGTCATGGCAGCTGGAGAGTTAACTGGGGCTACAAAGGAGCCCACAAACTCCTGCCTCCCTTTGGGGGAGAAAGGTGGCATAGAAATAAAGTTCATCATCATCACCATCACCATCATCTCTTCACGGAGCCATTTTGAGACCGCTGAAACGGTTCTGTGCAGAGAGCGGGCGAAGGGGAGACAGCGTTTTTGTGAGCTCATTCGTAGCCCCCGTTTACTCTCCAGCCGTGCCATTCTGGGCATCCCAGAAGCAGCGAGTCTGGCGAGGCTACGAAGGAACCCACAAACCACTGCCTCCCCCTTTACCCGGCTCTCTTCACGGAGCCATTTCAGTGGTCTCAAAACAGAACCGTGAAGAGAGCTGGGCAAAGGGGAGGCACCCCATGCTACCCTTCGGGAAAGCGGGGATCGAAGAGCAGGTTTTTGAATTTTCTGGGTTCACAGCGAGGGTGCTATGGCCAAGGGAAATTCAAAAGCCTGCTCTTTGATCCTTGCTTTCCCGAAGGGTAGCACCCAAAGCATTTGTAACCCAGGGTACCACTGTATTCAGGTTAATCTGCCGTATTGGCACTTTGCAAAAAAAAAAAAAGTCTTGAATTGCAGTTTGGTCACTCAGTCTCTAAAAGGTTCACCATCACTGCTATAACCTTTGGTTGTGTCCCTGCCTGCATGTTTTTCTTCTTTGGAGGAAAAAAAAACCCTGCATGGAAATCACAAAAGGACTAATCTAAGATGGGGGCCTGAATGGCAATTTTCTATGAATCACTTCTGGTAAAGGATCATTCAGTCTCAACCCTAGTGCTGCAGAGGGTAGAACAATAAATACCATCTCGCTCTTTTATCTTGTAAGAGTTGCTTAAGTGGGTTGTTTGTTTTTTTAATGATGGTGTGATCCACAGGACCCATAAATGCCCTGTGATTTTGTTCACATGGAAATAGCTCTGTGGTATTTTGACTCAAAGGTCTCTTGTTGCATTTAATATCTACAATACACTTACTAATCTACTCTCTTGTGTTTTCCATATGGCCAAGTAATTAGCCTGAGATACAGTCCTTTCTCTTTTGTTTTTGCCTGCCAGATGGTTACTTAGGTAACTGCCTGGTCTTCCTATGTACAGTAGGAGTTCATGATAGCCTTCTGTGATGAATAACCTCTCTTGCATAATAACCACTAAAATTATATAGTAAATAACAAGCCCTCAAGTTCTACACTGGATCAGCAACAACTACCTTGAATGAGGCAGCTTTTTATTTATTTATTTATTTATCTATTTATTTATCTATCTATCTATTTATTTATTTAAGTTCTTTACCGCCCTGTTAATGTTATTACTCTCTAGTAGGGGATCATGTAGGTACTATGCAACAATATCCCCATTACTTTTCCTTTGAATGTAATACACCTTTGAAGAGTATTTTCAGTATGGATCTGTTTGGAAATTAATTTGGCACCCAGTCTGGGAGATTTTTCCAGCACAATGGGTCTTTTTCAGTATCCATATGAATTGGGGCGGGGTGGGGTGGAGCGAGATGGGAAGTAGTCTTGGAGGCAGAGTACTGTAGGTGCTTTCTGTGGCGTAAAAAAATAATAATCCCAGGTCCAATCCCTGTTGCCAGAAGTTATGGGTCACCTTGTAAGTAATCAAAACTCTTGGGATTTTGGGGACCTCTTTCCAAATTTCCACTTTGGTCATAAAATTCATTAGCCTTGATCCAATTATGTGAGAATGAAGTGGAGAGGGGAGGAAGGTCACGCCTGGGTCGTTGAATTCATTGGAGGTGAGATAGAATGCAAATAGAACAACTTTAAATAAATAATTGTTAATTTAGCTTGTTTTTATCCCAAATTTGTTCATTACTTTCTTATTATTTTGAAAGATAAATTTTATTGTTTGTGTTCATTTGAAACTGGATGACCTACATCCTCTATATGTCTGTGAAGATTCTCAGTCATCCAGGTGAGTTTATCTGGAAGTTGAGTCATGGCTACTGGACTTCTTTTTTGAGAGATAGAAACGTTTCGCTGTTCATCCAGACTGATGAAGCTGTTTGGATGAACAGCGAAACGTTTCTATCTCTCAAAAAAGAAGTCCAGTAGCCATGACTCAACTTCCAGATACATCCTCTATATTTTAACACTGTAGTTGAGGTTTGGTGGTGGTGAGAACTAAAGTTGATTACAATGGTACCTTGGTTTAAGTAATTAATGTGTTCTCTGGGACATTTTGTATCCTGAAAAACGTGTAAACCGAAGCACAGCTTCCCATAGGGATGCACTGAAAACCAATTAATCTGTTCTGGAGGTCAGAAAAAAAAGCAAAACAGTCACATACACCGCCACATACAATGCAGAATACACAGAAACAGGCACGGAAGCAATGGATGATCAGCTCCCTCCCTTTCACTGCTTGATAAATGCACCAAAAAGTTCAAAAAGTCCAAAACCTGCTGCAAAAAAAATGTCCAGCATGGCCCCAAAACTTGATGAAAAAACCAAATCCAGCTCCTCCCACACCTCCACAAACTACGGGGGCACAATGCATTCTGAGTGCACTTTTTCATGATGCCTAACAGAAAAAATGTAACCCGAGGCATTCCACTGAATTCTTTTTAACCCAAGGCATCCCCATTTCCAATTTTTTTTTAACCCGAGTTTTTCGTAACCTGAAGCATTTGTAACCCAGAGTACCACTGTATTTTCTTCTGAGTTTGTCATGCAGCCAATTTAATTGCTCAACATTACTAAGAAAAATGTAGACATCTCAACACAACTGCCATCACAGACCTGCAACTGCTTTGCAGTTCATTATTTGCCACCTTGAGTATTTTTTTATAGACAAAAAAAATATTTTTCGCTGTCTTGGACTCTCTTTGAGATATACACAAGTGGGTAGGCTTGCAGAGGGCTCCCCTTATTAATTAGAAGTGCTGCTCTGGTGTCATTACTTAATTGGATGCCACAGGAACTGGATGCAATGCTCTTAATTAGAGGAGGAGCTGTAGCTTAGCAGTAGAATGCCTGCTTTCTATGCAGATGGTCCTCCGTTCACTGCTTCTCATCTTCATGCAAAAAAAATCTTTCTCAGATACCAGGGCTGGGAGTGTTCCCTGGTGAACTCATGCCAGTTGGAAGAGACAGAACAGGGTTTGTGGAATGAAATATTGAAAATACCGTCTTTTTTTGAAAATCTTTATACAAACTGAGTGAATGCCCTGTTTGTATTTACTTTTGATTTTGTTTTTAGTTTTGGATGCAGGGGTTATTCAGAATTGAAAACAGGCTCCTTAATTTTTTTCTGTTTGATTCCTTCTCTTTCCCCCAGTACCTGTTTTCTCCTACTGCTCACCCTTTCACATTGTTCAGTTGAATTTAAAATTGTGTCGGCTTGACAATTTTGCCTCCTGCCACAATCTTGCCGAAGTGACATCCTTTTTTCAGAGAGGTAGGTAGCTGTTGTAATCTGCTTGGGAGAAACAAAAACATGAAGCAAAGTGTTGTGACATCTCTCTTATCCACGGTTTTCATTATCCACAGGAAGGCCTGGAACCAATCCCCAGCGGATACCAGGGTCCTACTGTACAGTATCTTGAAACCGCATAGAGAGCACCTTTGCTTCCAAAAGGTGGCCATCCTTGGTACAGTACTAATGAGTAGTTCAACAAGGCTAATAAGCATTTAAGAAATTCATATGAACCTTCCATCACATTTCAGTGGTTATGAATCTCATCACTGACTAACTGGATCTTGGACCTTATGTGATCCAACATGGTTGTGAGTAGTCAACTGGGACACCACAGATGCAAACAAATGCTACTACAATAAATTTACATTCAAGTTTTCTAAGCAATCGGTGTTGTTGTCCCCAGATTTCCCTTGGGTGGAACTGAAGTTTCAGCAATATTTCTGTGTTCTGTTCTCAGAGGCATCTTTAAAACGGGGTAATCTTCATGTAAAAAAGCTTTGTAAATCCAGGGAATTTCTCCTTGTTTAAATTTCTCCTTTGTAAATCCACCCTATTTCTCCTTGTTAAAATCCCAGGGAGTGATTTTCCTAGGTCTGTAGCCATTAGTCATGGGCTGATAAACATTCTAGTTTGCAACTTTCAGAATTACATAAGAGGAAATGTCAGAAGGCATTATAATTACCCAAACCTATTAAAACATTGTTAAAAAAGTGAATTGTATTATGATTATGGAAATATTCATACGCTTCAAGAGTGCAGGATGAGGGGGAATTTTGCATCATAAATCTAGATTGCTTCAGCTGTAAATGGATATGATAAAGGTCAAAAAATGGTAGGGACCTAACTGAAGCAGAAGAGATCAAGAAGAGATGGCAAGAACATACAGAGGAATTATATCAGAAAGATCTGGATGTCTCTGATAACCAAGATAGTGTAATTGCTGATCTGGAGCCAGACATCCTGGAAAGTGAAGTCAAGTGGGCCTTAGAAAGCATTGCAAACAACAAGGCCAGTGGAGGTGACGGCATTCCAATTGAACTCTTTAAAATCTTAAAAGAGGATTCTGTAAAGGTGCTGCATACGATATGCCAGCAAATTTGGAAAACCCAGCAGTGGCCAGAGGACTGGAAAAGATGAGTCTACATCCCAATCCCAAAGAAGGGCAACGCCAAGGAATGCTCCAACTATCGTATAATTGCACTCATTTCACACGCTAGCAAGGTTATGCTCAAAATTCTGCAAGGCAGGCTTCACCAGTATGTGGCCAGGGAAGTCCCAGAAGTGCAAGCTGGATTTCGAAGGGATAGAGGAACTAGAGATCAAATCGCCAACATGTGCTGAATTATGCAGAAAGCCAGAGAGTTCCAGAAAAGCATCTACTTCTGCTTCATTGACTATGCCAAAGCCTTTGACTGTGTGGACCACAACAAACTATGGCAAGTCCTTAAAGGAATGGGAATGCCTGACCACCTTATCTGTCTCCTAAGAAATCTATATGTGGGACAAGCAGCAACCGTCAGAACTGGATATAGAACAACGGACTGATTTAAAATTGGGAAAGGAGTACGACAAGGCTGTATACTGTCACCTTGCCTGTTTAACTTATATGCAGAGTACATCATGAGAAAGGCAGGTCTGGATGAATCACAAGCCGGAATTAAGATTGCCAGAAGAAATATCAACAACCTCAGATACGCAGATGATACTACTAGAGGAGGAATTAAGGAACCTCTTAATGAGGGTGAAAGATGAGAGTAAAAAAATGGGCTGAAGCTCAACATCAAAAAAACTAAGATCATGGCCGCCCGTCCCATCACCTCCTGGCAAATAGAAGGGGAAGAAATGGAGGCAATGACAGAGTTTATTTTCTTGGGCTCCTTGATCACTGCAGATGGCGACTGCAGCAACAAAATTAAAAGACGCCTGCTTCTTGGGAGGAAAGCAATGGCAAACCTAGATAGCATCCTAAAGAGCAGAGACATCACTTTGCCAACTAAGGTCAGGATAGTCAAAGCTATGGTTTTTCTAGTAGTGATGTATGGAAGTGAAAGCTGGACTATAAAGAAGGCTGATCGCCGCAGAATTGATGCTTTTGAGCTGTGGTGCTGGAGGAGAGTCTTGAGAGTCCCCTGGACTGCAAGGAGATCAAACCTATCCATCCTGAAAGAAATCAAGCCTGAATGTTCACTGGAAGGACAGATTTTGAAGCTGAGGTTACAGTACTTTGGCAACCTCATGAGGAGAGAGTACTCCTTGGAAAAGTCCCTGATGTTGGGAAAGATGGAAGTCAAAAAGGAAAGGGGACGGCAGAGATTGAGATGGTTGGACGGTGTCATCGATGCAACCAATATGGATTTGACCAAACTCCGGGAGGCAGTGGAATATAGGAAGGCCTGGCAGGCTCTGGTCCATGGGGTCAGAAAGAGTCGGACACAACTGAACGACTGAACAACAACACTCTTGAAAAGTATACTTTTAAAATTGGCGATAATACATTATTGTTATTTTTCATTTTCAAGAAGACATATTTACTAGACACTAGATGATCTCTCTACCCCTGGGATTGATTTGTGCCACACAAAGCTGTGTTATTGCTCAGAGAAATTCTGTTGAAATATCAGCATTGGACAAATAAGGCCTTGTTCCTTGACAAATGAATATCGACATAAGAATATGCACACATAAAGTAGTAGTGTTACCCATGAATACGCCAGATTGTAGTCCGTTGTAGACATAATTTTATTTGCCCATCCGAATTTTAGATGATGGGCCTGTGGCTGAATAATGCATTTTGTTTCTCTGTTGGCATTAACTTTCAGGAAAATAAAGGCACTCATCAGGAAAGCTGTCTGCATGGCTGGATCATGTATACGTGTTTCAGACCACAAATTCATGGCTGTCTGGCTGCAACAGTTTTCTTTAACATTGAGATCTTCCTTTCCATGATTATCTGTCAGCAGCTGATGAACAGAACCTTTGTAGGCCAGTAGTGTAATGACACCATCAAGTTGAAAAGGAATCACAGTTAACCCTATTAAGACTTTCAAGGAAAATGAGATATAGTATTTAAGGAGAGTTTTTTCCTGGTTTATTTATTTATCTTATTTATTTTAGAGTATTCGTACCCTGCCTTTCTCCTTGTAAAAAGCACCCAAGGCGGCTTACAGAATGAGGGATAATATACAGTCCAGTACAATTAAGACATGTTAAAGTATTGAGAACAGGGAATTGAGGGACATCTTGCAGCATTAAAAGACAACATTACATTAACGCTACAAGAGAACGCGAGCAGTTAAAAGGGAGTAAAGTTCCATGTAAAGTTATGAGTGACGGAAACTAACATTGAAACCCATAAGGTTATAAGTAGTTATAAACACACAGTCTATGTGATCCTGTAGATGCATATAAAAGACACATACTAGGAGGTAGACTATCATTTAAGGAAAGCTTGCCGGAGGAGAAAGGTCTTTGCCTGTTTCCGGAAAGACAACATGAGTTTCCATGGCCCAGCAGGGATTCAGACCCAGGTCTCCTGAGCTCTTAGTCCAGGGGTGTCCAAACTTTTTGCAAGGAGGGCCAGCTTTGGCGAGGTGAAAATGTCTCGGGGTCGACCATCCAGCTGCATTTGGCCTCTGCGCCAGACTTTGGACAAGTCTCTATAACATGCAAGGAGGCGGGGAGGATGCTGTAGCAACAGAGCCAGGGTCGGGTAGGCTGGGCAGGTGGCCAGAGGCAGGGAAGGCAGGCAAACCGTAAAACTGCAAGCTGACGTCTCCATCCGGTATGGGGAGGGGCCAACTGGCGGGGATGTCAGGCTGAGCTGGTGGGGAGAAGAGGCTGCGGGCCGCTTGAAATTTGAATATGGGCCGCATTTGGCCCCCGGGCCTGACTTTGGACATGCCTGTCTCAGTCCATCACTTCATCCATTACACTAGTAATGAAAACCGTGAATAAGAGAACGCTTGCCCACCCACCCACCCAAACTGCTGTTTCCTGACAGTAGCTTGCTTTATGACTGCTATTTTGAGACAGTAGCTTGCTTTAAAGATGCTTTTCGTGGCAATAACTTGCTTTGTGGCTGCTGAATTACTTAACCCCCCCCCCCGCAACCGTGGATAACTGAATCAGTGGATACGGGGGTCCTACTGTACTTGTTTTCAATAGACAGATAATAATACCTTTGGAATTAGTGGTGCTCCTTTCACTGTGCCCTCCCAGGAAGCAGCATGTCTAAAACAGGGCCCTGCTGTGTTATACCAGCTCGTGCTTTCTGCTCTTTAGGCCAGGCCTGCCCAAAGTCCGGCCCGGGGGCCAAATCCGGCCTGTCAGGCCATTCTGAGTGGCCCGCGGCTGGCTGGCCTGCCCCTCCCTCCCCCTCCTTCGCCCCACCTTCTGCCACCGCCAAGGAGCTTTGGGGTGGGCTGGTGGGCGAGCCGTCACCACTGCGGGGGAGCTTGGGGGGGGTTGCAAGGTCGCACAGATCACCTCTTGCACGGGGCGACCTGTGGCCATGGCTCCCTGTGCTTCCTTTGTTCCCCACCTTCCTTCTTTCATCCCTCCCTTGGTCCCCACCTTCCTTCCTGCGGGTGGGGTTGCAAGGGGTCTGTGGGTGGGGCTTGCAGTGGGGTGGCAGGGTCAGGGAGCAACCGGCCCCTGACACATTCTCAGCCACCAAATCTGGCCTTCCTTACAAAAAGTTTGGGCACCCCTGCTTTAGGCTGAAAGAATGCCTACCCATCACCCGTTTCCTCCAGCTGGATTGGACTGTTTGTTTTTTCACCCTCCTTTGATTATAGAGTGGCTTGATTACATATGCTTTTTAAAGAAGACTAAAGTTCAGTGAGTGAACTGGCAAATAAGAACAAGACAGCATTGTGGGGGCAGGTTTTCCCTTGGGACCAAGGTAATTTATTCCCACTAGCGAAATGGAATTGGGGTCTTTTCATTTTTTCTGCTGGTGGTGTAGTTGTGGGAAGCGGATATTTTAAAAATAACAGCTATATTATTTATTTCTTAGAAATAAATAAATAAAAAATTAAAAACGATGCTCATACTTTTTAAAAAGAAACTGTCTTTAAACAAAATCCTTGATAGGAGGGTAATGCTGGAATGTTTGTATATTAGACCACAGTGTGCAAATATTCCAGCACCACCAGCCACCACCTCCTACTGAGACCATGGTCTGAAGGCAGTTGTTTTTTTTTAAATCAACATTGTTGCAAAAAGCAATGGGAAGGGCATTTAAGAGGCGAGGGCTCATTTTTGCATAGGTTGTTTGCTGTGTTGCTTTTTCAAATAAGGCCTCCGAGAGCCAGATAATAATTGGATCTTCTCTGCTTGCCCTTCCTGTTCCTCCCCTCTCACACTGCTAACATAACATGTAGCCCATTTAATGACGCTTAAGCTTTATAACTACTTTTCTCCTTTGAGTGGAAATCCAGAAGGATTTGTGAACATCTCACAGCTAAACACACTTTCAGGACCTCCCTTATGAGGAAAGGCTAAAAACTTTTGGGGCTCTTTAGTCTGGAAAAAAGGCGCCTGAGGGGGGATATGATTGAGACATACAAAATAATGCAGGGCATGAGTCAAGTGGACAGAGGGACACTCTTCTCTCTCACACAAAATACCAGAACTAAGGGACATCCACTCAAATTGAGGGCTGGGAGAGTAAGAACAGACAAAAGAAAATATTTTTTAACCCAGCGTGTTGTTAGTCTGTGGAACTCCCTGCCACAGAATATGGTGATGGCATCTGGCCTCGATGGCTTCAAAAGGGGATTGGACAAATTCCTGGAGGAGAAGTCCATCACAGGTTACAAACCATGATGGAGATGTGTCATCTCCAGGCTTAAACTGGGGTACTTCGAGGGCCAGATGCAGGGGAGTGGTATCAGGAGACAGATATCTAGTCTTGTGCGCTCCCAGAGGCATCTGGTGGGGCCGCTGTGAGATACAGGAAGCTGGACTAGATGGGCCTTTGGCTTGACCCAGCAGGGCTCTTCTTATGTTCTGATGTTCTTAGGTGTGCAGGAAATGCACGTGTCCTTTACCCAGCACAGCTTTGAAGCCAGCTAGAATTTGGTGGAGGAGAGTCTTGCAGGCTGATGATTCACAAAGGAACATCTATACACCATAGGTGGAAATGTGTGGCCTTCCACGTGTTAGAACCTTAGATAATAATCTTAGAACAGCAGAGAAGGGACACTCTCTTGACTAGGAGGGCTACCAGGATGGTTGAGGGTCTGGAGGAAATGTCTATGAGGAACGGCTTAGGGAACTGGGAATGTTTAGCCTCTCTAAATGAAGACTGAGAGGGGATATGATAGCTATGTTTAAATATTTGAAAGGATGTCATATTGAAGAGGGAACAGGTTTGTTTTCCATGGCTTCAGAGACTAGGACTCTGGGCAGTGGTTTCAAACTACAGGAAGAGAGATTCCATTTGAACATTAGGAAGAACTTCATGACAGTTAGAGCTGTTCGGCAGTGGAATATGCTGCCGCGGAGGGTGGTTGAGTCTCCTTCTTTGGAGGTTTTTAAACAGAGGCTGGATGGCCACCTGTCAGAAATATTGTGATGGGGATTCCTGCATGGCAGGGGGTTGGACTAGATGGCCCTTGAGGTCTCTTCCAA
Source organism: Phrynocephalus guinanensis (assembly GCA_037367245.1). Classification (NCBI taxonomy): domain Eukaryota; kingdom Metazoa; phylum Chordata; class Lepidosauria; order Squamata; family Agamidae; genus Phrynocephalus; species Phrynocephalus guinanensis. The sequence goes on along the minus strand of CM074736.1, from coordinate 135,737,825 downwards.
TTCTATGATTCTATGACCATCAAGCTGAGCCCTTGTCAAGGAGGCACCAAGAAGAAACTGAACGCCCAACCTCTGATTCTCCAGCCAGAGACCGAAATTACTGGTGTAATCGGGCAGTTTTCCATTGGACTGCAGCTCCTGTCGTCCCACCCCATTGACTATGTTGGCCTGGGCTGATGGGAAACACAGTACATTGAGATCGGGAGCACCACGTGTGCCTGTCCCTGACATTGCCACCATGCTGGCAGATACGCAGAGGGTTTACAAGGTATATTAGCAGGAACAATTTTTGCGACAATATTTTGGTTTGTCTTTGGTAGGGTTGTTTCCTCTTTTTTACGCGATCTGCATTTTGTCAATGGGTGGGTGGGTGGGTGAGGGTCACCACCCGGCGTAATGTTTGCCAGTAATTGTGCAGTCTAGAAATTAAATCAACCACAACAAGGGGTAATGGTAGCTGGCGGCAGGTGTGCCAACATCGCTGTCATCTTTGAAGAGGAACTTGCGTATGGAAAGTGGGCGGGGCTTTGTGCCAGATGTGAGCGGATGTCAACAGGTGAAAAGCTATGGTTAGTTTCACATTCGGTTGAGGTGCGCATTGTTAGGGCAGATAAGATGGATTAGTATTGCAAAAGCCTGCCACATGAAATGAAATGATTGTAGCGGATCCAGCATGGCTCTTCTTATGTTCTTATGATAGGTTAGTATTTTTATTTTTATTTATTTATTTATTTTGCTAAGTAAAAGGGCAGTTGGAAGGTGTGGCGGTGGTGGGAGGTGCCTGCGTTTTATGGGCTCCTTACGGAAGGGGGGGAAAGTTCAGTGCGCATAGAAAACCAGAATTTGGGGACCAGGCTAGTTTTCTATGGGCATGGGTTTGGAGAGGTGCTGGGGCGGAAGACAATTCAGCAATATGAACCCCCTGCTTGAATTCAGAAATGACACAATCTAAATATAGTAAGAAGTAAAGGAGGACGATAGGCATAATATTTTTTTTAAAAGAAAGAATGAGCCCTGTGTCATCCATGGATTTAGAAGATGTGTTGCAGGTGGAGAGGCGATGGTACAGTACTGATGTGAAGATTCTCAGTCATCCAGGTGTGTTTATCTGGGAGTTGAGTCATGGCTACTGGACTTCTTTTTGAGAGATAGAAACGTTTCGCTGTTCATCCAAACAGCTTCATCGGTCTGAATACAGCTAGTGCAAGTCCTCCATCTTATAGTCCAGTAGCCATGACTCAACTCCCAGGTACAGTACTGATGTATATCCAAGCGGGATTCAGTAGCATGTGTTTGTTGATTTTATGATACAGGAAAACAAAATCTTTGAAATAAAACTCTCTCTAAAATATTGGAAATGCCTAGTTAGGCAGCAAAGTCCTGAGGAAACATGACTTTGGCTGCATCTTCCAGCCTGCTGGCATGTAAACACTTTCTGCAGAAGGCCGCATCTGTCTCTTTTCAGGCACACATAATATGGGCCAGCTTTCTTTAAAACGGTGCCCTCCATTCCTAGAACCAGGAAGAGAGGGTCAGTTTGAAGGAGGCTGGTTGGTAGATGGCCTCTGCAAGTGCTCTCTCACTCTCTTTCTTTCTATGGCCGCGGTCTCACTAAAGTTTTCTGCGCATCTTAATTTGATGCGTAGTTTTTTCCCCCCAGGCAGTCACGTGGTGTTTGATGCGCAGTTAGTGTCCTGTCGACAGGTGTGACGCCACCCCTTTCACAGACTGAGCTTTCAGAGGCACAACCGGGTTTATTTCGACATCCCACTGCTGTGCCACCAAATTGTGACGACACCTCCCTTTTACGCACTGAATTGTGATGGAAATGGTTAATGCGGCCACCTTTTATTCACTTGTGAATGCTGCCACCTTGTAAAAACGTCGCCTCATGAATTGGGACAGACTCCGATGTAGAATATAAAAATAAGAACAAAGTTTATTAAGAAAATGATAAATATAACAATGTCTGAGGATGGTATGTGTTGCCTTTAACACAGAATAGATTTAATCACCTCTACAAGCCTCCCTGTCTTTAATAACTAGTAAACAGTAGAGCCCTCACTGCCTGACAGAACTCTCACAGAGCAGTGCTCTCTCCCAGCACTCACTCTCAAAACCTTCCACTTAACTGAACTCAACTGAACTGCCCCAACTGACTAGGCTCCACCCTTTTTATATCATACCATTCCCCGCCCTCCTGCTGGGATTGGCTGATGATTTGTATATTCATTACTCCTGTTTCCAGGGTTTTGTCACAACAGGGTAGTACAATGTATTTATTTATTTATTTATTTATTTATTTTTGCATTTATACCCCGCTTATCTTCAGACAAACTCTAAGCGGCTTACAAGGGCTATGTTAGCCACACAAGTACAAGATAAACAAATGTAATTACAACAATAAGTTTAAAAACAGTAAAAACCTAGTGGCACCTCATCAACTAGTGCGTATGATAGCGGAGAAGAGAAGGAAAAAAAAAACTAAGATTAAGGATCGCCCAAAGGCCTCTTGGAAGAGGTAGGTTTTTAAAGCCTTCCGGAAGTCCAGCAATGGACCCTCATATAACAGTTTCTATAACATAAAATCTGTACAGCATAAAAAAAATTCCGGAGATAGGGTAAATTTGCTTAACAGAATCGCCTATGGGACGAATCCGTGCAACATAAAAATGGTCGCAATTAGGGATTACTCCGTTTTCAATGCATTCCAATGGGAAATTTGTATAAATGAAACATTTTTTTAGCATAATTTCATTTGGAACGAATTAATTCCTTTATACAAGGTACCACTGTATTTTACTTGCTCTGTGCCCGTCTCTGCTTGCTTACTGCACATCTTTTCCCTTTTTTCTGGGTCGATTTTCTAAGTCTCCGTTGCAGGAAGTGGCAGGAACAGAGGTACGAAGCTAATTACTGCGTATTTTCTGGGGTCGCACCTCGCTAGAGTAGCAAAGAACTGTGCATCTTTAAGGGAACTTTTTGAAACCAACCCCTAGCGGTGGTTTGAAAAACTTCAGTGAAAGTGCGCTTCCGGGGGCGTGGTCGGTTGGGGCACCAAATTACTTCCCTTCGTGGTTAGGATGCGATCTTTTACTGGGCAGTGCGCCGCCACAGAAATGCGCAGAAAACGCTGGTGAGACCGCAGAATTTCTCTGTGAAGGGTGGTGGTGGTAGTGGGGACCTGGAGACAGGGATAAGCAGTGAGGTGGCCAAGTTTGCAGATGACACAAAACTTTTCCGTGTGGTAAAAACCAGAGAAGATTGTGAAGAGCTCCAGAAGGATCTCTCCAAACTGGGGGAATGGGCTGCCAAATGGCAAATGAGTTTTAATGTAGCCAAATGTAAAGTAATGCATATTGGGGCAAAAATCAAAACTTTATCAACTCATGGGCTTGAGCTATCCGTGACGGATCAGGAAAGAGATCCTGCCACAGGAGGTGGTCAGAGCACCTGGCCTGGATGCCTTCAAAAGGGGATTGGACAGATTCCTGGAGGAAAAGTCCATCACAGGTTACAAACCATGATGGAGATGTGTCACCCTCCAGGCTTAAAACCGGGATACTCCAAGGGCCAAATGCAAGGGAGTGGTATCAGGAGACAGATATCTAGTCTCAAGCGCTCTCAAACCCATCTGGTGGGGCCACTGTGAGATACAGGAAGCTGGACTAGATGGGCCTTTGGTCTGATCCAGCAGGGCTCTTCTTAGGTTCTTATGTTCTTATGTGGTGAAAAACAAGAGCATTTGGGAAAGCAAAGGGCAGCCCACACCTAGGAAGCTTATTTTTATTTGATTATTTCTGGCCTTGTGTGGCAGTGACTGACCACATTTAAATCAGCATTATTTTAACAGTCATGGGTGAGCATCCTTCAGTCCAAATTGGATTAGCTAAGAAGGAAGATGAGTTATTTCCCCCAAAGTCAGAAATAGCTGGGCTGATTTTTTTTGAGCCAACCTGATTTTGGAAGTGACTCATCTGTCCTCTCCCAAACTCCCTCCTCCCTCTCAAGTATTGCAACACCCCCTCTTCTTTTTGAATTGCCCTAAACTGGATTCTGTTGCTGCCCCAGCATTCCAGCTGCAAGCAAAGGGGAGGCGGCACAGTGGGTAGAAATCAGCCAGGATTTTTTCTCTGAACTGGATTCTAATTCTGACCAGAGAAGATCTGGAGCAGTGGTTCTCAACCTGTGGGTCCCCAGATGTTCCTGGACTGCAACGCCCAGAAACCCCTTCCAGCACAGCGAGTGGTTGAGGCTTCTGGGAGTTGCAGTCCAGGAACATCTGGGGACCCACAGGTTGAGAACGACTGATCTGGAGTATTTGTAAAATTCATCTTTCCTTTTGAGGTTGGGTTTATCAGCCCCCCAAGTCTTAGTTGTGTTGAGCTGACTCTCCTGAGACTGGGATGAGAGAGTGGCTCTCCTTTTTACAAAACCCTGGTCTAGAATCGGGCTGTCTACAAATAGTTGTTGTGAGTTTTTTGGGCTGTCTGGCCATGTCCTGGAAGTTTTTCTTCCTGACGTTTCGCCAGACTCTGTGCCTGGCATCTTCAGAGGGCAAGGAGCTCAGGGAACCAGGCGTTCTCTCTGTGCTCTGGATCTACGAATAATTTAGCACGGGATGTGTTACGGGCAGAGTCAGCCCTGTTCCATCTGTGATCTACCCGGAGACAGATGACTGGGCTGAGGATTCTCGATACCAGAGGACAACTCCAGACCTCTTGATGCTACAGAACAATACCGTATTGCTAAAAGCTGAACCTTGACTCGTGGACAAAGGTTCAGTTGTTGGAGCAAATCGTATCTTGACCAACATGAGCAAAAATTTCCTCATTTGAAGTTTCCTGTGGCTTATGAACAGGGGAAAAATGGGGCCACTGGTACCACCTGACACCTCCAAATCAGAATTGGCAAATGGCAAGACATTCAAATCTTGATTTCCCATTCTGATTGCATGCTAGACTGCGAAGAATGTGGGATGCATAGTACATTATCTTAATATTAGAATGCCCTTTGTACTTTTGGTGTACAAAGAGTTGCTGTAAAAATGATTTTAATCTGCGCTTTGAGAGCTTCCTTTTGGCTGTGAATGCTGATGCTGATTTATGTTCGTAACGTTGTGGATGGCTGTTCTGGTCTGTGAAAGGTGCTACTATTTATAAGGTCTTACCCAGCTAGCCGCCACCCAACTGTTGCTCTGTTTCGTGTGTGTGCATGGCGTGTTGTTTGTGTTTTCCCAGAGCTGAAAATAAGACTTGCATCTTGGCTTGAAATCAACAGTACTGGACAATGCTTTATGTTTCTACATGCAAAACCCTGGATAGCATTTTGGTAAAATAAAACAAGACCTTGATTGATTGATTGATTGATTGATTGATTGATTTATGCATTTCTATACAGCAAACCTTTTTCCGTAAAGGAACTCAGGGTGGTTTCCAATAAAAACAGTTAAAAGCACAAATAAAACAGCAGGAACAATAGGAAAACCATGGCAAGAAAAATAGGAGAGTGGCACAGAGGGAAAACCCTCGGCGGAATGCGGCGGACCATAAAGAAAAAAAAATCAAACAGAAATGAGGTCACCATATGCCTCCTTGAAAAGCAAAGTTTTTAATGCCTTTCTGAAGGCGGGCAGGGACTCTGCAAGGCGCAGCTCACTCGGAAGTTGGTTCCAAAGAGAGGGGCCAACAACAGAGAAGGCGCGGCTACGGGTTACCGATTTCCGTGTCTCTCTTGGAGTGGCCACCCTGAGTGAGCGCGCCTGTGACGATCGGGTAGGTCTGGCCTCAGTTGATCTCTGGGAGATCCGCTCCGCCAGGTATTCAGGTCCCAGGCCGTGGAGGGTTTTGAAAACCAAAACCAAGACCTTGAACCTTATCTGGAGAGCAACGGGCAACCAACGCAGGCGCGCCAGAACTGGGGTGATATGATCGTATTTACGGGCACCCACCACCAGTCTGGCCGCCGCATTCTGCACCCACTGGAGTCTCCGGACAAGGATCAAGGGCAACCCCACGTAGAGTGTGTTGCAGTAGTCAATCCTCGAAATCACGAGGGCTTGCACAACTGTTCTCAAGGAGGACTCATCGAGATACGGACAGATCTGGGCAATCCTGCAGAGTTGGAAAAAAGCGGCCCTGGAGACCGCCATCACCTTTACCCTGTTAAGATGTCCCTATGGATGTATAGCCTTGGCCTTGCTCCTTTCTTCACTCTGTTATGCATACTCAACCCCCTCCCCCCCAACAAATGTCTTTCCAACCTTCCGGTACTGCTAGCCTGCTTTTGCCAGTTATAAATCTAGCCAAGTAATGTCTGTGGGAAAAGTACACATCTTGGACTCCAACAGTAGTCCTGTTCACAGCCTGCCAGTCAGGAAAAGAATTTCATTAAATTGCAAATGTCTTTTAAAAAAACACACAGGTTAAAAAAAACAAGCCCAACTCAATCAAATCCTTCCTTTGTGTACATAAAACATTTCCCCAGTCAACTAAGCTTAGTGCAGTTTGTATTAAAAAGATTTGGTTTATTATGCGATACCGTTCTTTTAAATGCAATCTCCATAAATTTAGGTTCTCGCTGTTTAAAAATAAAGTGAGGAGGTTGAGCAAAACAGGGACTTGAAAATCAATCATACCTTGCGTCCAGCACAAAATGCACGCATTAAGATAACCGCAAGAATATTTATCTGGAGAATTTATGCGCAGGTAGATGACATCACAGAGTGTATGTATGTTTTCTGCTGTTAAGTCAGAACCGATTTAGAGTGACTGTAATACAGCTTTCAGTGTAAGTCAGATATTTAAGGAGTGGCTTTACCAATTCCGTTCCCCAAGTCAGTTTCCATATTCCATATTCTTCAAGTCAGTTTCCAGGGATTTGAATACTCTTCTCCAGAGTCCTAATGGATCCACTACAGCACACATTAGCTACATATTTGTGGGCAAGTCACCTCTGGTGTATTACAGTAATACCTCGGATAACAAATGCCCCTGATAACGAATTTTTCAGATAATGAATTGCAGTTTCCAGGTATAGGGCTGACTTGGATAACAAATTTTCTCTGTGGGTTCCCTCAGATAACGAATAGCAATTTCTAGGTATAGGTCTGCCTCAGATAACAAATTTTCTCTATGGGCTGCCTCAGATAACGAATTTTCCCTATGGACTGTTTCGGGTAACGAATTTCCAGCATTCATCGGTAAAAAAGAGTTATCCTGGGTGGCATTGTATCTGTACCTTTAAAGTGCACTTTATAAAGAGTTTTGAGCAAAAAACCAGGTGTCTGTGTCATTTTCCTAGTCTCTGGAACAGATTAATTGGTTTCCCATTCATTCCTATGGCAAACCGTGTTTCAGATAACGAATATTTCAGATAATGACTTGCCTCGGAGAACGAATTAAATTCGTTATCCAAGATACCACTGCATTTCCAAAGTTGTCCTAATGGTCACACCACTTCAAATATTGCTATTCCCTGGGTTCATAGCTGAGGGGTAAACTCACATTCTACACGTTCGTCTGCATGTGTTAAGTAATCTCCTTGTATTGTGCACTTGGTGACTCAGAATAATTACCACGCTTCCATGCTTCCATGCTATGCATTTTTGGTCACAAATGAAAATGTTTACTCTGTAAAGCATTGATGGAAAAATGAAAAAAAAATCCATCCATCCATTTTTATAGCTATATATTTAACATAGTGGTTGAGATGAAAACTGGATAATTAATTAGGAAACAGTTTGCCTGTCTGGCCCTACTAATGGGTTTTAATTTGCTTGAACGGATTTCAGGGATCTTGGCTCGGAAAAGCAATAAGGAGCATTGTGTTGGCATCAATACTTTTTTGAAAACAGGACTAAGGAGCCATAATTGGGTGATAGTGGCGGACGGCTTAACCTATCTCACAGAATTGTTGTGAAACTAAAATGTTAATGGGTGAAAAGACTCAGACGTACCGTAGCTTTGGGTTTCTTCAGAGGAAAGCAGGGTGCAAATCAAATGAAAAAAACTGCTTTCATCTTTTCAACTTACACGAGGAGGGGAAAAAGGGGAAGAGATTTATAGATTCTTTGCTGTGAGTTATGGGGAAATGACATATTTCTCTATTTGGACTCCCATTTTTTTCTGAGCTCTCAATAGTCTAGCAATCTTCCTTCTTGGTGTGTCCACAGTGGACTTTATTTCTGTCAGGAAGAAGATGGAAGACCTGAAAACTGTTTCTCTTGCCATCCATCAACATATAATGGGTAGCGGTTGACTGGCTGCCACTATGTGGTTTGCTGAGGAACATTTCTAAGGTGAAATGGAAGTGGCAACTGCTGGATGTTTTCTATCGAAGGGGGAAGTTCCTCCACAGAAAGAGTTTTACTAATTAACTAAGATGAGAAAGAGCTGCCTAGATGGCCTAAGCACATCCGAGCTTGCCTGATTTCTGAAGCTAAGCAGGGCCGGCCCTGGTTAGTACTTGGATGGGCGACCACCAGGGAATACCAGGCGCTGTAAGCGCCTGGAGTGGGAACTGGCAAACCACTCCAGTATTCATGCCAAGAAAACTCCACGGACATGGAGTCACAAAGAGTCGGTCACGACTGTAATGACACCACACACACACACACACACACACACACACACACACAGAGAGAGAGAGAGAGAGAGAGAGAGAGAGAGAGAGAGAGAGAGAGAGAGAGAGAGGATGAGAAAGGCTCCTCTTGAAAGCCAGTTACCTGGGTAGATTTAATGTAGCACTGATTTCTGTGTGTGATTCTTTTTGTTTCCCACCGGAGCCCAGGAGCAGCCCCAGTCTGCAGACCCTGTCCCTTAGGGGGAGTGCGACCCCGTCTAGGACAGGGAGATGGCCCTCTAACCTGTCTGGTAGCACCCACTAACAGTACAGTACTTCCGTCTTGTCTGGATTGACTTTCAATTTATTAATCCTCATCCAGTCCTTTATCCGGTCCAGACACGAGCACAGCACAGAAACCGCCTCACCTGGATTGGTGGAGAACGAGAGGTAGAGCTGAGTATCATCAGCATATTGCTGACTCCTCAGCCCAAACCTCCTGATGACCTCTCCCAGTGGTTCCATGTAGATGTTAAACAGCATGGGAGACAGGATTGAGCCCTGCAGAACCCCATGATGTAAGTGCCATGGGGCAGAGCAACTGTCCTCCAGCATCACTTTCTGGACACCATCAGCCAGGAAGGAGTGGAACCACTGCAGAGCAGTGCCTCTGACTCCTAATCTGGCTAGCCTATCCAGAAGGACATCATGGTCGATAGTGTTGAAAGCCGCTGAGAGGTCTAGGAGTATCAACAGGGTTTCACTCCCCCTGTCTTTCTCCTGGTAAAGGTCAATGTACAGGGCGACCAAGGCAGTCTCTGTACCAAAACCCAGCCTGAAACCCAATTGAAATGGATCCAGAAAATCCGTTTCATCCAGTAGGGCCTGGAGTTGCCCGGCTACCACCCGCTCCAGCACCTTGCCCAAATAAGGGAGGTTTGCTACTTTTGAGCTGCCTATAGAGACTTTGCCATTTAGTAGCTTCGGCCTGATTCTCCATGGGTGTTGTCATTCTGTGAAAGGAGAACGCAGCAGACCCAGCTCACCTTCCATTGTACAGCCTCCCCCCCCATGGTTCTTGTTTTGTAATCTATCTTTGTAAAGATCTGGAAAATCAGTAATGTAACTTAAAAAGCACAGAAACATTACTGAGAAAAAAGCAGTGTATACTTGAGGGCTTTCATGGCCTGGATCTGATGGCTGTTGTGGTTTTTTGGGGGCCAAACAGCCTGAAAAACCCACAATAGCAAAAAAAAAAGTGTTCTGCTTATATACCACCCCATCGCACTTAAAGCACTCTCTGGGCGGTTTACAGTTTAATTATGCAGGCTACATCTGGGAGTTGAGTCATGGCTACTGGACTTCTTTTTTGAGAGATAGAAACGTTTCGCTGTTCATCCAAACAGCTTCATCGGTCTGAATACAGCTAGTGCAAGAGACCTTCTTGTCCCCTTGTCTGATTGGCTCATAAGATGAACAAAGCCTGAATAGGCTCGTTAGGGAGACATTAGTGTCCATGGCCTTAAGGTAAACAATGGCCTAAGGTGCTGAAACCCATCAAGAATGGGTCGTTAGCTGTCAAGAATGGGTCGTTAGCTGTGACCTGGTGGTGAAGGCTCCTTGATTTTCCTGGGTACTGTGGAAAGTACAGCCTGGTAAGTAGCAGCTAGACTATGCCGGAGCCCCCCACCTCTGTTGAGGGAGGGATTTTCAATGCTGACATGAATGGCTTCCCTTACTCCTCTCTCAAACCACCTCTCTTCTTTGTCTAATATGTGTACATCCTCATCTTTGAAAGAGTGGCCTTTTTCCTTCAAATGGAGGTGTACTGCTGATTCTGGTCCTGAGCTGTTACCTCTCCTATGTTGGGCCATTCTTCTGTTTAATGGCTGTTTAGTTTCTCCAATGTAGAGGTCTGAACACTCTTCACTGCATTGGACTGCATATACTATATTGCTCCTTTTATGGTTTGGTATCGGATCCTTTGGGTGGACAAGTCTCTGCCTTAGTGTGTTCATGGGTTTGAAATAAACAGGGATGTGGTGTTTGCCAAAAATCCTTTTAAGCTTCTCCGACACTCCCGCCATGTAGGGAATGACCAGGTTCTTCCGTCGGGTCTGGGTCTCAGACTGATCCCTTGTTCTTCTGGGATGGCCCACTGCTTTGTTGAAGGCCCACCTTGGATATCCACAGGCCTTAAGTGCTGTCTTCAGGTGCCTGTCTTCCTTCTTCTTGGCTTCTGAGGAGGTGGGGATGCTCTCTGCTCTGTGGCTTAGGGTCCTGATGACTCCTAGTTTGTGTTGTAATGGATGGTGGGAGTCAAACAGTAAGTATTGATCTGTGTGGGTGGGTTTCCTGTAAACTTCTACTCCTAGGCCACGGTCAGGTCTGATGATGACTGCACAATCCAGGAAAGCCAGCCTGTTGTCTTGGGTGTCTTCCCTAGTGAACTTAATATTAGGATCCACTGCGTTGATGTGGTCTGTAAAGGCCTGTACTTCCTGCGTCTTTATTTTAACCCAGGTATCATCTACATACCTGAACCAATGGGATGGTGTTGTCCCTGGGAAGGTGTTGAGTGCCTTCTTCTCCACTTCTTCCATGTATAGGTTTGCTACAATTGGTGACACTGGGGAACCCATGGCACAGCCATGCTTCTGTCTGTAGAAGTCCCCTCTGTACATGAAATATGTGGTGTTCAGACACAGGTCCAGGAGCAGGCCTATCTGGTCTGGGTTGAGGCACAACTGGCTCAGCATTGCAAAGGCAAAGAGAGGCAAATGAAGAAGTTCGATCTTCTCCTCTGCCGGAAAGAGGCAGTTAAAGAGCTTGGCAGGAGGAAGAAGGATGAAGGGACCATGACAGGAGATGTAAAGGACAAATGGGTGAAGAACCTCTCAAACAGGGAACTCACCCAGACAGAGAGAGAGGTCCTATCCAAAGGCCTAAATTTTGCCATCACACCCAAACAGGTTCCTGTTGTGGATTTCATCACAGCGACAGAATCAGCCATCCACAGCAACAATCTGCCAGCAGCAGAAGCAGAACTACTCAGGATAAAAGTCTCTGCTGCATTATCCAGTGCTCAACCACCACCATCCAACCTCACCAGCCAAGAGAGAAGTGCTGTGACATCCCTCAGCAGGGATGAGAGCATCACAATTTTGCCTGCGGACAAAGGAAGGTGCACTGTCGTCCTCAATACGGTGGACTACCACGAGAAGGTTATCACACTTTTAGATGATCAGCATACATATGAAAAACTAAGAAGAGACCCCACCAGCAATTACAAGAAGAAAGTAATAGAATGCTTAAAACTCTTGGAACAGGAAAACGCAATTGACAGGGTGACCTACCACCGGTTATATCCCGGAGAGACAGTCCCCTGCTTTTATGGACTTCCCAAGATCCACAAGCAAGGAATCCCCCTCAGCCCTATTGTCAGCAGTATAAATTCAGTGACGTATAACATCGCAAAATACCTGGCAACTATCCTAGCCCCACTGGTTGGACACACGGACCACCACGTAAACAACTCAGAAGAGTTTGTTTCTAAAGTCAGGGAGCTCAAACTGGATACAGAGGAAACCATGGTATCCTTTGATGTTACATCACTCTTTACCAGCATACCCACCACTGATGCGCTAATAATGGTAAAGAGAAGATTAAGAGAAGACAGCACCCTCACCTCCAGAAGCCGCCTCAACCCAGACCAGATAGGCCTGCTCCTGGACCTGTGTCTGAACACCACATATTTCATGTACAGAGGGGACTTCTACAGACAGAAGCATGGCTGTGCCATGGGTTCCCCAGTGTGACCAATTGTAGCAAACCTATACATGGAAGAAGTGGAGAAGAAGGCACTCAACACCTTCCCAGGGACAACACCATCCCATTGGTTCAGGTATGTAGATGATACCTGGGTTAAAATAAAGACGCAGGAAGTACAGGCCTTTACAGACCACATCAACGCAGTGGATCCTAATATTAAGTTCACTAGGGAAGACACCCAAGACAACAGGCTGGCTTTCCTGGATTGTGCAGTCATCATCAGACCTGACCGTGGCCTAGGAGTAGAAGTTTACAGGAAACCCACCCACACAGATCAATACTTACTGTTTGACTCCCACCATCCATTACAACACAAACTAGGAGTCATCAGGACCCTAAGCCACAGAGCAGAGAGCATCCCCACCTCCTCAGAAGCCAAGAAGAAGGAAGACAGGCACCTGAAGACAGCACTTAAGGCCTGTGGATATCCAAGGTGGGCCTTCAACAAAGCAGTGGGCCATCCCAGAAGAACAAGGGATCAGTCTGAGACCCAGACCCGACGGAAGAACCTGGTCATTCCCTACATGGCGGGAGTGTCGGAGAAGCTTAAAAGGATTTTTGGCAAACACCACATCCCTGTTTATTTCAAAACCATGAACACACTAAGGCAGAGACTTGTCCACCCAAAGGATCCGATACCAAACCATAAAAGGAGCAATATAGTATATGCAGTCCAATGCAGTGAAGAGTGTTCAGACCTCTACATTGGAGAAACTAAACAGCCATTAAACAGAAGAATGGCCCAACATAGGAGAGGTAACAGCTCAGGACCAGAATCAGCAGTACACCTCCATTTGAAGGAAAAAGGCCACTCTTTCAAAGATGAGGATGTACACATATTAGACAAAGAAGAGAGGTGGTTTGAGAGAGGAGTAAGGGAAGCCATTCATGTCAGCATTGAAAATCCCTCCCTCAACAGAGGTGGGGGGCTCCGGCATAGTCTAGCTGCTACTTACCAGGCTGTACTTTCCACAGTACCCAGGAAAATCAAGGAGCCTTCACCACCAGGTCACAGCTAACGACCCATTCTTGACAGCTAACGACCCATTCTTGATGGGTTTCAGCACCTTAGGCCATTGTTTACCTTAAGGCCATGGACACTAATGTCTCCCTAACGAGCCTATTCAGGCTTTGTTCATCTTATGAGCCAATCAGACAAGGGGACAAGAGGTCAAGCTGACTATAAGAAGGTCTCTTGCACTAGCTGTATTCAGACCGATGAAGCTGTTTGGATGAACAGCGAAACGTTTCTATCTCTCAAAAAAGAAGTCCAGTAGCCATGACTCAACTCCCAGATAAACGCACCTGGATGACTGAGAATCTTCACAGACGTATGCAGGCTACATATTCCTCTACCCCCAGCAAGCTAGGTACTCGTTTTTACCAACCTTGGAAGGATAGAAGACTTAGGCAACCATGAGCCGACTACCTGGGGTTGAACCCCAGGTCATGAGCACAGTTTTAGCTGCCCTAGGCATGTCCAGAATTCCAAGCCTGTATTGCCAATGGCAAAGGACTGTGGGAGTTGTGGTCCAAAACATCTGGAGGGCTGAAGTTCGGACGTACCTGGCTGCAGTACAGCCGTTTGGCACTGTGCCACGAGGCTCCTGAGTCTAAAACCCACCGATATCAAACTCTTCATGAGGGTCATTGATACCTATTCTTCTAGCCGGGTATCTGAACGAGGGATTCTCCGGTGCTCTGTGTCACAGCCCTTAAGGCTGTTAAGCTTACTTGTCCCTTTTCGCAAGGGTGTATCGTGCAGCCATTTACTTTGTCGTTTATTTCTGTTTGTCCTTCTAGATCTGTGGAATGCTGTGAGGATCCCACCTGCCCAACAGTGACAGACCAAATAAATTTGGGATTATTTTCTACAGTAGGATAGACTACATCTATAAAAGGTATGAAACCTTTCCTTTGTTGTTGTTGTTGTTGTTGTTGTTGTTGCTGCTGCTGCTGCTGCTGCTGCTGCTGCTGCTGTTGTTGTTTGTTGCCATAAATCTGGTTTATTGTACAACATTGAAATGCAATAACAGAGCATATAACACAGGCCTGCCCAAAGTCCGGCCCGGGGGGGGGGGGCAAATCCGGCCCGTCAGGCCATTCTAAGTGGCCCGCGGCTGGCTGGCCCGCCCCTCCCTCCCCCTCCTTTGACCCATGTTTTTTTTTTTAAATCTTCTGCCAACACTGACACCGCTGGGAAGCTTGGGCGGCTGGGCGGTCTGCCGCCACCAGCACCGCAGGGGAATGTGTGGGGGTGGACAGGCCAGCGGGCCTCTGCCACCGCCAAGGAGCTTTGGGGTGGGCTGGCGGGCGAGCCGTCGCCACTGCTGGGGAGTTTCGGGGGGTGCAAGGTCGCACAGATCACCTCTTCCAAGGGCTCCCTGTGCTTCCTTTGGACCCCACCTTCCTTCTTTCCTCCCTCCCTTGGTCCCTGCCTTCCTTCCTGTGGGTGGGGTTGCAAGGGGTCAGTTGGTGGGGCTTATGGGTCATTGGGTGGGGCTTGCAGTGGGGTGGTAGGGTCGGGGAGCAACTGGCCCCTGACACATTCTCAGCCACCAAATCTGGCCCTCCTTACAAAAAGTTTGGGCACCCCTGATATAACATATACAGTAAATACAAAACAGGCTGAAATTCATCTATACAAGTTATGAAACTGGCACTCTTTTTTTCTTTTGTTCAGTTTTTCCGGATGCTAAATTCTTTTATGAAAAGGATATACCAAGATTCCCATTGCTTCTTAGCTTGATCTGATAGTACGATTTGAAATTGACACCAGGCCTGCTTGGAATAACAAGTGCATCCTAAAATGTCCGTCTTTACTTTCGAAGGGTTACCATTTTTATTTTGTATTGGCCAATTTCTGTTTTCTGTGTGCCACCTGCCAGTAATTTCAAAGGCTAAAAATCTAGCTGCTGTTTTCTTCTGGAGCTTGAAAACACCTCTACATCATCAAATAGATAAACTAGGTCCATGGTCTTACCAGAGTTTTCTTCATATATAAATTACTTGTGTATTTATTTTCCGGGCGGTCACGTAGTTTTTAATGTGCAGTTAGTGTCCTCTCTTCTGCATCGTATTTTCGTAATCCGGTTCCGTCTCTACCTGTCTACTTTGCATTTTGTCCTTCTTTCTGGCTCTAGTTTCCAAGCCTCCATGTTGATAAAGGAGAACAACTGATTTTACTGCGTATTTTCAGGTTCCTGACGTGGTTACAGAAGCAAATAAGTAAGCATTTTCGAGCAAAGTTTCTAAATCCAGCCCCTGGCGGTGGTTTAGGAAACTTCACTGAAACTGCTGTTCCAGGCGCGTGGTTGGCCGGGACCAGAATTTACTTCTCTTCCCGGTTAGCACGCAATCTTTTACTGCACAGTTTGCCACCGGGAAACTACGCAGAAAACGCTGGTAGGACCGCGACCTTAATCAGTCTTCCCCAAACCACTGCTCTCCAGATGTGATGATGTGCAACCCCTGTTTGCCTCCACATGGCCATGTGTTGCTAGGATGATTGAAGTTGCAGTCCGACAGATGGGCCTGGATTATTACATTAAATGAAATGGACCAGAGGACTGTATGTAAGGGAGGAAGGAGGAAGGCATACTAGTCCCTCAGTGATTTTGGGAGACCTGGGCTTTGCACAAAGTTTTTGGAGGAGATAAAGGATACATTTTCAGAAAGAAAAGAGTGAAAGGGTGATCAGTTGAAATTGGTTCTAAAATGACTCTCTGCATCATCATCATCACAGAACACAGATAAAGGTTAGTAGAATCAGTGGTAGAAATCCCAAGTCCCCCCAGCTCAAGGGACCATGGGTCCCTTAAGATTTCAAGACAAAGGTTAGTAGAATCAGTGGTAGAAATCCCAAGTCCCCCCAGCTCAAGGGACCATGGGTCCCTTAAGATTTCAAGGCAAAGGTTAGTAGAATCAGTGGTAGAAATCCCAAGTCCCCCCAGCTCAAGGGACCATGGGTCCCTTAAGATTTCAAGACAGCACAGACCAATCAGTTGATTAAGCCCGGTGACTTGGACAGCCCCCAATGTCTCTACCAGCATCTTAAACAGCCCTTCGAAACCACGCCCCTTAATCACAAGAACCAGTCAAAATGGCTTACGGCTAAGAGTCATTCTCATATCAGCTGTGACAGGGCTTATCTCATTGAAACAATACTATTTATTTTCCTTATCATTGTTTATTTAACCTGACCTTCTCTCAACCCTATCAAGGGAGGCAGTGATAGCATAGAATCATAGAATCATAGAGTTGGGAGAGACCTCAAGGGCCATCCAGTCCAACCCCCTGCCGTGCAGGAACCCTCATCACAGGATTCCTGACAGATGGCCATCCAGCCTCTGCTTAAAAACCTCCACAGAAGGAGACTCCACCACCCTCCTTTGGGGCAGCATATTATTCCACTGCCGGACAGCTCTGTCATGAAGTTCTTCCGAATATTCAAATAGAATCTCTTTTCCTGTAGCTTGAAACCATTGCCCCGCGTCCTAGTCTCTGAAACCATGGAAAACAAACCTGTTCAATGTGACATCCTTTCAAATATTTAAACACAGCTATCATATCCCCTCTCAGCCTTCTTTTTGAAGGCATGACTGCTGTGAGCTAAATGATTGCCTGTATCATTCCAAATGAGCCAAGAGAGGTTTGTTCTAGGATGATGCCGGTAGTGACTTACTTACTTATTGGGGGTAGGTGCCACTGCCATGAACTCTTGTTCCTTCTGGTATAATACCTGTGCCAAGGTGGTACCACTTTTTAGCGCTACGCTGTGAGATCACGAGAGCTGGCACCATTTCCCCAGCCTCTGCTCCATCCCGGGCAGATTACCTGTTGTTCCCAATAGTATTCAGTACAGGACCACTGGTTTCCCACTCTCTTCTGATGGTATACAAATGGGACAACTTCCTTTTCTGTTGTCTCTGTTCTAGACTTTGATCAGATGCAGCACCATGTTAAATAGCCTTAAACCGCTTCTCTGTTTAGTCCCAGCCTCTGTCAAGATAATAATGGTGCCTCACAAAATATTATTTTTATTTATTCATTTATTTTTACAGCTTATATGCCGCCCACTACCCAAAGGTCTCTGGACAGAATTAGAGTAATTCAGCTCTATGTCACTTGCAAGGAAGCATCGGGTGAGGTGGGAGAAAGCATGGGTATGGTGAAGCGAGAGGTACAGATGACAGAGGAGGGAGAGAATTCAGCAGAAAGATTGATCCGGGTTGCCACAAGTTTGGAAATCCTGGAAAAGTCAGGGGAAAGAAAAATGATTTGGAAATCCTGGAAAAGCCAAGAGAAAATGTAGATAGTCATGGGGAAAAATGGATTTTGACTAGAGGTGGGTGTTATTGCTAATCTTGGAAACTGTTAATTGCCCGCCAACCATAATTACTGTATTTTTCTCTCTATAAGATGCACTTTTTAAAATTGGTCCTCCGCTGTTTTAGAGCATGGCAGAGCCATTGATATTCTACCAGCTTTCAAGGGACAGTTTTTAGACCTTAGCCTTAACAAGCTAGCTATAGACGGGCCCTACGTAAACTGGGCCTTTGTAAAAGAGCTAGAGAAAGATCTCAGAGAGACCCATGGAGTCAGCAGTCCTGTGTTTATTAAGATGGGTTCTTGCAGCTTATATGTAGTAAATAATAGTTTCAAAGAAGGTGCCAAGTCAACAGGGTGGAATATGGTGTCTTATTTAAGGTCGGTTTATTGTGTGTTTAAGGACTTCCCCCTCCAGGAGAAGCGACCATGCAAGATTTAACACTCCTTCTAAGCCACCGTTGCCATCCAAATTTTGCTGGGTTCGTTGGCTAGAAAATGAAAGTGTCGCTGAACGAGGCGTAAAAATGATTCCTTACCTAAAAATGTTTTTGAGTGGAAATGAGGAAGAAGAAGATACAATATCATCAAAGAGCTACAAAGTAGTTAAATCTGCAATTTATGATAAATTGTTGCCAGCCAAGCTTGCATCTTTTAGCTTTTTGTCAGCTCAGGTTACCCCGTTTTTTGAAGGTTACCCCCATTTTTGCCGTTCATTGTTCTCTTGTCATTAAAATGCTTTGCAAATTCATGCATTTTAGTTTCTTATGTATAATTTTTACCATCGAGACATTTATTTCAGCTCTATAATATCAATGGTTTGTTTCAAATGTTCAGAAAAGTCAATCAGCTGGTGCTTTAAATAAAGAAATGGGGAGGGGAGGGGGAGTCAGGGAAAATCTAAAATTTTGGCCTGGAATTCCTGGAAAAGTCATGGAATTTTGTGAATAGAAATTTGGGGCAACCCTGTTGATCTAATTCTTCAGATGGCCCCATTGACCAGTGGATCCCAATCCCACCAGGAATAGCTTCTCTGTTGAGTTTCACATTTACTGTCTGAGAACCAAGAATGCCAATCTCTTTTTTTGGGGGGGGGCAAAGACCTTCCAAAAACAACCACACTTGGGGCGCTTTTACACGACCCCTAAGATCCGCTGGCTACTTAAATTCGGACCAGAGATCTTAGGGGCTTGTCGCTCTTCCTGCTTCCCCACCCCTCCGCACTTCCTGGCTGCTGGCTGCGTGAGGGGAGGGAGGAAAAAGGAAGAAAAGATCGTGCCTCACCTCCGTTCTGGCTCTCGTTCTGCCTCTTGCTCTTGCCGGCAAGATTCCTGTGTCTGTAAAGTAGCTCTTAAAGGGGCGGGAGCCAAAAAAAACAACAAACAGAAGGGAGGAGAGCCCCGCACTCACTATCTTTACACCGCATCAAGGAATTTTCAGGACGGAAGAGCAGGTACTTGAAAGGTGTGCTGGGACGCGCTAAAGTGGGCGTGGTCGCACCTAATTTCCTGTAAACTCCAGAGCTGGTGGGTAAACATTTTTAAGCTCCGGAGCTGGGAGCCATTTGCCCCGGAGTTTAGGCGTCGTGTATAAACGCCCTTAGAAGCACTGATGCTGGAGTACCAGCCCAACAGAGACCACCCAGCGTCCTTTTCCAAAGGATCTGCCTGTGCAACTATGCATCCACCCTAGGAATATCAGCCCCTGTTCCTAGTTTTGAGAATTAATTTTTACGTGCTTCTGGGGCCAGGGGTCTAGGCAGCTACCTGAACATCAGTTCTTACAATTCTGTATCTGGCTTCATAACAATGGGAGAAAGTCCATTAACGTCCTTCCCCCCCCCCGCTGCTTTGCAGAGAAAGTGATTTAACTTATCTCATCTGACTGTTCTTCAGCCTCTCTAGATCACAGGATGTGATAGTGTGAGATCAAACCCTCTGAAGTGCTGTGCTGTTTAGAATCGTTTCACTCTCTGGCTTTCTGGGCCTTTTCTTCATATTTCTCCCCCTTTCCGTTTTTGAAGTGTCTTTTTCTTTTCTTTTGGATTTTAAAAGATTGTGAGAGGAACAAGGTAAAGCTCAAAGTGAGAACTAGGTAAATAATTTCTGGTGCAAACTTGAGAATAGAAAGATCCTTTTTGAATGGTCCCTGGTGTGCATAGGGTTGCCTGGCTCAGCCATCTCCCATTTCCTGGAAACACGTACCAGCTCCATCATTTTTGGTAAATCTTTAAGGGGCTGAGATGGGATTAGAACAAAAGTTTTCCTCATTTATGCCTTCCCACTGAGCTTGTCCTACATAGTTTTGCTTTCAAAAGCCTGGCTGGAAGTAGCGACGTCTGCTTCTGTTGTATAATTTACTGCTTTTTCCTGGTGCGCCAGCCTTGTTTGCATTGGTAAGTGCACGTTTTCATGAGTTGCCTGACGAACATTTTGTGGGCTGAGCATGCTGTGCAGAATATACCTGGCTTTTCTGTGAAGTGCTTTTGAATTGAAAGGTTTAGTTAATAAGCTAATTGTCCTAGCCATTAAAGACTTGTCTCTGGCCTTAACTTTTGTAAACAGATTCTAAAGTTGCAAGCCTCGTTTATTTCAGCATAATCCCATGAGGTAACACTCTTTCCTTAATAAAACATTTGGGATCCTATGGTTGCCCCTGCCATTCTTCTTATTTTTTTAAATCTTATGCTGTCATGAACTCTGAATGTTTCTGAGCCATTACAAATGGTTGTGACTAAGTACCTCCTTCAGATACGCCCCATAAAAGCTGTGGGTCAAAGAAACAAGTTTTTGTTGTTAGTAGCAGGCAAATTAAGACCTCAGCTTTCTTGGCAAGTCCTACTTTAAATGTTAGACAGGTTGTGTGGGCGAGAAGTTGAACAGCAGTGCCTGAGAGGGACAAATGAATCCTGAAGTGTGAGGGACTTTTAAGTCAAGACAAGGTGACTTAAATGAACCTTCTTTGGGAGAACAAAACAGTAAAGAGGAAAGAAAAGACTGCTAACACCCCACTTGGTGGCTTTTGGAGATTTCTGTAGGGAAGGCATTGTGGAGTTGGTGAGAACAGACAAAAGAAAATTTTTTTTACCCAGCAAGTTGATAGTCTGTGGAACTCCCTGCCACAAGATGTGGTGATGGCATCTGGCCTGGATGCCTTCAAAAGGGGATTGGACAGATTCCTGGAGACAACCCATGATGGAGATGGGTAGTGTCCAGGCTGAAAACCAGGGTCCTTCAAGGGCCAGATGCAGGGGAGTGGTATCAGGAGACAGAGATCTAGTCTCGTGCGCTCCCAGAAGCATTTGGTGGGGCCACAATGTGAGATACAGGAAGCTGGACTAGGTGGGCCTTTGGCCTGATCCAGCAGGGCTCTTCTTATGTACTTATGTACTTTTGTGGCTGTTGGTCGCATCCTTCTGAGGTCAGGTTTAGACCTATGTTTCAATTTTTGTTCATTCATGAAGGCCATGGAAAATATTAACTGGTCATAGATACTCAGTTTGCTTTTGCTTACAAGGTGGTTAAGAGAATAAAATGGGCTAGATAAAACCATCTATTGCCACCTCAAGTAGTAGCACAGAATGAAACTGAATAACACCTTCATTTTTAATCAGCTTCTTCTGTCTAAAACAATTGAGGATGACTGCGCTGTCCACAGTTGTCATCCTGGAATGGGTCAATTGGCTTCAACCAAAATGCTTTGATTGATCTTGTGATGGAGAATAAACTCAAGTAGAAGTTTAGTCAAGTCCTACTTGAGCTTGTTACCAAAGGAGATCAATATTACTACCAAAGGAGAGTCTTTGGTAATAATGTTGATTTCAAGTTGGCCTCAAGTTGGCTATATAAATAAGAGTTCTGGTCACAACACAGAGGTAACATTTTTGGATATTTTTAATGATTGATCTCTGGGACAGAAGTTCAGAGATGCAGCAAAGCTGTGGTTGGAACCCCATGACTTCTGCCTGAGGAATTCTTGGAGAATTGTGTGAGCTGTGAATGGAAAAAAAACCGTCACTTGAATGGTGCATCTCTAATAATCCCGGTAAAAAACAGTAGCATCAGAAATATGCAACACATTATTTATTGTAAGGCAATGTTTATCTCAGCAGGAATGTTTGTTCCCAGTGTGTGGCGCCTTTTGTTTTGTTGCTAATGTCATCGCACAAAAGCTGTATTATGCTAGACTGTGGAGTCCACAGATTGCCACTCTGTTTTTGTTGTTTTTGTTTTAGACAGAGCCATTCATTGCTTTTGCAAAAATATGAATGGGTTGAATGGGGCAGAAGATAGTTTCTGAAACTCATTGCAGAGGGATCCCTGGTGGAGGGAGGAGTGGGTCAATTATTGCGTTGTTCATTGTTTTCTAGCCCGTTGAACCCAGTCTGCCAATGGAAAACAACGGTTTCAAAGTCATCTGGCCAGTGGCTCCGGAAGATCACTGGGCCTTCTACTCACATTGAGATCCCATATACTTGAAAAGGAAGGATCCTCTTGGTTTCTGCTATCTCCACAAATGTACAGTACAGTAGGACCCCATATCCACTGATTCATTATCCACTGATTCAGTTATCCATGGTTGGCAGAGGAAAATAAATAAATAATTTAGCATCCACAAAGCAAGCTATTGTCACAAATAGCATCTATAAAGCAAGCTACTGTCACAAATAGCAGCCATAAAGCAAGCTACATAAAGCAAGCTATTGTTAGGAAACAGAAGTTTGGGGGTGGGTGGGAAGGCGTTCTCTCTTATCCACGGTTTTCATTATCCACGGGAAGGCCTGGAACCAATCCCCAGCGGATACTGGGGTCAGTCTACTGTACAATGAAATTCATAAGGAAAATCTGACTTTTTCTGAACTCCAAAAAGACCTGGGACAGCAAATTTGGATGAGCTGCTGGTGTTAGTTTAAAACAGTGGTTCTCAACCTTTGGGTCCCTAGATCTTCCTGGACTGCAACTCCCAGAAACCCCTCCCAGCACAGCGAGTGGTGGAGGCTTCTGGGAGTTGCAGTCCAGGAACATCTGGAGACCCACAGGTTGAGAACCACTGGTTTAAAGGAAAGGAAAGCTGTATATGATGCAGGTTACACATCCCCACCACCACACACAAGATGGGTACACTTTTATCAACCTGGGAAGGATGGAAGGCTGAGTGACCCTTGAGCCCGGCTCTCTGGGATTGAACCCAAGGTTGTGAGCAGAGTTTGGCAATCTAGCCACTGTGGTACAAGGCTCAGATGAGTTTACAGAGTGTTGTGTTTTAGGGATGCCTTACTAGCCCTGGGGCATGTTGAAATATGTTCCTCCCTCCCTCCCTCCCTCCCTCCCTTTCTTGGTTCAATTTAAAATATGTTTACCTTGTCTTTTTTCTTCAAAAGGATTTATAGTGGCATATGTAACTAAAAGGCAATATTTAAAGCTCAAAGCAATAAGTATACAAATACTAAAAAGATTTTAAACATGCCAGAATAAACGATGTTTGCTTGCATTATAGAAAAAAGACCAGGTTGCTTATAATTTTTGATACTTCTTTCTCTAAAAAACAAACCCAAAGTTGAGTTCTTTAGCGGAATTTCAACTGTTAGTTCAAAATTCTTAATTGCTATGGCTCCTGCACAGGGGTTTTGATCACCATCACCTCATCATCTCTTTTTTTCCCTCCTCTCCTCCTCCTCATCCATTGTGTGTGGAGTGCTTTTTGTTCAGTTTCCCAACAAAGCAGCTGTTGGAATTTGGCCAAGTTCTTAGCCGTGAGCCAGTCTCAGCTTTCAGTATGTAAGAAGGAAGGGTGCTGTCAGATTTGTTTAATCCCTATTTTTAAGAGACAAAGAAATTAGTTCTGTCTAGACTCCAGAGCTCTAACATTGCTGCTTTTGAGGAGTAGCATAATTTGGGGATTTCCTTGTCCTAAATTTCTCTCCTGCAAAAAAAGGGGGGGTGAAGTTGTCTTGTAACTGGATTAATGCTCTGTAGCTTATTTTATTAGAATAATTTATGTCCCATTATATCGCTGTCTGAAATAGTGCTCACAATAACTAATTGCATGTGGCGGACACTAAAACAATTGCCAACAATTAAATGTAAGAGCTAAAAACAATTAGAGACATCATGATAGATAAATAAATCAAGGTTAGTAAAAACCTGTGTCTTCACCTGAAAGGGCTAAGTTTGTGGCAGGAAGGATTTTAGGATAGAACAATATATACAGTAAGGATACTATAAATATAGTTACAGTGGTACCCCAACTTAAGAGCAGCTTGACTTAAGAGCAATTCAACTTAAGAGTGGAAAACTGTTGGCGTTTTAACTGCTGCCTTACACATTTTAGATATGGTCTGCTTGACTTACATTTTTTTCATTTTTAATTTTTTTAAACTTATTCTTTCAATTTTAGATAGGTACCACCTTATCTGTCTCCTAAGAAATCTATATGTGGGACAAGCAGCAACCATCAGAACTGGATATGGAACAACTGACTGGTTTAGAATTGGGAAAGGAGTACGACAAGGCTGTATACTGTCACCTTGCCTATTTAACTTATATGCAGAGTACATCATGAGAAAGGCCGGTCTGGATGAATCTCAAGCCGGAATTAAGATTGCCGGAAGAAATATCAACAACCTCAGATACGCAGATGATACTACTCTAATAGCAGAGAGTGAGGAAGAATTAAAGAACCTCTTAATGAGGGTGAAAGAGGAGAGTGAAAAAAATGGGCTGAAGCTCAACATCAAAAAAACTAAGATCATGGCCACTGGTCCCATCACCTCCTGGCAAATAGAAGGGGAAGAAATGGAGGCAATGACAGAGTTTATTTTCTTGGGCTCCTTGATCACTGCAGATGGCGACTGCAGCAACGAAATAAAAAGACGCCTGCTTCTTGGGAGGAAAGCAATGGCAAGCCTAGGTAGCATCCTAAAGAGCAAAGACATCACTTTGCCAACTAAGGTCAGGATGGTTAAAGCTATGGTTTTTCCAGTAGTGATGTATGGAAGTGAGAGCTGGACTATAAAGAAGGCTGATCGCCGCAGAATTGATGCTTTTGAGCTGTGGTGCTGGAGGAGAGTCTTGAGAGTCCCCTGGACTGCAAGGAGATCAAACCTATCCATTCTGAAAGAAATCAACCCCGAATGTTCACTGGAAGGACAGATTTTGAAGCTGAGGCTCCAGTACTTTGGCCACCTCATGAGAAGAGAGGACTCCCTGGAAAAGGCCCTGATGCTGGGAAAAATCGAAGGCAAAAGGAAAAGAGGACGGCAGAGAATGAGATGGTTGGACGGTGTCATCGATGCAAACAAAATGAATTTGACAAAACTCTGGGAGGCAGTGGAGGATAGGAAGGCCTGGCGAGCTCTGGTCCATGGGGTCACGAAGAGTCGGACACGACTGAACGACTGAACAACAACAACAACAACAACCCCAACTTAAGAGTAGTTTGACTTTAGAGCATATATTCGGAATGGATTAAATTCGTAAGTTGAGATACCACTGTAAATATATAAATATAATATGAATATAAATGTGTCACGCAGTGCATTTTGTTAACCCTTCACTTCTTCGTCCCCTGACTTTCCCAGATAAGGTCCTTAATGAAATAACCTCAGCAATTTTTGAGGTTTTGTAGAAAAAGGGATTGACTGAGCACCCCATCCCCACATACCAACTAATTCCTCCCCTACAAATGTCCCAGTGTTTGCGCTGCTCTAGCTAATCCAGGATTGGAAATACGTTACCCAAAGTGGCATGTAGGTTTGCTCCCTTTCAGATAAGCAAATCTGGTCCTATGGCTTCATCCTCCACTCAAAGCTGAGAGCTGAAACACTCCTCCAGGCTCAAAATTGGGGATGCTGCCTGGATGACAAAAGGGATCCCACGAAACACTACCTGGACCAAACGCAAGTTCTCATCGCATGCTCCTGAGGTCATGTTTAGACCTTTGTTTCAATTTCTGTCAATTCATGAAGGCCATGGAAAATATTAGCTGGTCATAGATACTCAGTTTGCTTTTGCTTACAAGGTGGGTTAAGAGAAAGCTTTAAAGACCATGCTTTTCCGCGAGGCCTTTGGTGATTTACATTAAGTTTTTTCCCCGCCATCTGCTCCCTGTTTTTATGGCATTAGTTAAATTGTTTAACTGCTGTTGTGTATTTATTGTTTGATCTGATTATTTGTTGTTTTATATTGCTGTGAACCGCCCGGAGTTCCTTTGGGAAGACGGGCGGTATATAAGCCTTAAAATAAATAAATAAATAGAATCATAGAATCATAGAATCATAGAGTTGGAAGAGACCTCAAGGGTCATCTAGTCCAACCCCCTGCCATGCAGGAACCCCCATCACAATATTTCCGACAGATGGCCATCCAGCCTCTGCTTAAAAACCTCCAAAGAAGGAGACTAAACCACCCTCCGCGGCAGCATATTCCACTGCCGAATAGCTCTAACTGTCATGAAGTTCTTCCTAATGTTCAAATGGAATCTCTCTTCCTGTCGTTTTAAACCATTGCCCCGAGTCCTAGTCTCTGAAGCCATGGAAAATAAACCTGTTCCCTCTTCAATATGACCTCCTTTCAAATATTTAAACATAGCTATCATATCCCCCCTCAGCCTTCTTTTAGAGAGGCTAAACATTCCCAGTTCCCTAAGCCGTTCCTCATAAGACATTTCCTCCAGACCCTCAGCCATCCTGGTAGCCCATAAATAAATAAAATGGGCTAGAGAAAACCATCTGTTGTCACCTCAAACTTCCAAGTAGTAGCACAGAATAAAACTGAATAACTTCATGATCCCATGAAGCACTACCTGGACCAAACACAAGTATCTCATGGACAGCACCCCTCTTCTGTGGGGTGCTATCCATCTCTGTCCCTCTTTCTCTCCCTGTCTGAAGGATGATAAAAATTGAGTGGTCTCATCTCCCCCTCCACACACATGCACACTGGAATTTCTTCACCCCTCCCTAAAAGGGTATCCCTCTCCAGCTTGGGTACCTGTGATTTTGGATGTTTCTTTATAGAAGACTTAGCTCGAAGCAGAATCCCCACAGATGTTTCTCCCTTGCACGTAATCAGTCAGTGTGGCATAGGATAAACGGATAATTTTGCCTCCTCCTTTCCCTGCCTCCTCTGTGGTAGGCACTTACCTTATAATTTGAGGCAGGTTCTTAGCTTTTTTCCGGCCTTATTTTTTATGTGTGAGTTTGTTATTCTTTTAGATAGGGAACAATATTTGTATCTCTGGGGAAAACAGACATAAGAACATGGTAAGAGCCCTGCTGGATCAGGCCAAGGGCCCATCTAGTCAAGCTTCCTGTATCTCCCAGTGACCCCACCAGATGCCTCTGGGAGCGCATGAAGCAACTAGATATCCATATCCATCTATGGAACTCCCTGCCACAGGATGTGGTGATGGCATCTGGCTTGGATGCCTTCAAAAGGGGATTCGACAGATTCCTGGAGGAAAAGTCCATCACAGGTTACAAACCATGATGGAGATGTGTAATCTCCAGGCTTAAAACCAGGGTACGTCAAGGGCCAGATGCAGGGGAGTGGTATCAGGAGACAGATATCTAGTCTCATGCGCTTCCAAAAGCATCTGGTGGGGCCACTGTGAGATACAGGAAGCTGGACTAGATGGGCCTTTGGCCTGATCCAGCATGGCTCTTCTTATGTTCTTATGTATCTCCAGATGCCACTCTCCTGCATCTGGCATTTTGAGGTACCCTCCTTTTAACCCCGGAGAGAACACATACCTCAATCACAGCTTTTCTCCTGCAATTGACTTGTCCTCGAGAAATCGGTTCAATTCCCTTTTAAAGGCATCTAGGCCAGATGCCATCACCGCATCCTGTGGCAGGGAGTTCCACAGACTGACAACACGCTAGTTAAAGAAAAGAGCTTCCTTCTATCCACTTTATTGATCCCCTGCATAATTTTGTACGGCTCAGTCATATCCCCCCTCAGGCGCTTTTTTCCCAGACGAAAGAGGCCCAAACCGTGTAGCCTTCCCTCATAAGGGAGGCCTCCCCAACCCAGTAATCATTGTAGTAGCTCGTTTCTGCACGTTTTCTAGTTCCAGTATGTCTTTTTCGAAATGTAGGGACCAAAATTTGCAATCTCAGTTTTGAATAAACATCTTACATTTTCCATCTATAAGACGCCCCCATGTATAAGACAGCTCTCCCCACTTTTCCAACCCAAAATTACAGTTTTGCAGCCATGCAGTTCTCTCCTAGGCTTACGTCCATGTATAAGATGACCCTCAAATTGTTAGCCTTAACAATTTTAGACAAAAATATAGTCTTATACATGGGAAAATATTGTAATACCCCCAGTCTGGTCAGATTCACACAAGATTGGGAACCTCACATACCTTCCCTTGGAATCAAAAGCATCATTTTTCATGACCTTCTGTGCTTGCATTGGAAGCAAGTACTTTTCCATGTCAATCTGTGGCTGTTTCCCCCATATGGTCCTTTAACTGTGATGTCTCCCTGCAACATGCTCCCAACTACTCTGTAACTCTCTGTAGCACATACACTGAATTGCAAGATAGGCGCTAAACAGGATACCGATAATGGTTGAGCCCAATTGTGAGCAGCTTGAGCCTGTGCATGGTGGAGTCTCCTCCTTTGGAGGTTTTTAAGCAGAGGCTGTGGATAGCCACCTGTCGGGAGTACCGTGATGGGGGTTCCTGCATGGCAGGGGGTTGGACTAAATGGCCCTTGAGGTCTCTTCCAACTCTATGATTCTATGAAAATAGATTCTATTTGAACATTAGGAAGAACGTCATGATGGTTACTTCACGTCCACTCTCGTCCCGTGTGGAAGTTCGTTGCATGTTGATGTCGGTCGCGGTCACGTGGTCTTCTTGCGGTTCTGTCCCTGTTCCCGTGTACGCAGGGGCGTGATTGATGATACCGGCATGACTGTTTCCGCACATCCTCGTTCTGTGATGAGATGTGAAATTCCATGCCTTTGTTCTCCTTTTTCCCCCCAACCCGACCTTCCATTTTTCAATGTTTCGATTCTCCGAAGCCTTGCCTTCAATGCGTTACGGAGCTAAGTTTGAGGCATTTGTCTTTTAATCTCTCTGCACTGCGTTGCTGACTCCATAGGGAATGTACTGGCAAATGGCACTTCACACTCCTGCCACTAGATGGAGAATGGCACGTTGCGTGATGAGCCTTACCTCATGGGTACTCATCTCGGAATGAGAAGCATGTCGAGCAGATTCCCGAGGCCAGGGAAGGGAATCTCTCATCCCGCTTAGATCGCAGTTCAGGGGGCGTGGTCGGGACAAACTCCCCTCATCCCGCAATGGACGTGCGGTTAGATTTCTTCGTACCCGTCCCCAGCGGGACCGCGAACAGCGATGAGATGGACATGAAGTACCAACCCCACTTAGTTGAACATACTGCTTTTAGCCCTGTGCCTGGATGCTTCATTGCTCTAACCAATTTTCACAGAAAGGAAGTGTTAGCAATGCTACTCCGCTATTAGTTTATTTCTCTTCTCTTCTCTCCTGTGAGAATGTTCCTGGTGTGAACCTTTCCTCCCTCCTGGGCCTACCCCTTTATGTCAAGAGAACATACTTGGTTCCTTTTTACTTTTTGGCTTTTCGAAGGAACAGCTGTGCTGTTCTCCTCAATAACATGTCCATTTCGCCGCCTGCCAGTGGACCTTGCTGTAATTCTGTTATGAATCATTGCTTTATTTGTCATGTCGAGCTCTGGGAGGATGGTTTAAAGTGCTTTTAGTCGGCAGTAATTTGAGGCGCTCTGCCAAGCTGCGTTCAGCTGTCCTCAGACCTGGCAGTGGCTGCAGCTGATAGGGTGATAAATACACATTTTGACTACAGATGAGTTCGGTGGCTGTTGGAATTCAGCTGGTCTTTACATGCAACAGTCAATATGCACTAATTAAGAAGAATATGAATGGGTGGGTTATGGAAGTGTTACAGTAGTGGATCTGGAGGGAGAAAGATTTGCCTCTGTGCATTTTATCAAAGAGTGCAAAGGTGACACGTCATATTGTCATAATAATAAGTGTCTCTGGAGCTAAATTTATGAAATAAAAACATTCTTGCATTTAAAAAGAGAACTTGAAATGATTCTTTCCAAGAAGCATATGAAAATATAGCTCATGGAAGGTGTATGAGAGTTTTTAAAAATCCAGTAAAATCACCTGAAATTTGATTTCTTTACAACCTGATGCTGGGTTTAAGTGTCAGGTCTATATTCTGATCTCTGGGCAGAGCAATTGTCCTCTGTTTGGTGTTGAAAAGGAAAGTATCTCAGGAAAGAATCATGGGTTCAGAGAATGGAACTCCAGTTGCAGCATAAAAGCATTTTTATTGTATAGACAAAGTGTCAGTGAGCACCTACAGGTGTACCTAATAACAGGGCAGGATTTAGGGTAAGTCATCTTAAATGGGTTCTATCTTTTACATAAAAAATTATCTTGAAGGCTAAAATTCATTTGCATCAGAGTTCGTGAAATTTCTTATGTACAATATAATCGAAAGGAGCACACACACAATGTAAAATGTAGGGCTATGTGGTCTGAACATTTCTTTTGAGAATGACTGTATCCTTTGAACAAACTGTATGGAGTTTAGCACACAGTTAAATATATGTTAGCAGCTGCTGTGATAATAGTGGGTCTGTCCAGTGCTTTGGAGTAGATAGGTAATGCTTATCCCACCTCTAAAGCTTGTATAGGTTTTACATTATTGTGTGTTGCGTCATTATAGTCGTGACCGAGTCTTTGTGACCCCATGTCCATGGAGTTTTCTTGGCAGGAATACTGGAGTGGTTTGCCAGTTCCTACTCCAGGCGCCTACAGCACCTGGTATTCCCTGGTGGTCTCCCATCGAAGTACTAACCAGGGCCGACCCTGCTTAGCTTCCGAAATCAGGCAAGATCGGATATGCTCAGGGCATCTAGGCGGCTATTTTACATTATTAATCAAAGCTAATTATATACATTATCAGTAGGAGACCAACTTCATGCTACTGTGGCTCAGCTCAGGGTGCCTTCAGGTAAGAAAGCTGAGGTCCCAAATGCATCCAAGAAAATGTATTATATTGTTGATCAGGCAAGAACAGCAAACCTAACTATCACGTCTCTTTTCCCCCTCAGCCTTCTAGTCCAGGCCGTTGTGCCAGGTGTGGGTGGGTGGGTGGGAGCGCATTGGATAAGAACTTATCCCTGTGCTTGCAGTTGACCAGTTCAGTCAACCTGACATTCCATTCCAGAGCTTTGGAATCCATTCCATTTCATAGGTATATATATATGATGCCCATTCTAGTTGGTTTGTCCATTGAGCTTCTCCTTAGACCCTAACAAGCGTATCCCTAATTATTACTTAATTTCAAAGAGATAGTTTCTCCTCAACCTGCTGTGCATTTCCGAACATTTTTCTTCTTTGGATAAAGGCCTGTTGACTTCATCTATCCCCACCCGTATTCTGTTCCATTGGAGTCCAGTCATTTGGACTTTAATGCATTGCAGGGCCAGCTCTGGAGCTGGTGGCATCTAAATGAGGTACCTATAATTTTGAATTGATGCTTTTGAGCTGGTGCTGGAGGAGAGTCTTGAGAGTCCCCTGGACTGCAAGGAGATCAAACCTATCCATCCTGAAAGAAATCAACCCTGAATGTTCACTGGAAGGACAGATTTTGAAGCTGAGGCTCCAGTAGTTTGGCTACCTCATGAGGAGAGAGGAATCCTTGGAAAAGTCCCTGATGTTGGGAAAGATTGAAGGCAAAAGGAAAAGAGGACGGCAGAGAATGAGATGGTTGGACGGTGTCATTGATGCAACCAATATGGATTTGACCAAACTCCGGGAGGCAGTGGAAGATAGGAAGGCCTGGCGAGCTCTGATCCATTGGGTCACGAAGAGTCGGATACGACTGAACGACTGAACAACAACAATAATTTTGTACAGTGACATTCATCTTGCCTTCCTGAAAGTAGCAGTCTTATCAGGCTTGGTCAAACCTGGATAATTCTTGGATGAGGTGGAGGAAACCTCCAGGTAGGCCTAAGACATTGGTGGTGAAACTTTGACACTCCAGATGTTTTGGACCACAACTCCCGCAGTCCTTTGTCATTCGCAGTACAGGCTAGGAATTCTGGGAGTTATGGTCCAAAGCATCTGAAGTGCTGAAGGTTTGCCACCGCTGGCCTGGGGCTAGGAGAGGATCCTGGCTGAAACCATGGAAGATCCATGCCTGCCGGTCGGAGTTATGAACGCTGGGCCAAGCTGGACCAAGTGCCTGGTTGTCCAATAAGGCAGGTTGCTGTGTTCCTGCGATCCCCACTCATCTCTCTGCAGCCTTAGGATCAGCACGAAGGCCGGGGTGCTGTACACTCAGTAGTGTGGGCCACTGCACTCTCCACACAGGGAGTGTGGCAAGAAAAAAATGAGGAGGTCTCAGAGCAGAACATCCTGTAGCCCGTACAGATGCTTTGCAATGTGACAATATACAGTAGTGATCATTATTTCTGTATTCAGAGCAGTACCAGAAGTCGAGTTATATTTTATTTTAAAAATAACAGTTTGGAAATGACCTGCTCCCAAAGCAATACAGTATTTGTTGTGCTCACAATTCTGAACATGTCCCGAGGTAGAGGATATGGTGCAGTTACGTCCCTCTCTCAGCTGGAAATGTCTTTGAGGGGCTTTTAAACAAGTACTTGCAGTTAAGGGTTGTCTTAGTTTTCCCTGAAGTGTTAACATTGAGTCATTTATCTTCTTGGTGTCATTCTTAATGGCAATCATTATTTCATTTGGGTGTCAGGGGGTTGTTTCTATTAACAGAGCAGAAGTTTTTCTTGTCTTGGGGAATGAAATAAAGGATTATCTAGGGCAGTGGTGATGAACCTTCCGCACTCCAGATATTTTGGACCACAACTCCCAGCATTCCGAGCCTAGATTGCCAATGGCAAACGACGGTGGGAACTGTGGTTCAAAACATATGGAGCACCGAAGGTTTGCCACCACTGATCTAGGGGAACATGGTAAGTGGTGTTGAACTGTAATCTGAGCGTTTCTCAAATTACAGTGGTACCTCTACTTAGGAATATACTCCGTTCTGAATGCATGCTCATAAGTCAAACAACTCATAAGTAGAGCAGCCACATTAAATAAATAAATAAATAAATAAATAAATAAATAAATAAATAAGAGATGTAAGTAGAGCATACAGCATCTAAAATTTGTAAGGCAGCAGTTAAAATGCCATCGGTTTTCCGCTCTATGATTGAGACGTACAAAATAATGCAGGGCATGAGTCAAGTGGATAGAGGAATGCTCTTCTCCCTCTCACAAAATACCAGAACTGGGGGACATCCACTCAAACTGAGGGCTGGGAGAGTAAGAACAGACAAAATAGATAGGAGATTGTTATTTCTTATTCAAAACTTATACTCCCATACTAGTTGCTATGTTCGCTATGGCCACCAAGGCGAACTGACAGAAGAGATTCAGAGTAATCGGGGAGTCAGGCAAGGCTGTGTGCCGGCTCCTCATTTCTTTAATCTGTACATTAATAATCTAGAAGCACACCTAAGGACGGTAGAAGGCCAATTTCCTAAACTTGGTAATCAGCAGATTCCACTATTATTATATGCAGACGATGCCATAGTCTTATCCCAAACTCCACTGGGCTTAAAAACACTTTTGGAAGCCTTTGTAAATTATTGTGACAACAACAGTCTAAACGTAAATATACAAAAATCAAAAATTATGATATTCTCCAAGGTCTGGAAAAAAATTCTGCTGGTCAATTCAGAACAATTCCTTGGACCAGGTAAGAGAATTTAAATACCTAGGATTGAATTTCAGATTTCTCGGCCTCTGAGGCTAAAATCATGTGACAAAAGAAAATATTTTTTCACCCAGTGCGTTGTTAGTCTGTGGAACTCCCTGCCACATGATGTGGTGATGGCATCTGGCCTGGATGCCTTCAAAAGGGGGTTGGACAGATTTCTGGAGGAAAAGTCCATGACAGGTGACAAACCAGGATGGAGATGTGTCATCTCCAGGCTTAAAACCGGGGTACTTCAAGGGCCAGATGCAGGGGAGTGGTATCAGGAGACAGAGATCTAGTCTCGTGCGCTCCCAGATGCATCTGGTGGGGCCACTGTGAGATAGAAGAAGCTGGACTAGATGGGCCGTTGGCCTGATGCAGCATGGCTCTTCTTATTTTATTTATTTATTTATTTATTTTTACAACTTACATGTTCTTATCTATCTATCTATCTATCTATCTATCTATCTATCTATCTATCTATCTATCTATCTATCTATCTATCATAAAATCACAGATTCAGAGAATCCTAGAAGAGTGAAGTTGGAAGGACCCTGTAAGGCCATCATGTCCAACCCCCTGCTCCAGGCAGGAATACAAATCAAAGGATCTGCCTGATTTATGCTTCCCCATAATCAGAATAGAGGACATAACCTGTGAACAATACCAGTCAGCTGGTGCTGATGGCATTAAATAACATGTTTGAATCTAAGTAAAGAGAATTTTTAGAGCTGTCTTTCTCATCAGAGGAATTAACTGCTGGACTGGAAGTTGAATTACTTCATCCTAGGTGCCTGCAGAAATCTTTTCATAGAAGTCCCAGGCCCTGGCGATTTCTGTAAAAGGGCTAGAAGTGGTTTTAAAAAACGGCTTCAGGAAAGATGAGATCAACCTTGAAATATGAGCTCATGTCATGACTTCTGAAAGAGCATCCCTTGGGAGCTTTATAAGGCTTTATTTAATATTTGGCCACTGGGAAGATGCCAGATGAACCTTTTTCATCAGGCTTCATTCAGTATTAGGATCAATGAATTCATGCAAAAAACACCTGCTTTAGTAAGATAAAATTCCTAAAACACATATCCTGCAGTTAGCAAAACGAAATGTGTCGTGCTTGTTAATCTGAGGGTATTAATATGAACAGCCCAAGTGCTTTTAAACTTGAAGGAATATAGTATTTCAGAAAATTCTGAACCAAGTAACAACGTTTCTGGGAAACGTTAGGGACAACTTCCTGGTGGCAAGGACTGTTTGAACATGGAAAGGATGGCCTTGAAAGATGGTGGGCTCCCCCTTCATTTCTAAGCAGAGATTAGGTAGCATCGGCAGGGGTTAAAATTCATTCCTCTTTGCAGAGGGGGAAGTATGGTATCCTTCCAGCTGTATTTCTGTGTGACTCTGAATAGCTGCAGTGACATCTGTATCAGAACCCAGTATTCCAGACGACCAAGTAACTGCCTTTATTCACACAGAGCTTGGTGAGACTGTATTCCTGTGTTCCACGGACTCTTAGAGTTTCACGCTGGTGAAATGAGCTAATGCTTAAGTGGTTATGTTTACTGACTAGCAGTAGCTACCTGTGTACACTACCTGTGTAAACAGTGCATGGACTCAGGTGTGGGTAAGTTAAGAAGGAAGGCACTAGCATGTTAGCTGGGAGGGGGGAAAGTGAAGAATGGTGGCTCGGTGGGTTAGAGCACTGAAACTGTCGGCTGCAAAGTTGGCAGCTCAGTGGTTTGAATCCCGGGCGCCACGCAGTGGAGCGAATCCCTGCTGTTAACCCCAGCTCCTGCCAACCTAGCAGTTCGAAAGCACGTAAATGCAAGTAGATAAATAGGTGCTGCTGTAAAAGGTGGGAAGGTAAACAGTATTCTGTGCCCAGAAATGCATTTAGCCATGCCGGCCACATGGCCACGGACTCGCACGTCACTGGCTCGTTGGCTTGAAAACGGGGATGAGCACCGCCAGTAGAGTCGGACACGACTAGCACGTGTGTACGGGGGGGGGGGGGCTTACCTTTTTAGCCTGCTAGCTGGAAATGGGGGGGGGGAGTGAAGAATGGCATGAAAGATGGACAGGTTGGCTGGCAAGGCATGGCTGGCCTTTCCATAAGGCAAGTTGAATTGGGCACCGTTCTCTTGCCACTAGGAGAGCGTATTCTGCTTATATACCACCCCTTACCACCTCAAGTAGTCTCTTTGTGCAGTTTACAGTTTTTAATTTACAGCATGCGCTCTACATGGAGTTGCCCTTGACTCTTCTCCGGCGTCTGCAGCGGGTCCAGAATGCGGCGGCCAGACTGGTGGTTGGTGCGCGTCGTTATGACCGCATCACCCCAGTTCTGGCCCGTCTGCACTGGTTGCCCGTTGCAGCCCGGATTAGATTCAAGGTCTTGGTTTTAGTTTATAAAAAACCCTCCATGGCTTGGGTCCGGACTACCTGACAGAGCGTATCGTCCAGCGATCCACCTCGGCCCGTCCTGTTCGGCAGGTGCGAGCGCACTCGCTGCGGGTTGCCACTCCACGAGAGGCCCGGAAGACGATCACTCGGAACCGGGCCTTCTCAGTGGCAGCCCCTTCCTTATGGAACGCCATCCCCAGCGAAGTGCGCTCTGCAGAGTCCCTGCAGGCCTTTCGGAAAGCTTTAAAAACTTTTCTGTTCCGAGAGGCCTTTGGCGATCTCAGTTAGGTGTTTTTTGTTTTTCTTTCCCTCCCGCCATTGCCATTGTTTTAAATTAGTCAGCCTACTCAGTGTGCCTAATTTAACTTTTGTTAGGATTTGTCTCTCCGCATGCTGGGATGTAGGAGGATTTTACATGTTATGTTGTCTTATTGTCTTATGTTGTCTTTGCTTTATATTTGATGTATCCCATTGTTGTTGATTTCGTACTTATTGCTTTGTTAGCCGCTTAGAGTACTACATGTAGTAGATAAGCGGGATATAAATACAAGAATAAATAAATAAATAAATAAATACACATTCCCCTTCCCCCGCCAGCAAGCTGGGTACTCATTTTACTGACCTCGGAAGGACGGAAGGCTGACTCAGCCATAAGCCTGCTACAGTACCTGGGATTGAACCCGAGGTTGTGAGCACAGTTTTACCTGCAGGACAGGCATTTAACCACTGCGCCACGGGGCTGCCCCCATGCTGGAGGGACCTTCCAGAAGGATCTGCTGGCCTTGCCCTCGCGCTGTGACAAATTCCACAACAGGAGACTGGCTGGGTAGCAAGGCTTCCCCGAGGGTGTCTTTTCTCGCTCTCTCTGCAGAGATGGTGAGCCGTTGCCTCCCCAGAGTGATAGGAAGGTCAGGTGGCTGCAGGTGGTGATGGAGCAGTGTGGCAAGCCAAGTGGAAGCAAAGGGAGAGAGTGAACGAGTGAGAGAATGGAGAGGTTAAAAAAAAAAGATGTGCATGAAACATAGTTAACTCTTTCTAAGATACCTACAGTATTTACTGTAGAATGTTTGTATCATCAATTAACTACCAAAGACGTTGCCCCAAAAGGCAACATGAAATGCTTTTTGATTAATAACAAAAAGGACATGGAAGCTGAGCGGGAAGGAAAATCTAGTTTATTGGTTGAGAACGGGGAGTGCAGGTGTAGATTCTTTTATGGGAAGGCAAAATGGGAGCAGACAAGTAAGAATACTTTGGTGGGGGAAGCAGAATAAATGTCCTCTGTACTGCAGAGGCTCTGTGAGTTTCCCACAATGGAGAGGATGAATTATGGCCCATCGTAAGAGCCAATGTCTGTATTTCACTCAAGGAAAACTGAATTCTGGACCTGCATATTACAGAGAAACCAGAGAGGCCAAAATACTCCAGCAATGTCTAGCAGATGATTACATGCCAGTCAGTTACTCTGTCTTCATCCACTCTCACTACACTTGGCATCATAGAATCATAGAATTATAGAGTTGGGAAGAAACCTCAAGGGCCATCTAGTCTGACCCCCTGCCATGCAGGAACCCCATCACAATATTTCCAACAGATGTCCATCCAGCCTCTGCTTAAAAACCTCCACAGAAGGAGATTCCACCACCCTTTGTGGCAGCATATTCCACTGCCGAACAGCTCTAACTGTCATGAAGTTCTTCCTAATGTTCTTCTGTTCTACCATCTCGTCCAGTGGTTCTCAACCTGTGGGTCCCCAGATGTTCCTGGACTGCAACTCCCAGAAGCCTCCACCACTCGCTGTAGACTGGAAGGGATTTCTGGGAGTTGCAGTCCAGGAACATCTGGGGGCCCATAGGTTGCGAACCACTGATCTAGTAGATGGTACCTTGTATCATTTTCTGTTCTCTCATGAGGGCTCTGGAGGTAGACAGTTTGAAAAGCCCTCGTTCTCTCACTGTAAATAACTTCCAAATGTTGTTCCTCCTCTTTTTTTTTGAGACTGCATTCAGACTCCCAGCTGCCCAGTCAAACCAAGCTATGAGCTGTGCCCAATTCTTGCTTGCATGGGAACAAGGGCCTTGGTCCATGCTATTAGTGCCAGAACAGTATTACAAAGGAACTGTTGCTTCTTCAGAGAACCAGCATTTCTGTGAAACTTCTAATTCTAAAGATCAATAGCATATCTATGACAAAAGCTATATTCAGGCATTCATTTTGATTAGATCCAGATTTCCAAGAGCAAAACAAAGCAGATTAGTGGCAGATTAGTCTTTTTAATTTGGCTGCAGGCTAGCTGGTGGTAATTAAGCAGATTTTAGAGACTTCCTCTTTAATTTTACCCTAAGGCAATCTGTTTGCCACCAGGGGAAGGGATGGGTTGAACGAATAACTTAAAGCATTTTAACGTCTTCAGAGGAACACTGTTTTCTCAGGGGTAACATTGAGGAGTCTGAATTTAGCAGATTGGCTCTGTCTAGCAGGTCCCCCTCCGCTAGAAGTAAGATGAGAAGAGAGATTTTTAATGAAGAATCTTTAAATCCTTCCCCCCCCTTCACAACCAAGAGAGGCTTAGGCTTGGAAATTAAAATGCTCAATGAAGAACTCTGGGAAGAAAAAGTACTCTTTTTTTGCTTTCCTGTACCATCGGTAATGTAAACAGCTTAGGACCTAGATACCTGAAGGACTGCCTCCTTTCATATGAACCTACCTGGCAATTAAGATCTGGTCAGGGAGCCCTCCTGAGAGAGTCATCCCTCAAGGAGGTGAAAGGGAGGACTTGCAGGTATAGGGCCTTTTCGGCAGCTGCCCCCAGGCTATGGAATGCCCTCCCGAGTGAGACCTGCCTGGCGCCAACATTGATGACATTCCAGTGCCAGGTAAAAACCTTCCTGTTCCAGAAGTCTTTTAACTGATTATTGTGGGTCCTGATGGCGATTTTAGTGTTGTATTTTAATATATTGTATTTATTGTATTTAAATGTTGTATTGTTTTAATTTTTATTGCAATTTGATGTTTTGATTATCTGAATTGTTTACTT
This sequence comes from Phrynocephalus guinanensis, assembly GCA_037367245.1. NCBI lineage: Eukaryota > Metazoa > Chordata > Lepidosauria > Squamata > Agamidae > Phrynocephalus > Phrynocephalus guinanensis. The sequence continues at coordinate 135,698,851 of CM074736.1, read as the reverse complement.
TGATTGTGAGCCGAACAGAGACCTTTGGGTAGTGGGCGGCATACAAGCTATATAAATAAATAAATAAATAAATAAATAAATAAATAAATAAATAAATAAATAATAATGTTCAGTGTGGGTGGCATGGATGTGCAAGCTGAAACTTTCCCCCTCCTGGCGTTGTAACTTTTCTGTAGCTCTGCAGGGCCAGGAGGTCTTTCAGATGAGGAAGAAATTAAGCAGGTGAAATTAAGCAGGTCCTACGAGTTCATTTGCTTAGTTTTCAGTGTGCCGTTGACCACTCCTGTAGAGAAGTTGGTGTAAGCACGAGTGGCCCAAACAAATAATAGTTCCCCTTTCTTTTGGTTGGACCTCAAAGCTTCTGTGGCAAGTGTGTTCAGATACCCTTCCAAACAATTCGACAGTATAGCAAGCCAGTTCACACAAGCTGTTATTGGGCCGTTTCTGTTTTCTCATTAGTTTCTCCAAATATAATGGCTGCTTTCAAACAACCCCCAAAATCCGCTGCAAAGCGCTTGCAGAGGCGGAGCATAAAATCGTTTTCCCACGAGCAGCAGACTTTTTAAAAAACAAGCGCAAACCCAGTGCATTTTACAAGTACCTGGTCTCAAGGTAGTAAAAATGCCAGTACTGGGGGGATGTGATCAAATCTACGCGCACCCACCACCAGTCTGGCCGCCGCATTCTGCACCAGTTGGAGTCTCTGGGTAAGGGTCAAGGGCAACCTCACGTAGAGGGCGTTGCAGAATCCTCGAGATCACGAGGGCCTGCACAACTGTTCTCAGGGAGGCCTCATCTAGGTACGGACGAATCTGGTATACCAAGAGAATCCCTATCTTGTCCCTGGCTTCTACTTTTAGGAACATAATGACAAAGGACTGTGGGAGCTGTGGTCCATATTATCTGGAGTACCGAAGCTCTAAAATGTTTAGAGCTTCTAGTGTACTTTTTATATCCATAAAGTCATTCATCTTTTGGAATTCTTGCCAAACATCTAGCTTAGTAGTTCTGCTTACATACCGCCCCATAGCACTTCAAGTAGTCTCTGGGCAGTTTACAGTTTATTTACAGTATACAGGCTACACATTGACCTCATGCCCAGCAAGCTGGGTACTCATTTTACCGACCTCGGAAGGATGGAAGGCTGAGTGAACCTTGAGCCGGCTACCTGGGATTGAACCCCAGATCGTGAGCACAGTTTTAGATACAGGACAGGCATTTAACCACTGCTCTATAAGGCTCTTATAGTAAAATCATTAGACCTCATGTTTTGCATTTTGCTGCTATTGGATTAATTTTAGTAAATTTAATATATGATTTTTATCCTTTTATTCCTCTGTTGTGCAAAACTACAATGTTTTTAATGTTCATCACCTTGAGCTTGACAAAGGCTGCAGTTTTACACCTTAAAATGTAATTTAAAAAATGGCCAGTTATGGATTTAGTTCCACAGCTTGTCCCTGTTTGGAACCATCCTGGCTGGGTCTCATGTCTGTCAGTGAAGCAAGGCGCATGATGATTAGTTGTGTACTGTATAAGCAACACCACCTTGGAGAGTTCCAAGGCTGCACTAGGTTCTGAGGCAAAATTCTGAATGATACCTTGCTCATTAAAAACAGAAACAAAACAAGGTTTTGAGTTCTCCAGAATGCTTCTTCAATATGGTTTATAATGTTGGGGATAAGGAAGGAAACCAAAAGTAAAATGAAAAGCAAGAACAGAAATCTGGGCCTGATATAATTGCCGTTGGTTGTTCCTGACAGTCGTTAGTTCTTAAAGGCAGTCTGTAGATGATATGGAAGTTGAAGAGTTGTTGAAACAGAAAAGTGCCAGGGAATTAGTTTACAGCCTGTCTTTTCCTCTGTAAAGAGCATTCTCTTTAGGATCCCTGTAGATCTGTCCATTACCTTGGGTAAGGGACAGAGCAGAAAAACAGCAGCACAATACTCTTGTCCGCAGAACAGGATATTCTCTCAGTTCAATCTGTGTAATTAGTCACACAAGACAATAGAAAGAAATGGGATACTCTCTGAAGTCCAGTCCTCTGGAAAAACTCATTCCTCTGGGAATAGAACTGCCCAGAGTAGCCATGTAGGTAGATGAAGTGGTATATAAATTCAATAATTAAATAAATAAAATAGAACAGCTAATCGTAAAAAGGAAAAAGTAGCATGTGATCCCTAAGTAGACACAGCTTTATGTGGGACTAGAAGGTCTAGCTAGAACCCCCCCAAAGGTTGAGGAGTGCCTTTTACGGCTTGGAGTCTTGTACTCCTCTTCTGTGTGAACCTCTCTGGCATAACAAGGGTCAGGTCATCTAGTCAGTAGCAATGCAAATATCAGTTGGATTGTTGGATATGATGGTGAAATCCAGGAGCAAAGCTTTGGCCCATATGTTCATCCCTGGACTGGAGGTATACAGTCTAACTGGAATATTTCATAGAATCATAGAGTTGGAAGAGACCTCAAGGGCCATCTAGTCCAACCCCCTGCCATGCAGGAACCCCATTACAATATTTCCAACAGATGGCCATCTAGCCTCTGCTTAAAAATCTCCACAGAAGGAGACTCCACCACCCTCCTTTGTGGCAGCATCTTCCACTGCCGAACAGCTCTAACTGTCATGAAGTCCTTCCTAATGTTTAAATTGAATCTCTTTCCCTGTACTTTTAGATCATTGCCCCACGTCCTAGTCTCTGAAGCCATGGAAAACAAACCTGTTCCCTCTTCAATATGACATCCTTTCAAATATTTAAACATATAGCTATCATATCCCCTCTCAGTCTTCTTTTTGAAAGGCTAAACATTCCCAGCTCCCTAAGCCGCTCCTCCTAAGACATTTCTTCCAGACCATCAATCATCTTGGTCGCCCTCCTCTGGACCCATTCAAGATTGTCAACATCCTTTTTAAATTAAGGTGCACAGAAGTGGACACAGTACTACAGGTGGGGTCTGACCAGAGCAGAATAGAGTGGTACTATCACTTCCCTTGATTTAAACACTATGCTTCTGTTTATGCAACCAAGAATCTCGTTGGCTTTCTTGGCCACTGCATCACACTGCTGACTCATGTTCATGTTATTCTGCAGTTGATCTCAGTTTGCACCAGGGTTATTTTCTCTGTGGATTTTTGCCCTGCTTGATAAGAACTTACCTAATGTGATTATTCTGAGTTTGGCACCCAATTTAGATTCTTGCTTGGTCTCTGTGCAGATATATTGTCATCTTTTTCACATAAATCAGAGGCAGCTTGTTCTTTGATAGACAGGAATGTGGAGTTGCACAGTAGGAGTCCAGAAGGCTGAGTCATGTCAGCTGGACTTATTGTGAGATCAAAACATTTCACTGTTCATCCAAGTAGCTTAATCAGTCTAAGGAAAGTTGGTGCAAGGCCTCCACCAGGAAGGCCATGGATAATGGCCTATACTTAATGGGTGTTGGGAAGGGTTGCATAGGTGAGACTTTCACACACACTAGGCCATTGTCCACTTAGCAAGTCTATTCAGGCCCCTGTCCCCCTAATGGGTCTACTCTGACCATGGTGGCATGAAACTAAGGCGAACTGTAAATTGGAAGCCTTGCATCAACTTTCCTTAGACTGACAAAGCTGCTTGGATGAGCCCCAAAACGTTTCCATCTCTCAAGAAAAGAAGTACAGTTGCCATAACTCAACTTCCAGACAAACTCACCTGGATGACTGAGAATCTTCACAGACATGGACAACAGCAGGAGACATATGTAACCCATAGCATGTGATTTACTGGACGTTTTCTGGTGGAAGTCCCATTGAATAGAATCGAAGTTATGAAAAAGCACGGAATGTCCTGCAAATTACGTTTTGTTTTGTTTTTTTTGCTTTTTTTTCCTTTTTCTTTTTTTTGCTTTTAGACCTCAGTTTCTTAGTGGTGTAAGAAACTAAGGTTAAAAGTGCTCTCTCCTCATTTCACATTATCTTGAAAGGTCCAGGAGGCAAAATTAAACAATAGAACCTCTGGCAGATCTTTTTGGATGTCTGTCAAGCTGCATTTTCAGCTGTTGGCTAATGATGATCTTGCTTCCATTTTAATCACACTGTTTCTTGAAGCTCTCTGTTGTACAGCAAGGCGAGGGCATCCAGGCATGACATTGCAGCCTCTTAATAGCATGCAAAGTTCAAGTTGTGCCTTTGAAGAGCTTCCCTTTCTCTTTCTCTCACCGCTGGCCCTTTGATTGACACATTGGCCACTGAGTGAAAAGAGGCCGTCTAGGAGAGCTGACCTCTGTTGTGTTGCTATTGGCACTTCATCTCAACTCGGTCTCTCTGGGCAGCGGAAGCCATCATGTGCTCTCAAGGCAAAAAAGTGCAATAGCTAGACACAGAATCAGGTTATGATGGGCAAGTATCCTGAAATTGCTATCGGAGGGGAATACATAGAGCCGTGGTGGTGATCCTTCGGCACTCCAGATGTTTTGGACTACAACTCTGTGAGTGGCTTCACGATTCTCATTATTGATGTTTAATTCTTCTATTGAGTTGACAATCGAAGGCAACTCTTCTTTCAACAAAGTCTTATTAACGGAATTAACAATAGAAGGACTTTTACTTTCACACTCCTGCCCGGTGTCTTGAACGTTAAATAACACAAGATCTTGCTCCAACATAACTTGTGGATCATGCTCACAAACTAACGGGGTTTCCTATAGTTCCCGAAGTGTCCCGGTAGGTGCTCGTGCGAACTCCCCTTCCCATGACATAGTGTCCCGCAGCACTGATGCTGCGCCTGTCGGGGAGGTTCCCGATAGTCCCTGAGGGTAAAATTCATGCTCGAAGACATTGGGCTGGGACCCCTCCATCCATCCAGGTGTCCCCGTCACCTTCCATTCCAATGGTTCAACTGTAATTTCCCCGTCGGTTTGCACCCCTACCGTGCGCATCTCCTTCACAGGTCCCTCCTCTTTCCAAATCTCCTCCTCCTATTCGTCTCCCCCAATGACAGACACCCACATCCCTTCAGTCACCTCTTCAGTCGTTAACCATTTATTTTCTGCACCAGCACTTAGATCCTCTTTTCCCTACGTGTCTTCCATTTCCCATCTTCTTTCCCCGACCTTTCATCTTCCGATCCCTGCCTCTCCCTTATCATTTGCCCGTCGGACGGCACACCATCCTTATCCTCTTCACAAAATCCCACAGTCCTTTGTCATTGGCAATACGGGCTTGGAATTCTGGGAGTTGTGGTCCAAAACATCTGGAGTTCCGAAGGTTCGCCACCACTGACATACAGGTCTGAGTCGGAGGAATGGCTCTGGTCTCGTCTTTGTAGTCTTTTGTTTTCATTTGGGCTCAGTCTTCATTTTCTTGACGCTGTCTTTGTCATCATGTCTATAGCGCAAGCGGCTGTAAGGAAGCTCTTTTCCCTGCCTACTGACGTAGCTTTCCCATTGTAAACATGTGTTTAATCTTTAAGGTGTCCCCCCAAATCCCTGCTGAGTTTGCAGCAAACAGACCTACTCAGTTCCTTCTGTGGATTTCCGTCTGCTTTCAGCTGTGCTTCCTTCCCCTTGGCTCAGGCATACCCAAACTTCGGCCCTCCTGATGTTTTGGACCACAACTCCCAGAATTCCAAGCCTGTATTTCCAATGGCAAAGGGCTGTGGGAGTAGTGGTGCAAAACATCTGGAGGGCCGAAGTTTGGGGATGCCTGCCCTTGCCTATCCCATGCCACTGAGAAGATTGAAGTGTGTGCTTGATTGGTACGAGTGTTCTAGAAACCACTTGCAGAAAATCCCTTATTCCCCAAACTGCTTGCTCTTGTTTGTATTCTGATAAAATGATAGTCACTGCCTCATCGTCCATTGTGTACAAAATAATGCAGGGCATGAGTCAAGTGGATAGAGGGACACTCTTCTCCCTCTCACAAAATACCACTACTCAAACTGTGGGTTGGGAGAGTGAGAACAGACAAAAGAAAATATTTGTTTACCGGCGTGTTGTTAGTCTGTGGAACTTCCTGCCATAAGATGTGGAGATGGCATCTGGCCTGGATGCCTTCAAAGGGGGATTGGACAGATTCCTGGTGGAAAAATCCATCACAAGTGACAAACCATGATGGAGATGTGTCATCTCCAGGCTTAAAACCAGGGTACTCCAAGGGCCAGATGCATGGGAGTGGTATCAGGAGACAGATATCTAGTCTCGTGCGCTCCCAGAGCCATTTGGGGGGGAACTATGAGATACAGGAAGCTGGACTAGATGGGCATTTGGCCTGATCCAGCAGGGCTCTTGTGTTCTTATGTGAACCTAGTCATAGAGTGGAATTGTTTTTTTTTTCGCAGTTGCCAGGTGAAGTTTACCCTGGCGTAATTCTATGCAACAGGATTTGGTTGGAAGAGTTTCTGGAGGCAGAGTTTTGGGACTGTTTTTAAAAAAAACCAATATTAAATGTAATTAACCTAATGTAAACTTATTTATGAGTGTGTTTTGATGAAGAATTTCATTGAGATAAATTGCAGAGACAACTTCGGGAATAATTAGAGGAAAGTGGGACAAGGGAATTGCATGTTTTTACTCTTCACTGGAGAAGGACCATCATGGTGGCCAAAGTGGAAATTGTAAACAAGATTTAAGCGAGATTAATATTGTTTAAGCTTGTTCTGAAAGAAGAGGTGTAGGTTAAAAATGTTTATCTTGGGAGGAATTAATATGGGAATTAACTCTTGAATTTCTGAGGTTGATTGAGCTACCTTTACCAGTGCGTTCATCCTCATCATAGCATCTTCTGGAACTTTTGGAGTTGAAGGGAGTCAAAAGAAATGAATTAAATTAACAGCTCTCTTCATTGCCTCAACTTGAGGGAGAAAAATGTCTTTGCATCTTTGTGCCCCACCTTCATCATAATCAGAGTTCCCTCTCCCCCTCTCTGCAAAGTGGTTGTGAAGCAGAGATGAAAATTTTCTGAAAACTTGGGGGGGGGGAATGGAAAAATACTGTTTCTACCCTCCTATTTTTTTTTGTCTCTTTCCTCCACCCCCTCCCCTATGACTCCAAAATGTTTTCCATGACTCCAAAATTTCTGGAAATTTTACATCTCTGTGGAGGAGAAAGAATGGAATGGAATGGAATTTATTGTCATTGTATAAATACAACGAGATTAAAAGTGCCATCCAGTCAGTCATTCACACACCCCAGCATAAAAATCCAAGACGTAAAGTTTACCGTTTAAGAACAAACCATCCATACACACACTCCAACATTCACACACCGAAACATCACTGACACTCATTTAAAACTGACATAAAAACCAAACACACACACACAGCCCTACACTCTTTCACCTGACAGCATTCATACCCAATCCATAAAAACTACAATTTAAAAAAAAAACAGCCATACACAATCCCCCATACAATATATATGTTGCACATTCAACACTGATTACCCATCAGCTTAATTTTTAACAGAATTTAGCATGGTTACTGCTATTGGGTAAAAACTATTTCCGAATCTTTCTGTCCTTGTTCTAATACATCTATACCTTCTGCCTGATGGTAATGGTACAAACAGAGTGTCCAGGCCTGCAAGCTAAGGGCAACATCTGGCATAGAAGCAATAACCCAGAAAAATGAGACTTTTAAATCTTTTCAGCAGCTCAGTCTATCCAACTTTTAAAGGTGTATTAGGTTACATAAATATATTTATATATAAACTCCACATATCTATATTTACATTGAAAAAAATGCCATAAACAAGCAAGAGTGTGAACTTGTAACTGCCAGGAGGGCAATAAGCTTGGAGTCCATACTGTGTAATTCTTGAGAAACAACAGAGGATAGACCTTTGTCACATCTCAGGCAAGGAATTGCTTCTTTCAGTTTTCGTCGGAGAGCGACTCAGAAACCTTGTGTTTGACTTGTGGATCGTTCCCATCACCCCTCACCCCCCTCCACCCCACCCCACCCCCCAAAGCCCCTTATATTTTGGCTTTTGACAATCTCCATCTTTTCTTTCTTCATAGAGCTGCTAACATAGTGTTAACTTAGAAAGTGCAAAAAGCGGATTAATTAAATACTAATTGTCAAGCCAATTGTTGCTAGGTTTAACATTTGACTTGTTCACTGTCTGGAGGTTAACAGGGAAGAATTAATGATGGAACAAATTGCTTATCCCTCATAAACGTC
>CM074736.1:135553195-135685695 GCA_037367245.1 Phrynocephalus guinanensis | reverse complement strand
TTGACTTATGTCTAGACCTCTGGAACGGATTAATGGCATAAGTCAAGGTTCCACTGTAAATAAATAAATAAATATCATCTCCTTTCTTTCCCACAATTCACTGTTGCTTTTCAGATGTCCATTTTTGTATGTGATCGACTGTTTTTCAATATTTTGGTTTTCCTTTTCCTTTCAGAATTCTCACGTCTTCCACAATGAATCCTGTTTACAGCCCCGTTCAACCTGGGGCTCCCTACGGGAACCCTAAAAATATGGCCTATGCAGGTAAGACTGGTTATATGGTGAAACGTTGCTCTCTTTACTGGTAACACCTCTGTATCACATCTGAGCTCTCCAGTTCACATGATGCTTCCAACTAGAGATGGGCACGAAACGAGCAATTTTTCGTTTTTGTTTTCGTTTTTTCGTTTCGTTACGTAACGAAACAAAAAACGAATTTTGTCTCCAAAATGAAACGAAACGAACCGAAACAACAGAAATTTTGTCGTGTGTTTCATTTTCGTTGCGGCAAATACATTGAACTGTAATGAATGCTAACGAAACAGCAATTTTTCGTTTTCGTTTTTTCGTTTCGTTACGTAACGAAACGAAAACGATTTTTTTGCAAAAAATTCACGAAAAACTAAAACGAATTGAAATGGACCCCCTAAATGACAAACGAAACACCATTTTTTTGAGTCGTTCCCATCTCTACTTCCAACTAGTGCAAGCACTCTGTTAATAGTTTTACGGAAACCAGGACCAGTTTTGCTTCTTCCTCACAACTAGCATTAATTGTCTAGGAGCTCTTTTCTATAAAGCCATCAAATCCAATGCAGTCTTCAGCTACATACTGAAATAGTACAACCTAAATATAGCCAAAACATGCAATAAACACTTGTTCATTGGTATGTTCATTCATTCTTTTGGTATACTGTACTCCTCTTCTAGCCCAGTCTGGGTGATCCACACAACAAACCAAGTCTATAATAACATTAAATGATGGCAGTTTAGACATCACAATAATATACAGTGGTGCCTTGACTTACGGCCGCCCCGCCTTACAAAAAATTGACTTATGAATAGAAATTTGTGGGTATAGGAAAAATTTGACTTCCGAAAAAAGCCTGCTTTTTTGAGTTATGAAAGGGAAAAGGAAAGGAAGGATTCCTTTTCAAAATAGCTCCTTCATGTTTGCAGTAGCAATACTGCCATGTTGTGGCTGCCCGACTCCAGTGCTGCAATTAGGAAGAAGAAGGAGCCATTTTGAACATGAAAGCTGAGAACCAGGGCTTCTTTTTTTAAAATGACCTCTGCAAACTGCCCATTTTGGATAGATTTGGCATCGTTTGGAGACTTTTTGGAACTTTTGGAAGGATTTCTCAAGTAGTTGAAAGGTAGGGAACTGAGCTTCTGTTGCTTGCAAGACTGTTAATGTGTTTTTTTCATTCTGGGGTGGGGCGATTTCTGACTTGAAATGGATTAATCCGTTTCCAGTGAATTTCTGTGGGAAACTCTGTTTTGACTTACAAAAATTTTGACTTAAGAAAATGCATTGGGAACGGATTAATTTTGTAACTAGAGGAACCACTGTATATACTGTATAAAGCAATAAGCATTAATCAGTAATCAGTAAAGTTCAAAAGGCGTACAATAAAAGCTTTCAAGAAGATGAGACAGGGGTTGGAGGAAACCCTTAAGTTCTGTTGGTGGGATATTTTAGAAGGCCTGTCTGAATAACCAGTCTGTTTAAAATCATCAGTGAAAGGGGCTAGGCGAATATCAGGTGGGAGTTGGTTCCACAGATTCCCTGGTCTTCTCTTTCCGAACCTCTCTCAGGGTCAGTGTCCTCAACCATCCAGTGTGGGACAAATGAGTAGTGCAGGCAAATTTCACTGGAAGAAAGCTACACTAAAGTCAGCTGGTAAATTTGGATAACATACTAAATGCATCTGTGAATTGCTATAGGTATATTATTTTTGTGATTGCTGAAATTATTTATTTATTTATTTATTTATTTATTACATTTATATACCGCCCATCTTCCGAACAGAACTCTGGCCGGTTTAAAATTAATTAGTTACTTACAAGTCCGGAGTTTCCAAGTTGCCTTCTGCATTAACATAAACAACTTTTTGCAATTTACAGTTATGAACTTTGCCATGAATTGCTATGGAAATAACATCTGGATTCTGTAGAAGAAAATGTTTTGGTATTGTAGAAAATGAATGTGGGGAAAAGATGTAGAAAAGTTAGTTTTCTCTTATAAATTTATTGATAAATCAACAATCCCATCGGAAATATATTTTTTTATATGAGCCTCGTGGCGCAGTGGTTAAATGCCTGTACTGCAGGTAAAACTGTACTCACAACCTGGGGTTCAATCCCAGGTAGCCAGCTCAAGGTTCACTCAGCCTTCCATCCTTCTGAGGTCGGTAAAATGAGTACCCAGCTTGCTGGGGGGGGGGCGACAATGTGTAGCCTACATACTGTAATGAAACTGTAAACCGCCCCGAGTCTACTTGAAGTGGTATGGGGCGGTATATAAGCAGAACACTTTCCTTTGCTTTGCCTTTGTTTTGCTTTATCCTTCCATGCTAGAAAAGGGTCTGAAAACACACACACACACACACACACACACACACACACACAGAGAGAGAGAGAGAGAGAGAGAGAGAGAGAGAGAGAGAGAGAGAGAGAGATGTGGCAGAGGAACAAATTGATGGCTTGTGACCCACATAAATTGCATAAGAAGTAGACTTAACATAGAATGTAGGAGAATGCTATATTGAAACAGGCACAGACTGCTTCAGCAGAAAATCAGAAGATGGCTATAAGGGAAGGGAAGGGAAGGAAAGGCTGTTTAGATGTACAGTATTCATGTCATGCCTGAGCTTGATTCTTTGTTTGTCTGCGTAATATGCATGAAGATGGATGTTCAACAGCATTAAAAGATGCTACCTTCCAAACCAGGAGCATTTTTGCACCCTGCTGGCAACCCACCCATGGAATATGTTCTGTGCCATTTTGTCATTTCTCTTGGGTCTCCCATAACCCCCAATTTATTATTATTTTTAATTGTCACTGGAGAACAGGAAGCTTTTGTTTTATTAAACTGCTATTTTTTAAAAATTAAATTAAATTCAGTTTTTCAGTTCACATAAATCCATTGTCGCAACACTTACAATGCATAATCCTGTGCTAATTGGCTTGTTCAGCTTCATAGTTCTCCCTTGAGCCTCTCCCACTTGCTGTGCTGGCAAAGCTGAAACAATGGCCCTTGGCCGTGTCTGTTCTCAACAAAGGAGGCAAAGATTATAATGCAGAGTTTGAGTCAAGTCTAAATGTTCTACTCATGATGTGGCCGTCCGTCTATAAATGTCTCTATTTAAGCTTATTTTCAAGTCTCAGGCACAGTTAGGAAAGTAAGAACGAAATCCATTGATGTTAACTACGAAAAGCGTTTGTAAGTCTTGTAATTCCGGTTTGTGCCTTCTTTCTGTATGTGGAAAGGTACTACAGTGGAACCTTGACTTACGTCATTAATCCGTTCCAGAGGTCTAGACTTAAGTCAAACATGCCTTAAGTCAAATGAACTTTTCCCATAGAAAGTAATGGGAAAGTGGATTAATCCGTTCCAGATGATGAAAAAGACCCCTGAAAACAGCAATTTAACACAAATTTGACTGGGATAGGAGATTCCTTCCGGGGATGTAAATGAAATGTCTCTTCAGAGAGGAGGAGGCAGTGGAATTATAGTCCACAAGTTATACGCCTCCACTTTTTAATGTTCATAGCAACAATGTCTAACATTTAAGTTTTACTGATGTTTAACCTGACGTTCCAAGTTCTGAGCAACTCTATGCTTACCATTAGAGTCCCACAACTGTACAGCTCCCCAACTAAAATGCTTCCATTGTGGACCAGACTTCTGCAGCCAGATTTTTTACAAGACTGAGCCGACTGTCTAACCGGCGAGGCCAGCCCCGAGCTCCCAGCCCTTCTTCTCCTCTGGTGGCAGCGGCGGCTTCAGTGAGGCCGAGGACCAACTCCAGGTGCTCGGAGCTGGCCTCGCCGAAGCCAGGAAGAAGGCAGGAGCAGTTTGGAAGCGGCAGCCGCGATGCTGGGTTGTGGCTGCCGCCCGATTCCGGTGCCTTGCGCTGGGGCTCCGAGCTGTAAGTCAAAGCCTGCGACTCAAGTCAAACAGGCCCCTTCTTGCTGCAAGTCAAATATGCTGCAAGTCAAGCAGCATGTAAGTCAAGGTTCCACTGTACTTAGTTTTTTTCAGCCACACATTCCCTTTGTGTGTGTTTTCAAGTGCGACATATACTATGTTCAGAATCAAGTTTTCTAGACGTTTTCTTCTGGTCACTTGTGAAGTGTTTTCCCCTTGAAAATGTAGTGATGTCATCGTGTTTTGGTCAGTTGGAAAGTCAATCAGACAGCCGTTCTTCATGAATGCAAGAATCTTGTTCCTTCGCTTAGGGAGTTCTTTTGATTCTAATTGCAAGTTCTTTCTCACTCCTTATGTTCTGAAGTGGAAATCTACCATTACTTGAAAGGTTTCTTAACTTTCCAGAGCAATAGAGGCCCTGGAGACATTTGAGAGAAATAGGATAATTTTCTTTATTGAGAGTGTTTGGAATAGACGTTTCCTACATAAGAACATAAGAAGAGCCCTGCTGGATCAGGCCAAAGGCCCATCTAGTCCAGCTTCCTGTATCTCACAGGGGGCCCACCAGATGCATCTGGGAGCGCACGAGACTAGATATCTGTCTCCTGCTACCACTCCCCTGCATCTGGCCCTTGAAGGACCCCGGTTTTAAGCCTTCGGATTACACATCTCCATCATGGTTTGTAACCTGTGATGGACTTTTCCTCCGGGAATCTGCCCAATCCCGTTTTGAAGGCATCCAGGCCAGATGCCATCCCCACCTCCTGTGGCAGGGAGTTCCACAGACTACACGTTGGGTAAAAAAATATTTTCTTTTATCTCTTCTCATTCTCCCAACCCTCCGTTTGAGTGGATGTCCCCTAGTTCTGGTATTTTGTGAAAGGGAGAAGAGCGTCCCTCTATCCACTTGACTCATGCCCTGCATTATTTTGTGCGTCTCTATGGAGGTTAATATTTTTCCTGGAGGTTAATTTTTTGAAGAAAAAGTGTTTAGTGAAATCCAGCGATGTGATTCCCGCAGTGCCAATATCAAGGAAGAAATCAAGGTATGCATTTGCTACTGCACACTAGTTGTGTGTTTCAGTGCATGACAGCAGGTGCCTATGCTGATCGCTTATCATTCTGTTATAGTTGAAATTATTTTGTTATGTGTAGTCTGTTATTGTAGTGGGTGAAATAATGAGATTTGATTTTTCTTTGTGATTTGTGATCAGGTATCTGCCTTCCAAGTTTCCTCTCAGAGAGCCCTAAGTGTTTCATGCACTAGATGGCCAGATGGATGGGGTATAAATATAATGAATACTGAATACAGTGTTTGGATAAGTTAGTCTCAGATTTTCCCATTTGTAACCTTGGTGTGAGTTATCATCATCATATAAATTTTATTGCGTGGCTCACAGAGCCATTGCAAAGTGCATCAAGTAAAAACAGTACAATAAAAATATCAATAAAATAACAATACAGATAGGTAAAAAGGGGGCTGAGGGTACAGAGACCTAGATATCAATTTGACTATTAGAAGTAGTTAAAACAACTTTCATTTTAATAAGTAAAGAACAGAACCTTGCCATTCGGAACGTAACAAATTTATCTCTATCACAGAGTAAGATTTTGAGCTTTTCTTCGTCAGATCTACCAGGATATTTTTCTAAGATGAATTTCAAAAGTCTTTCACGATGGATTCCAAATAGTGGGCAATAAAGCACAGCATGTACCAAGTTCTCGACGGATTTATTATCACAAGAGCAGACTCTCGTATGGTATGGGGATTGTGTATAATGGCCCTTTAGATTGGCAAGTGGTAGCATATCAAGACGAGCCCGAGTAAATGCTTTTCTATGTTCAAAGTTCATCAAATCAGCAAAATAAGATGGGCGATTTAGAGGCTTAGGTGTAATGTTCTTATAAAAAAGGGCTGTTTTTAGAGTGCTGAGCGAACCTATGTCTGTTTGAACACAGAGATCAGATAATCTTTGCTTTAGTAAGCGTTTAGCTGCTGTCAATCCAAGGTGTCTCACATGCTCTTGGGAAGAACCAAGTTTGGCTACTAGATTCAGTACAAAAAATTTCCATGATCCAGAGTTCATCTCCCCATAGGATGATGTTAAAAATTCAGAGCGGGTAATAAACAAGATTTTCAGCCAATAAATAATTATTGATTTGTTAATTAGTGTTGTTATTGACATTAATGCCAATTCTAATCTGACTAGTGCAGAAGGAGTTGATGGGGGTACTGCCAACAATAAACGGGCAAATTTATTTTGGGTTACTTCAAGGGGGTATAAGTTTCCCATTCCCCATACTTCAGCACCGTACAAAATCTGGGGAAGTAGCTTGGTTTTATAAATTTCGCAGATGGGAGGAATCAGGAGGCCTCCTTTGGTCCCACAGAATTTTAGTAATCCAAACATGGCCTTCTCAAATTTCTGTTTTGCAAAGTCAATCTGTGAAGCCCAGGAGCCTGACTGATGAAACATCACACCTAAGTATTTGAAATGGGTTACCTGTTCCAGTATTCTCCCATCCATCATCCATTTATGAACTTGAGGTCTTCTACTGAAAACCATAATTTTGGTTTTCTCATAGTTGATGTTGAGAGAATTTTCTATACAATAGTTACTAAATTGTTTCAGGAGCCTTCTGAGGCCTATTTGTGTGTGGGATATTAGCAGAGTGTCATCTGCATAAAGTAATATTGATATAGCCTTTCCACCTACTCTGACAGGGAAGAATTGTAAACCTGTTAACCTAATCACCATATCATTAACATATAGATTGAAAAGCAAAGGAGCAAGAACACAGCCTTGGCGAACACCTTTAGATGTTTTAACAGTGTTGGATAATTGGCCAGAGATGCCGACTCTAATCTTAAGGGAAGAGTCAGTGTGCAGATCTTTAATTCTTTCCAACAATCTGGGGTCTATTTTAAGGTTTGTAAGTTTTCCCCACATGCGACCTCTTGGAATGGAGTCAAAGGCAGCTTTAAGATCGATAAATGCTACATATAGCTGCTTTGAAGGTCTAATAGAATATTTATTGATTAGATGGTTTAACAAGAGAATATGGTCCAGCGTGGAATGTCCTTCCCTAAAACCAATCTGTTCAGGAGCTAAAATGTTATTTTCTCTTACCCAGTCTTCCAGTTTTAAGAGGAGATGTCTTGCATATAGTTTGCCTACAACATCAAGCAAACTTATAGGTCTATTGTTGGCAGGTTCCTTGCGCTCACCTTTCTTGTAGATAGGCACAACAATCGAGGAGGTTATTCAGTAAATTAGGCAGTGGCGGCCATAAAAAG
Source organism: Phrynocephalus guinanensis (assembly GCA_037367245.1). Classification (NCBI taxonomy): domain Eukaryota; kingdom Metazoa; phylum Chordata; class Lepidosauria; order Squamata; family Agamidae; genus Phrynocephalus; species Phrynocephalus guinanensis. Next base: position 135,678,244 of record CM074736.1, on the reverse strand, counting down.
ATTGGTTAAGAAAGCCAAGTTCATGGAAATCATTCAAAAGGAAGTAGCTCTAGAGATGCAGAAGAGCCAAAATTGTCAATACACTGGTACTCCGACTTAAGAGAAGCTCGACTTAAGAGCAATTCGACTTAAGAGTGGAAAACTGTTGCCATTTTAACTGCCACCTTACAAATTTTAGAGATGGTCTGCTTGACTTACATTTTTTTCTTTTTTTCTTTTTTTCATTTTCCCCCATTTTCTCCCATTTTTTCCAATTTCTTTTCATTTTTAACTTATTTTTTCAATTTTTTTAGAGAGGTACCCTGACTTAAATGTAGTTCGACTTAAGAGTATGCATTCGGAACGGATTAAATTCGTAAGGCGAGGTACCACTGTATATGGAACATATTAATGTATGCCTGTGGAGATCCTCACTCACTCGTCCAGGTGAGGTTATCTGGGAGTTGAGTCATGTCAACTGGAAATCTTTTCTTGTGGGATCGAAACTTCTTCAGTCTGAGAAAAGTTGTTGGGAGGCTTTCAAAATATAGTTCACCCTGATTTCAAACCCCCCCCCAGTCTGAATAGGCTTCTTAGGTTGACAATGGTCTGAATAAGCTTGTCAGATGGACAGTAGCTGGGGTATGTCAAAGTCACACCTATGCAACCTTTCCCAACACCCCAAATTTGCCTCGGGTTACAAGGCATGTGTAACTCGATGGCCAGGTGTGGGCCAAGCGTCTAGAGCAGGGGTCCTCAACGTTTTCAAACAGCGGGCCGGTCCACCACGCCCCAGGCACCACTGGGGGCCGGACCACAGTGGGTGGGGGGAGCGGGGGACCTTGCCGTAGCCCTCCCACTCTAAATTCCCCACTAGCCAGCATGCTGATCATCTGGGCGGTAGTTGGGGGGGAGTGGGAGAAGTGACATAGCCCACTGCTTTGATCTGCCTCAGCAACAGAAGCAGCTGCGGAGGTTTGCTTGCTCGCAAAGCAGGGGTAGGTGGGGGGGGTTGCAATTGGTCCCGGGGGCTGGATTCAGGACCTTGGGGGGCCGCATCCGGCCCCGGGGCCTTAGGTTGAGGACCCCTGGTCTAGAGTGATTCTCACTCTCAGGGGGCTTGGCAACAGAGTGTAACACCAAAGTAGACAAAGCAAGCTTGAAGAGAGCCAAAGCAACAAGGTACATTTAGAACAGATGCTTTGAGGAGTCTGTCAGCTGGTTTCAGTTATTTGCAATTGTACGCTGATTATATTTCCTTTCCTTTCATTGGCTGCTATCCACTTGAAGTATCTTTTGTTTCCACCAGAGAAAGGTAAAAGTAAGAGGTTTGAGGTTGAATGGGAGAGCCAACCTGCTGGAGATTTGTAGAGACTCTCTGTTGAAGAGTCCTTTGAACAAAATTCACAAGAGTGAATGTGCGTACCGGCTAATAAGGCACTCCCATGGCCTTTCTTTGCCCTGCTGGAGATCCCAGGGAAAGATGGAAGCTCTTGAAATAGGAAATGGAAGGCCAATTCAAACGTTCAAAGTCTTAACAAGGTCTCTAGGAACGTAACTGAATGCACAAAAGGGAAGACTTAAGATGTTGCTGGTGTGAGAGCCCATGCAGGCAGCACTGATGAATCGGTGGAATTGCTGTCGTCCTTAGATGTTTTTCTTCTGCCCAGGAAGTAAAGAATTGTCGTACGAGTGGTTTTACCCTTGAAAACCCTGAAACAGAAAACGTGGGGATGGAGGAGAAAAACGAGACAGAAAATTTATCAAAAGGCTCTTCTGGTCTCCCTCTTTTTGTGTGTAGAGTGAGCTAAATCTGAATAGCAAAAGAGAACAAAACAATTGGTGTGGCCTAGAGATGGTTCTATATTTTGTATTTTCCCCACCCTCCCAAGACTTGCATTTACTCAAAATGTTTTTTCACCCCCGTGTGGCACCTGCCGTTTATCATAAGAACCGTCATGAGGGACCAGCTCAGCGTTCTATGTGATCACGGAGTTTTGTAGCCCTCACTATGGCATAGTTTCTCTCCTGTATCAGAGCTCCAGAATTTCTCAGAAACAGCATTCCAGAACGGGTTAACTCCAAGTAACTTTGAGGGGTAAAACAGTAGCTTTTTCAGCAGCAAGATCAGGTGGAGACTGAACGAAAGGGTGTTGGAGAAAGACTTGCATTTCCACTCAGAACCCATTGATATCTGCTGAGGAGCTGTATCTTTTCAGCTTAGATGCCCTGCAAATGAGGCAAGATAAGCTACAGCAAGAAGCATTTGTGTCAACTGCTGGACTAACAGCTGAGGGAAACCTTTTGGCTTTCTGCACTGAACATAAGAACATAAGAAGAGCCATGCTGGATCAGGCCAACGGCCCATCTAGTCCAGCTTCCTGGATCTCACAGTGGCCCCACCAGATGCATCCGGGAGCACACGGGACTAGATCTCTATCTCCTGATACCACTCCCCTGCATTTGGTCCTTGAAGTACCCTGGTTTTAAGCCTGGAGATTACCCATCTCCATCATGGTTTGTCACCTCTGATGGACTTTTCCCCCAGGAATCTGTCCAATCCCCTTTTGAAGGCATCCAGGCCAGATGCCATCACCACATCTTGTGGCAGGGAGTTCCACAGACTAACAACACGCTGGGTAGAAAAAAAAATTTCTTTTGTCTGTTCTCACTCTCCCAACCCACAGTTTGAGTGGATGTCCCCTAGTTTTGGTATTTTGTGAGAGGGAGAAGAGTGCTCCAGGGTCTCCACTCCTTCCTGTTGAATGTCTTCTTGTTGGGAAAAAATGTGGCCAGCCTTTGTTTGAAACATCTGAGCGTCACCACAAGTACCAAGTATGCTACATCATCAGTCCCAGCTCTTGTCAAGTCTGGAGCAGCAGAATCCAAACAGCAACCCTGTAGGATGGTACATTTGAGTGCAAATAAAATGTTCCTCCTACTCAGACGAAAGAACAACTCTAAGGCAAAGGCTTTAATTGAGTTCATCCCATGATTTGCACTGTTTCATTGGCATAGGATTCCCTCCTTTTCTTAAGAGCTTGGTGCTTGTATCCAGTGCATAACCCTTCCAGATGGCTCTCTGGGTGGCCAAATCTCTTGCAAACAAAAATCCTTAAAAGAGAGTTGAAGAACATGATCTTTGTTCTAAAAGCGAAAAAAAAAAGATGCTTAAGGGCAGATTGTACAACCCTTGGCATGGCAGCTGCTGTGGAGCATCTCACCCTCACTGACCTTGATTCTCTACGGCAGATGGAAACGCTCTTCCCAACCTTGGAAAATGGTGCCTTAGAGAAAGATGTTTGAGAATCTTACAAGGGCGAGAACATTATGTCCCCCTCACGCCCCACCCTGCGTTTGATGATAAATTAATACCAAATGAATATCCTGCAGTTCTGTGATTTCACAGGTAGAAGCAAAAGCAGGTCAAATATTCATTGTGTATGTGAGAGAAGCAGAGAAGGCGACAGGGAGGGAAATTAAGAGACAGATCGTTGTTTATTCTTTGTCTGGGAAATGGATAGATCAGTACTAAGTAGAGATGGGCACGAAATGAACTTTTAGTTCGTTTCGTTATTCATTATTTGTTTTGTTAGCTAACGAAACGAATAACAAACCCCAGAGTGATTTAAGAACGAAATGAACCAAACCGGAAAAAAATGGTTCATTTCATTTCATTTCGTTTCATTTGTTTCAGTTCGACCGCGGGGGAGGACTGTCTAGAGAGAACCCCGTTCTTGCCTCCACACACGGAGGCGGGACTGGGGCTCTCTATAAAGGGTTCTTCCCTGTGGGCAGATGAGGGCGGTCGACAGAGGACCGCGATCTCGGCTCCGCAAATGGAGCTGAGGCCACAGCTCTCTCTCAAGGGATCTCTGCCGCGGGTTAGGGTTAGGGTTAGGGTTAGGCTGTCCCCGCCCCCCGGTGGCGAAGGGTGGAGGAGAGAGGACCGCGGCCCTCTGTCAAGGGACCTCCCTGCGGTGGAGGGCGGTCGAGAGAGGACCGCGGGCTCCGCTCTTCAAGCTGAGCCGAACCCGCGCCCCTCTCTCAAGGGATCTCTCTAAAGGGATCTTCCCCACAGCGGATGACAGCACGCCCGGCGCTGTCACCCACCACGGGGAAGAAGAGACCCCCGTTCCCGCCTCCACATGTGGAGGTGAAAACAGGAAAAACGAAAATGAAACAAAATGATAAATTCGTTTCTTAAAAAAATGAAACAAAGCGAGATGGGCCACGAAACCGAATGAAACAAAACACAATTTTTCCGTTTCGTGCCCATCTCTAGTGCTAAGTGACTAAATAGTTGGTCTGGCATTTCTTTTCATTTGTAGAGCCAAATTTGATCACTTGCCCATTTTTACTATCTTCAGTACTTGCATTCAGAGGCTGCACCCTCAGGACTAGGTCTGACTGACATGGTCAAAGCCTGTATGGAATTTACTAGTTTAATAAGTACTATGGAAATTGACATTAGGTGTAAATACGGCTGTTGGGTTGCTAATTGAGGCAACTTAAAGCAGCTTGGAGGGGTGTGGTGGCTCAGCGGACTAAGGCTCCGAAAACTGTCAGCTGCAAAGTTGGCAGCTCGGCAGTTTGAATCCCGGGTGCCACACAGCGGAGCGAGCTCCCTCTGTTAACCCCAGCACCTGCCAACCTAGCAATTCGAAAGCATTTAAAATGCAACTAGACAAATAGGTACTGCCGTAAAAAGCAGGAAGGTAGAACAGTGTTTCCTTGTGGCTATGCCGGCCACGTGGCCACAGACGTGCCCAACACTGGCTCTTCGGTTTGAATATGGAGAGGAGCACCACCCCTAGAGTTGGATATGACCAGCATGCATGTGAGGGGGGGGGGGAACCTTTAACTTTACCGTTTTCCAACCTTAGGTACTGAAATGTTCTTGAACTACAACTCCCAGAAATCCTGGCCAGCACATATCATGGCAAAGGGAGGTTTAGTCCAAAAGCACCCCTGACTTGAAATAACCTCACTTGTTCACAGCTCATTCGAAGTGCTCAAGCTTGCTTCCAAAACCCAGATATGTGCCACATCAGCTGCATGTGTCTGGTGCTGATCTTTCATTTCCTGATGGTCACAAGAGAAAGAATATTTTTGGACATCATGCCCTGCTTTTGGAATTCCCTCCTATTTATTTATTTATTTATTTATTTATTTATTTATTTATTTATTTATTTATTTTGTATCCCGCCCATCTTCCCACTGGGAACTCTGGGCGGCTTACAACAATAAAACCAGGTAGTAAAAACAAACACAAACAAAAGGCAAGACCCAAGCAAAGTTAATGCAGGCGGGACAAGAAGGCAGCAAAAAACAAAAAACAAACAAACAAACAAACAAAACCTAACTAACTGGAAAGGTCGCCAAACGCCTCCCTGAAAAGGTGGGTCTTCAAGGCCTTCTTGAAGGCGGGCAGGGACTCTGTCAGGTGCAGCTCACTGGGGAGATGATTCCAAAGCATGGGGCCCACCACAGAGAAGGCGCGGTCTCGCGTACGCGATTTCCGCACCTCTCTGGGTGTGGCCACCCTCAGTGAGCGTGCCTGCGCCAGTCTCGTGGTTCTGGACCCGGTTGATCTTTGAGAGATACGCTCCGCCAGGTATTCTGGTCCCAGGCCGTGGAGGGCTTTGAAAGTCAAAACCAAGACCTTGAACCTGATCTGGAGGACAACGGGGAGCCAATGCAAGCGAGCCAGGACTGGGGTGATGTGCTCGTATCTACGGGCACCCACCACCAGCCTGGCCGCCGCATTTTGCACCCGCTGTAGCCTCCGGACCAGGGTCAAGGGCAACCCCACGTAGAGGGCATTGCAGTAGTCGATCCTTGAGATCACCAGTGCCTGCACTACTGTTCTCTCTCTCTCTCTCATTCTCTCTCTCTCTCTCTCTCTCTCTCTCTCTCTCTCTCTCTCTCTCTCTCTCTGTGTGTGTGTGTGTGTGATCAAAGTGACTCCAACTTATTATGAAGACCCTCTGGAGCCACATAGGTTTCTCAAGACTATACAAGCCAGAAATATATACTGGGGAATTTAACTCGGGAGCCCTGGCTCTACATACCGGTGCTGCAATTCAATAAGCTGTCTAGCCAGTCCAGACTGCTATACGTAACACCAAATTCTTTATTGTTATGTACTAAGCACACTTGCTTGTACTCTACCAGGGCTTTAAAGACAAGTTTCTTCTTACAGCTGCATCCTTACATATTTTCTGGCACTGGGTCCTTGCATTTGAGATTTGTCTAATTTTTTTTATTATGCGGCATGCTGTGGAAACCTGACAGTAAAATCTCCAGCACATATAGCTTATAAGTAAGAGGAAACATTTTTATGTAGCTTTCCTCTAAGATGCTAAGTTTTGTTTGCAGAGATCTATTTTTCTGTTCTTTATGAAGGAGCAATCTGTTATGTGAAATTTTCGCTTTCAATCTGAAGTTGTATTGCTTCAGCTTCAGTTATTACCGAGTGGCCAACATGCTGTTGGCCATTTATTTATTTATTTATTTACAAGATTTATTTATTTACAGCATTTAGGCTTGCATTTGGACAGGCACTTGGCAGGAGTCTTGATGGGAATTCCCCCACCCCCTTTCTTAGTGAAATACTAGTTAGAAATGAGCAGTTACTACTCCTTTTCTGCCTTTAATTTTTAATTTTTGTCAAGATTGTTTATTGTTATCTATGTCAGAAGCTGTGGTGAGAATTTTGAGAGTGAGGGGAAAACCAAGCATCCTCCCTCCATGGTAGGAATGGGTTTGGATGGAGCACCCTGGTACGCTAACAATTTTTCACCCACCGTGTTGTTAGTCTGTGGAACTCCCTGCCACAGGATGTGGTGATGGCATCTGGCCTGGATGCCTTCAAAAGGGAACTGAACAGATTCCTGGAGAAAAAGTCCATCCCAGGTTACAAACCATGATGGAGATGTGTAATCTCCCGGTTTAAAACCAGGTTACTTCAAGGGGCAGATGCAGGGGAGTGGTATCAGGAGACAGAGATCTAGTCTCATGCGCTCCCAGGGGCATCTGGTGAGGCCACTGTGAGATACAGGAAGCTGGACTAGATAGGCCTTTGGCCTGATCCAGCATGGCTCTTCTTATGTTCTTGTGAGAGGATGATGATGCCTCAAGCTGAGGCAGAGAGGAGAAGAGAGAGTGTCTTATCGCAAAGGATATTCCTATTGGGGAGAATGTGAAACACTGAGGGCTGAAGTTTGGACATGCCTGTCCTAAGTGGAAGAGAAGACTAAGAGAAGAAAAATTTAAGCTAGAATTAGAAGGAAAGATAAAAGCACGGGTGGATGTAGAAGAAGCTAGAAACCCTTGTAGCAAAGGAAGAGCTAGAAAGCAAAAGATAGATTGTAAGAGAGGAACCGCCCTGGGGAAAATTGGTCGCGGTATACAAATGAATGAATGAATGAATGAATGTATGAATGAATATTATGATGTGGTGGGCTCAGGCGTAGTCTATCTCCTACTTATCAGGCTGTGCTTTCCAAAGTACCCAGACAACCCTAACCCTTCACCACCAAGGCCATAGTTAAGGATCCATTCTTGATAGGTTTCAGCACCTTAGGCCATTGTTCACCTTAAGGCTATGGATACTATTGTCTCCCTAACGAGCCTATTCAGGCCATTGTTCATCTTATGAGCCTAATTCAGACCAGGGTAACAAGAGGTCAAAGTGGACTATAAGATGGAAGACTTGCAACTAGCTTTCTTCAGACCAATGAAGCTGTTTGGATGAACAGTGAAACGTTTCTATCTCTCAAAAAAGAAGTCCAGTAGCCATGACTCAACTTCCAGATAAATTCACCTGGATGACTGAGAATCTTCACAGACATTATGATGCTCTGTAACTTTCTCTTTTTAAAAACTAATTGCTAGCTACCCTTGAGATTTTTAAGTGGGACCTGTGCTGCTTAATTACATGTACTGATCGTATAAGCAGAAAGGAAAGGAGTTTTAGATGGAGGAAGAGAGCTAGACGGTTAAAGAAAAAAGAAACCAGTATTCAAGTGCTGGTGGATGGGACAGAGGGGATAGCAAAAGAGATCATTGTGTGGAAGACAGAAGGAAAGAAATGGAGTGAAAGAATGGTACGAAGCACGAGAAAACCAGCTAGTATAGATTCTACTTCTGAGTAGGTAAGCCTTCTTATTCCCCCAGTTCAGTACAACCCAGTTGCCAGATACGTTTTGGTAAGTCATGAGTGTGGAATGAGCACCTGGAGATTTTCTCCTCTTCAGATCCTACCCCCCACCGTCAGTCTTTAAAATAACCAAAATCTCAGAGCCCTCTTCCAAAAACATTAGGAGTGATTCCTATAGCTTGCTCACCACCTTACTATGAATTATTTGTACCTTGAAGAGTCTTTGTTTTCATCAGATTTTGAAGGGTATGGGAGGTTTAATCCCTTTCAGTGGCACAGAAATTCTCCCTCTCTGCTCTTCTTGCTGGCTTTCGTCCTCATTTCATCTAACACAGTACTGGCCTGGAATGCTAATGGGTCTGCAGCTAGAAATGATTTATCTTTTCCCAGGGCCCTGGCTAAGACCACAGGAAGAAAATATTGCCTCAATAAGCTTGTTGGCACTGTTCAAATACTCGGGTCCGGAAGGACCTGTCAGAGTTTTGGTCTTTTTTGCCAGCTTTGTATTGTGTGTCTGATTGAAAGAAGCTTTCTACAACAGTGTATTTTTCTGCACAGTCAATACAGTTTTAGCATTTCTGGAAATCAAAGATGTGAATTGCAGAATATAGTCCTAAATATTTTTAGTTCCCATAATAACGTGATAACCTCCAAGGCTTGCTAACAGCTGCTTGTGAATTGTGCTGAAAGTCAGGTTTCTATCAAAAACTACTGCATTTTAACATTTTGCATTCATCAGGATCATATTTCAAAACCTATGCTGTCATTTGGTGGTTTTGTCACATGTTCAGTCAACCACAATAAATCCAAGGTGTGTTGCAGTACTTAGTAAGATGTTGGTAAGTAGCAAACACTCTAAAATGTAGTTAGGTAAAGGGATTTTATTTGAAATAAGTGAGGGGATATATGATAAATATTTATTTATTTATATTTTTATAACTTATATGCCGCCCACTACCCAAAAGTCTCTGGGCAGCTTACAATCAAAAGAATTAAAACAGTTAAAACATCAACATGTCAATAAATAATTAAAACAATAATAAAAACATTACCCTAAAAACTGCCATCAGGACCCACAATCTATATTATGTCAATTAAAAAACTTCTGGATCAGGAAGGTTTATACCTGGCGTCGAAATGTCATCAATGTTGGTGCCAGGCGGATTTCACTCAGGAGGGCATTCCATAGCCTGGGGGCAGCTGCTCAAAAGGCCCTGTGTCTACAAGTCATCCCTCTCACCTCCTTGAGGGATGGCTTTTTCAAAAGGCCCCCTGGCTTGATCTTAATTGCCAGGCATACTCATAGGGAAGGGGGCGGTCCTTCAGGTAATACTTGTCAAATACTTGTAAGGTAGTCATACAGAGGAGGAGCTGCATCTGTTCTCAGTCTTCTCAGAGTTCAGGACCCTAAAACGGCCACAGTGCCGGAGGACTGGAGGATAGCAGATGTCACACCAATTTTTAAAAAAGAAAGGAGGGGGTACCCGGGAAACTACAGGCCCAGGGAAGATGGTGTAAAGCGTCATCCAAGAGAAAATCTTAAAACACATAGAACAACAAACCTTTCTGAGAAAAAATCAGCATGGCTTCTGTAAGGGTAAGTCTTGCCTCGCAAAACTTTTAGAATTCTTTGAAAAGGTCAACAGGCATGTAGATTTGGGTGAACCGGTGGATATTATCTATCTCGATTTTCAGAAGGCTTTTGACACAGTCCATCACCAAGGGCTGCCGAGAAAATTGTACAGTCAAGGGATAAGAGGGCAGGTCCTCTTATGGATTGAGAACTGGTTGAGATTCAGGAAACAAAGAGTAGGTGTCAATGGGAAATTTTCACAATGGAGAGAGGTGAAAAGCGGTGTGCCCCAGGGCTCTGTCCTGGGACTGGTGCTTTTCAGTCTGTTCATTAATGACCTGGATACAGGGATCAGGAGTGAGGTGGCCAAGTTTGCAGATGACACAAAACTTTTCCGTGTGGTAAAAACCAGAGAAGATTGCGAAGAGCTCCAGAAGGATCTCTCCAAACTGGGGGACTGGGCTGCGAAATGACAAATGCATTTCAATGTAGCAAAATGTAAAGTAATGCATATTGGGGCAAAAAAATCCAAACCTTATCTATCAACTCATGTGCTCTGAGCTATCCCTGACGGATCAGGAAAGAGATCTTGGTGTCTTGGTGGACAGCTCAATGAAGGTGTCTACCCAGTGTGTGGCAGCAGTGAAGAAGGCCGGTTCCATGCTAGGGATTATCAAAAAGGGGATTGAAAATAAAACAGCCAACATTATAATGCCGTTATATAAAACAATAGTAAGGCCCCACCTGGAGTATTGTGTACAATTCTGGTCACCGCATCTCAAGAAAGACATAGTGGAACTGGAAAAGGTACAGAAGAGAGCGACTAAAATGATTACTGGGCTGGGGCACCTCCCTTATGAGGAAAGGCTAAAACATTTGGGGCTCTTTAGTCTGGAAAAAAGGTGCCTGAGGGGGGATATGATTGAGACGTACAAAATAATGCAGGGCATGAGTAAAGTGGTTAGATGGAAGCTCTTCGCCCTCTTACAAAATACCAGAACTATGGGACATCCACTCAAACTGTGGGTTGGGAGAGTGGAACTCCCTGCCACAAGAGGTGGTGATGGCATCTAGCCTGGATGCCTTCAAAAGAGGATTGGACAGATTCCTGGTGGAAAACTCCATCACAGGTTACAAACCATGATGGAGATGTGTAATCTCCAGGCTTAAAACCGGGGTACTTCAAGGGCCCGATGCAGGGGAGTGGTTGCAGGAGACAGATATCTAGTCTCATGCGGTCCCCTAGGCATTTGGTGGGGCCACTGTGAGATACAGGAAGCTGGACTAGATGGGCCTTTGGCCTGATCCAGCATGGCTCTTCTTAGGTTCTTATGTTCTTAGGACATAATGAGCTCAAATTATAGAAAGCCATGTTGGACTTTTGCTGGAGAAGGTGCGAGGCCAAACTGACCTTGGCTACAGAAAGAAGGAACCCCCCCCCCACACACAAAGTTGCCTTTTCAGCCAGCTGAGCAGACACAGAGACAAAGACTGCCTGCATCGATCCCAGAAGGCTTGTTTTATTTTCTATGTTCATAAGCAGACATTGGAGCAATTATGAACACATTGATTCTAATAGGAGGCAGGTGCCCTTTAGCCCTTTGGCCCTGCCTCAAAGCGAAAAGTCAGGGGAAATAGAAGGACACTTCCTTTCAGATGGGCCACGTAGGCAGCTAGGAGCGTGTGCACTCACTGAAGCCCCTCCAAAACACATACTCCAAAGAAAGGTTTCCAACAATGCCAGATTTCAGCTGAGTATCAAGGGAAACCTCTTAACTGTTTGAGTAGTACAGCAAGGGAACCAACAAGGTGGTGAGTGCTCCAACTCTGGAGGCCTTCAAGAGAAAATTGGACTACCATCTGTCAGGTCCAGGGTGTTGGGCTTGATGGCCATAGAGGCCTCTTCCACCTGAATTATTCTAGGAACCTATGAAACGTAAAACATTTTATTTTTGAACCCATCTGAAAGCATGTCCCTGTTGTGCTCCTTTCGAGGGAGAGGTTGTGGTATGGAAACTTTATTCAGCTCCGCCCTTCATGGTCCTCTCATCTACTGGCTCTACTTCTGGAGAAACCTTGTAGTTGCTGTAGAAACCTTGTTGCTAACCCTCACCCTCACCCCACTCTGTTGCAGCAATGTTTTGGGGAAGCAGGTTGTCAGAAAACGAAGCCCCCTGGTTTCTGCTGGAATGCTGTATCGATTTATTTACTTCTCCGATTCTACATCCTGGCTCCAATGAGCTCTGGATGGTCTATCAGCATAACAGGCTTGTGAGGTTGGTCAGGCTAAGAGCACGTACTTAATCTGAGGTCAGCTTCTTGGCTAAGTGAAAAGAATTTCATGGAAAACGTTTAATTGTGATCGATGTACCACAGCCTTGCCTTGTAGGCATGATGTCTTTTCACTGTGGGTCTTCCTACTTGTGGTGCCTTCTCTGTTTCAGAAGAGGAAGGGATGAACTCCATGCTAGTGAGGAGAACAGGATGGTGCCTGGTGACCCAATGATGAGCTTCTGGGTTTGCCTCAATTTTCTAATGGGGTCACCAAGGCAAAATATTTATTTTTTTATTTATTTTATTTACATGATTTTTTTTAGCCGCCCCACTACCAAGAGGTCTCTGGGTGGCATACAACAAGTATTAAAAACTATAAAACAATAAAATTATTAAAACTATAAATTACAGTACAGTTAAAACAACCGAATGGGCCTGCAAGGGCCTTCCCGGGACTTTGGGGGCCTCCAGAAACAGGCCTTTCCCCCCTTCCCCCAGGGGGCCTTTTTTCATATACAGTGGAACCTTGACTTACGTGCCGCTTGACTTGCATCATATTTGACTTGCAGCAAGAAGGGGCCTGTTTGACTTGAGTCACAGGCTTTGACTTACATCTCGGAGCCCCGGCGCAAGGCACCAGAATCGGGCGGCAGCCACGACCCAGCATCGCGGCTGCCGCCTCCAAACTGCTCCTGCCTTTTTCCCCTCCTCCGGCAGCGGCGGCTTCGGCGAGGCCAGCTCAGAGCACCTGGAGCTGGTCCTCGGTCTCACCGAAGCCGCCGCTGCTGCCGGAGGAGAAGAAGGTCCGGGAGCTCGGGGCTGGCCTCGCTGGTTAGACAGTCGGCTCAGTCTTGTAAAAAATCTGGCTGCAGAAGTCTGGTAGATGGTGCAGTCGTGGTTTTGTTATTGGATGGTGGTTTCGTTTCATCTGTGGGAAGGGTCTGGGTTTGTGTTTGGTGTGGATGGAAGGTGGTGGCACCTTGTGTCCTTTTGGACCTGGTGTCAGTCTTTGTGACAGAGGCTCGTCTGTTGACCAGGGCTAGTTTCCAGATGTCAGGCAAGCGGGAGGTGTCATCACGTTTATTCATGTTGTTTGGGTGTTTCTCTATTTCAATGGCTTCCATGATTATTCGACTGTTGAAGTGTTCAGTTTTGGAGATGAGTTTGGTTCTTTTAAAATCAATTTCATGACCTGTTGTTTTTATGTGCTGGAAGAGAGAGGAAGATTTTTCTTCTTTTTTGACTGCGTTCTTGTGTTCTACCGCTACTCCCCACTCCAGCCACCACATGGAGCACACTTACACACGCCAAAAAAACATTGGGAGACCACAGACACGCAGCCAGACCAAAATGAATTCACAAGACACAGGACCCCACTCCACCAAAGCCCAGGATGCTGCCAGAACACCCATCACCAAGGTCGTTAAGAAACAAAAGGCTAATAGACACACATCCAGCACCTCACCCACACATGATGTCTCTAAACAGCCATCTAACCCACCAGCAGTTAAGCCCTTAACGATCGCCTCAGCCACATAGCAGATCACAAAAGAACAAACGAACCTACAATCAGCAACAGAGCAAGCAAACCACACACCCCCAGCAGTATTTATAGAAGGACTTCAACTGAGATCACGCTTTGCTTCAAGAAGAAAGAAGCCAGAACACCAGCCTGAAGATGACGAGTGAGACCTCGTCGAAACGTCGCCAAAACAACCAGATTTCTACACGGGAAGAAACCCGAATCCACCCTAACATGCATGTGTATATATATATATATATATATATATATATATATATATATATATATATATATATATATATATATATATATATATATATATATATATATATATATATATATATATATATATATATATATATAAATATATAAAAAATATGGGAGAAGTTGACTTGGATCACCTTCTGCTGGCCATGAAGGGTGAAGCAGAAGAAGTGAATTGTTTGGAATGGGTAGATAGATGTCCAGGAACTGGCACTCAGAAATCTGGGATAAGAACTATGCATGGGTGAGCAGGATCATCAGAATCTGGAGACTGTGAAATAGCCCTTGATAAAAGTGAAATGGAAATGATAGCCTCACATCCTGTCGTCTGCCCATTCTATAAAGGAGATACAGGTACATGCTAATTGCATTGTTATACCAGCCTGCTGCTTGTCGCTGGTAGAGGGTGAACATTCAAAAAGAGCTAGTGCAGAGATAGTTGTTGTCGTTCAGTCCTGTCCGACTCTTCGTGACCCCATGGACCAGAGCATGCCAGGCCCTTCTGTCTTCCACTGCCTGCCGGAGTTTGGTCAAATCCATGTTGGTTGCATCAATAACACCATCCAACCATCTCATTCTCTGCCATCCTCTTTTCCTTTTGCCTTCAATCTTTCCCAGCATCAGGGACTTTTCCAAGGACTCCTCTCTCCTCATGAGGTGGCCAAAGTACTGGAGCCTCAGCTTCAAAATCTGTCCTTCCAGTGAACATTCAGGGTTGATTTCTTTCAGGATAGATAGGTTTGATCTCCTTGCAGTCCAAGGGACTCTCAAGACTCTCCTCCAGCACCACAGCTCAAAATAGTCAATTCTGCGGTGATCACCCTTCTTTATAGTCCAGCTCTCACTTCCATACATCACTACTGGAAAAACCATAGCTTTTACTACCTGGACCTTTGTTGGCAAAGTGATGTTTCTGCTCTTTAAGATGCTGCCTAGGTTTGTCATAGCTTTCTTCCCAAGAAGCAGGCGTCTTTTAATTTCATTGCTGCAGTGATCAAGGAGCCCAAGAAAATGAACTCTGTCATTGCTTCCATTGCTTCCCCTTCTATTTGCCAGGAGGTGATGGGACCAGTTGCCATAATCTTAGTGGGGTTTTTTATGTCCTCCCCATTGTCTGCTATCTGCGTATCTGAAGTTGTTGGTACAGTATTTCTTCCAGCAATCTTAATTCTGGCTTGTAATTCATCCAGTCCTGCCTTTCGCATGATGTACTCTGCATATAAGAGTAGGGCCTTTAATTGGTTATAGGGGGCTGTCTTTATTTTTTTTTGGTCTGCTGGTGAATGTAGCATTTGGGTTAATCCTACTGAGCACATTTCTTGCGCTCTCCACCAATTCTTTCTATCAAAAATGGAAAACATTAGAGGCTCTACTCACAAGGCCACTGTGAATGCAGGCACAGTGAAACATGTTGTAAAATGCTGTACGTTTACAAGTGTAAACGTTGGAGCCCTACTCTGGGCTCTTCCAGACCCGACATTTTGCCAGAAGATTTAAAGCAGCCGGATCTATTTGGAAGTTACGGGTATTTCCCCTGACATATGATACCTTTCCAATTTGTGTGGTGCTTTTTCCTGTGCCTTTTCAGATTTCCTGGAAGCATTGTTTGTTATTACTATAACTTAGTTCTGTTGGAGACAAAAAAATAACACTGGGAAGAGAGGATTCTGGAATGAAAACCATGTGATTTTCTGTAGGAGAGGCAGAATTGGGAAGATTTGGGACAAAAAGGGGGTTGAGCCGCGTGGCCATCACAAAACAGAATTGCAATAATAGGTTACAGGTGGATGCCTCTTACTCTGGTTCCTCAGCTGTTACTGTTCTACCAGGAGTCCAGGTTCATAATGTAGTCTATACACAGATATAGCATAGGCTGTTTTTCAACGGTGACTGTTACTGAGCAGAAGAGAGTATCATGGCAACAATAATAATATGGAAAGAGAGAGAGTTGGAGGTGGGGAAGATATCCAACAAACAAAGCTCTTTAAAAATATTTAAGCTCTTTAAAATATTTCCTTAAAAAATGTCAAGGTTTATTATTCTTGCTAAAGACTAAGGAGGTGAAAGAGGCTTTAAAATGGTGATGAGGTGATGTGTAACTCCCCTCCAAGCTTCGAATGCCTGTACAAACAGTGGATGACAGTAAAATAAAATAAGAAGGAACATTGCCTATCAGGCCAAAACCAAAATAACAATACAAAATAAAGTAGTCAAAAACATTGTGCCCCCTAAAAGACTAACTGCTGTATTTTGATGTGAGCTTTCATGGACAAGGCCACTTCCTCAGACAAGAAAAGACAGGGTGTGTGTAAAGTCAACAGCATTTTGAAAAGGAGTCATTCTGATTCACATTTTCTGTTAAAATAACCCCGTTCCCTTGGATCCCGTCTCGGCCTCCTTAGTTGCGTGCCAAAAATCCAGATATTTTAGCAGCCTGTGACATTAGCCTCACCAGGCTGTGCTTCTCCGCCCTGCTTAACCCAGCATGTGGCTGCCAGTGGTATGAGAAAGATCAATTCCAGCTGACTGTAGCACACTTAACCGTCTTTTGATTGGCTCCGCTCCTTCTCGCCTCCTTTGTTAATGCACAGAGAGAAATTCAGTACAAGGCATCTTCCAAATGGAGAAAAAAAAAGAGGGTAGCACAAAAACATTGCTGTATTTTTAGCCAGTGAAAACAAAATGACATGTTTTACAGACATCTGAGAAGCCCAAGGGGACAATTCTGTCCAGCATTTAATTGAGGAATTGCATGAAGGCACAACGGAATTTAATTTAGATTTACAGCCTCGTTAAATATGCTGCCTTTCTCTAGCTGGTTTTATAGTTCCTCATCGAAACGGGCTTTTTCCACAGCCAGGTGGATTCTTATTCATTGCTGCATAAACCTAACCTCAGCAAAAAAGCAGCCCTGTGTTTAACCACTAGGCTTCAGAACGCTATCACTCGCAGGAGGTGGCAAGCAAATCGTCTCCTCCTGCTGCCGCTCTGGAGCGGAACATTCCCCTTGGCAGATGTCTGTTGCCAGTGCTGGCAAGGTGATGAACGGGGCATAATAGCACAAGGAAGCCGTAGCAGCAAGGAGAGAGATGAGGCTTTAGGCAGCTAGGAACATGACGGTAGTGAAAGGAGGGAACCGAAAAGGGCCAGTTTTAAAAATTAAATACATAAATGCAGTGGGATGCTGGCTGGAAACTATCAGGATTGCAGAAACAGTGAGGGAATTTACTCTCAATTGCACATGGATGGGATTTGCATTTTTTTAAACGCACATGCATTAAGCGCAAAAAAAGAGCATGCACTCAGTGCAACCCCTCAATCTGATGAGTATAAAACCCCTTTGAGCCCAGCAAGTTGCAAGGGTACACACTGCATCAACAGAAGTATAGTGTCTAGGTCAAGGGAAGTGATAGTACCAACTCTATTCTGCTCTGCTCAGACCCCACCTGGAGTACTGTGTCCAGTTTAAAAAGGATGTTGGCAATCTTGAACGGGTCCAGAAAAGGGTGACCAAGATGGTTGAAGGTCTGGAAGAAATGTCTTACAAGGAGCGGCTTAGGGAGCTGGGAATGTTTAGCCTTATAAAAAGAAGACTGAGAGGGGATATGATGGCTATGTTTAAATATTTGAAAGGATGTCACATTGAAGAAGGGACTGGTTTGTTTTCCATGGCTTCAGAGACTAGGACGCGGGGCAATGATCTCAAACTACAGGAAAAGAGATTATGTTTAAACCTTAGGAAGAACTTCATGATGGTTAGAGCTGTTTGACAATGGAATATGCTGCCACAAAGGAGGGTGGTGGAGTCTCCCAATTTGGAGGCTTTTAAGCAGAGGCTGGATGGCCCTCTGCCAGGGGTACTTTGATGGGGGTTCCTGCATGGACAAGATGACCCTTGAGGTCCCTTCCAACTCTATGATTCTATGATTCAAAGAAATCAGATACTTCCTCTTTTTATTTTAACTTGCCTGTGTGTAAATTTGGCTTCATCCACCAAACTGGGAGTTAGGCGTTTGTGTTGTCCCCCCCCCCCCCCCGAACTTTTAGGAGAGTGCAAATGTGAACTGAAGGCTGAGTTCAGAGAACAGCTTTGGAAGATGTGTTTTCTCATGGAAGGCATTCAAAAATACAGGGAGCACTTTTGCTGACCTCCACACTTTTTATTTCGTAGCCAAGAGCAGCAGTTGGCTCCTTCTGCCAGACTATCTCTTGGCAGCCGCAATAGCTTGACCACAAAAACTAACCAAGTGTTCCCATGAGGGAGGGCGTGTATTCATGAAATGCAGTGAAGTGGCAGACAGTCAGGTCCTAGAGGGTTAGTTGTCGAGATCTCTTTCAGGGGCTCAGGGAATGTTTTAGTAAAGTTCTTGCATCACAGAGTACAGCTGCTTGGAATGGCAGCATGTCCCAGGCAAACTCTTCCAACCACAATGCTGTGCCTCGATTTGATGGTGAAATGAGCTCCTTTTAGGCTTTCTAGCTGTGACGTAGCACCCGTATTTGTTAGAATCTATCATCACATATCAGATGCAGTGGAGATGTTGATAAAACATGAAGAAACAGAATTGTCTTCCACTTTGGTTTAATTTTAACGTCTGGTAGAAATGTATTTATCATCATCATCATCATCATCATCATCATCATCATCATCATCATCATCATCATCATCATCATCATCACCACCACCACCACCACCACCACCACACAGCAGACTACGCTGGATTTTGTATTACCAATCACTAGTCGAACACTTCCCAAGCGTTTAGGACTATGTGATGTATCGGCGAATTATGAGAACCGCCTATGCTATATCTGTGTATGGAGCACTCTCCTCCCTGTGCTAGTGAAATTTCAAGAAGAATTTCTTGCAGCTGGAGTTTTGGAAGTTAGCCGGTGCAAAAATTCCAGTCAATATCCAAAGAAAGCAAAGAAAAGCAAAAGAGAGAAAAAATATGGCACCTTAAAGACAAACCTTTCTATTTTAATGTAAGCTTTTGTTGATCAAGTCCACTTCTTCAGACATAAGGCAACAGAATGAAATGTTAAATGAAATATAAGTTTCATACCACATAGTTATTGGCTCTTGGGTGTATGGTGCATTTACACGCAGTAATTTGGCTTGTGTTTTTTTAGGGCTGTGTTGTAAAAAAATCTCAGGTGACATTCTCAGGGGGGCGGGTTGGAGGAGGAGTGGCCATCTATGTCAAAGAAGGGGTAAAATCCAGCAGAATGGAGATTGACAGAGGGTCTGAATCCACCATAGAATCACTGTGGGTTAAACTACCAGGTCCAAGGAGTGATGTGATCGTTGGAGTATTCTATCGTCCACAAGATCAAAAACTTGAGGGGGACCTTGAAATGAGGAGACAAATCATGGAAGTGGCTAAAAGGGATAGGATAGTAATCATGGGGGACTTCAATTATCCCCACATTGACTGGGCCAATGCGAGCTCCGGGCAAGAAAGAGAAACTGGGTTTCTCGACTTGCTGAATGACTGTGCCTTAGAGCAACTTGTCACGGAGCCCACCCGAGAACAGGCAACTCTGGATCTAATATTGTGTGATACTCAGGACCTGGTCAGAGGTGTGAATGTCACTGAGCCTCTGGGGAACAGTGACCATGCTGCTATTACCTTTGCCATGCATGTCGGAGGAAGAGTGTCAACCAAATCAGACATAAAAACCCTTTATTTTCGAAGGGCAAACTTCCCTCAGATGAGGAAACTAGTTAGAGAGAAACTGAAGGGGAAGGTTAGAATAATCCAATCTCTTCAGAGTGCATGGAGCCTGTTTAAAACAACAATAATAGAGGCCCAGCACAAGTGCATACCACAAAGAAAGAAGAGCTCATTTAAGTCCAAGAGGACACCGGCATGGTTAACGAGTGGAGTTAGAGAGGCCCTAAAGCGCAAGGAGAGGTCCTTCTGTAAATGGAAATCCTCCCCAAATGAGGAAAATAAAAAGGATCACAAACTCTGGCAAAAGAAATGTAAGAAGATGATAAGGGAGGCAAAGAAAGACTTTGAGGAACGAATGGCTAGCAATATAAAGGGTAATAATAAAAGCTTCTTTAAATATGTTAGAAGTAGAAAACCTGCCAGAGAACCAGTTGGCCCTCTGGATGGTGAGGGAGGAAAAGGGGAGGTTAAGGAAGACTTGGACATTGCAGAGAAATTGAATGAGTTCTTTGCGTCTGTCTTCACGACAGAGGACCTTGAGCGGATTCCGCTGCCTGAGCCGCCCCTCTTGACTAAAGAATTAAATCAAATACAGGTTAAAAGAGAGGAGGTTTTAGGACTAATTGATAAATTGAGGATTAACAAGTCACCTGGCCCAGATGGCATCCACCCAAGGGTTATTAGGGAACTGAGAAATGAAATTGCAGATCTCTTAACGGTTATATGCAACTTGTCTCTTAAAATGGCCACAGTGCCGGAGGACTGGAGGATAGCAGATGTCACACCAATTTTTAAAAAAGGAAGGAGGGGGGACCCAGGAAACTACAGGCCGGTTAGCCTTACATCTGTCCCAGGGAAGATGGTGGAAAGCCTCATCCAAGAGAAAATCTTAAAACACATAAAAGAACAAACCTTGCTGAGAGAAAATCAGCATGGCTTCTGTAAGGGTAAATCTTGTCTGACAAACCTCTTAGAATTTTTTGAAAAGGTCAACAGGCATGTGGATTTGGGTGAACCGGTTGATATAGTCTATCTGGATTTTCAAAAGGCTTTTGACACAGTCCCTCACCAAAGGCTGCTGAGAAAATTGCATAGTCAGGGGATAAGAGGGCAGGTCCTCTTATGGATTGAGAACTGGTTGAGATCCCGGAAACAAAGAGTAGGTGTCAATGGGAAATTTTCACAATGGAGAGAAGTGAAAAGCGGTGTGCCCCAGGGCTCTGTCCTGGGACCGGTGCTTTTCAATCTGTTCATAAATGACCTGGAGACAGGGATAAACAGTGAGGTGGCCAAGTTTGCCGATGACACAAAACTTTTCCGTGTGGTAAAAACCAGAGAAGATTGTGAAGAGCTCCAGAAGGATCTCTCCAAACTGGGGGAATGGGCTGAGAAATGGCAAATGCGTTTTAATGTAACCAAATGTAAAGTAATGCATATTGGGGAAAAAAAATCCAAACTTCATCTATCAACTCATGGGCTCTGAGTTATCCGTGACGGATCAGGAAAGAGATCTTGGTGTGTTGGTGGACAGCTCCATGAAGGTGTCTCCCCAATGTGTGGCAGCGGTGAAGAAGGCCAATTCCATGCTAGGGATTATCAAAAAGGGGATTGAAAATAAAACAGCCAACATTATAATGCCATTATACAAAACAATAGTAAGGCCCCACCTGGAGTATTGTGTACAATTCTGGTCACCGCATCTCAAGAAAGACATAGTGGAACTGGAAAAGGTGCAGAAGAGAGCGACTAAAATGATTACTGGCCTGGGTCACCTCCCTTATGAAGAAAGGCTAAAACATTTGGGCCTCTTTAGTCTGGAAAAAAGGCGATTGAGGGGGGATATGATTGAGACGTACAAAATAATGCAGGGCATGAGTAAAGTGGATAGAGGGAAGCTCTTCTCCCTCTCCCAAAATACCAGAACAAGGGGACATACACTCAAATTGAGGGCTGGGAGAGTAAGAACTGACAAAAGAAAATATTTTTCACCCAGCGCGTTGTAAGTCTATGGAACTCCCTGCCACACAATGTGGTGATGGCATCTGGCCTGGATTGGACAGATTCCTGGAGGAAAAGTCCATCACAGGTTACAAACCATGATGGAGATGTGTAACCTCGAGGCTTTAAACCAGGGTACTTCAAGGGCCAGATGCAGGGGAGAGGTATCAGGAGACAGAGATCTGGTCTCATGCGCTCCCAGAGGCATCTGGTGGGGCCGCTGTGAGATACAGGAAGCTGGACTAGATGGGCCTTTGGCCTGATCCAGCATGGCTCTTCTTATGTTCTTATGTTCTTATGACAAGAAATGCCAGATCAATCCATTTTCATATTAAATCCACTTTACCCATAAAAATGAATTTAATGGAAGTCAAGGTTTCTTAAGGCATTACCAAATGTAATACTTCTGTGCTGCTACTATTTTTTAAACTGTCTGTATCCCCCAAATTCCCTTCTCTCACCTCTATATTTAATATTCTCCTGTTCTTTCACTCTTAAATGATTCCCCCAGTCTCTACCTCCCCCTTCTCCTCTCTCTTCCAGCCCCCCCATCTTCACCCAGATTTGGTGTCTGTTTTGTGAGGAATTCTTACAACAGCAGCCTTTTTTAGAACCAAAATCGAGGCCATCCGTACCAGTCTTGATTCCAGTTGCCCTAGCCCAGGGGTGCCCAAACTTTTTGAAAGGAGGGCCAGATTTGGTGGCTGAGAATGTGTCAGGGGCCGGTTGCTCCCTGACCCTGCCACCCCACTGCAAGCCCCACCCACTGACCCATAAGCCCCACCCACTGACCCTTTGCAACCCCACCCGCAGGAAGGGAGGCGGGGACCAAGGGAGGGAGGGAGGAAAGTGGAAACCAAGAGAGGAAGGAAGGAAGGAAGGTGGGGAACAAGGGAGGGATGAAAGAAGGAAGGTGGGGACCAAAGGAAGCACAGGGAGCCGTGGCCACAGGTCGCCCCGTGGAAGAGGCAATCTGTACGACCTTACACCCCCCCAAGCTCCCCAGCGGTGGCGACGGCTCACCCACCAGCCCACCCCAAAGCTCCTTGGCGGTGGTAGAGGCCCGCTGGCCTGCCCACCCCGACACATTCCCCTGCGGTGCCGGTGGCGGCAGACCGGTCGTCCGCCCAGCTGCACAAGCTTCTCAGCGGTGCCGGTGGCATGGCCCGCCCGATCACTGCCCCGTGTGTGCGCCCAACCTCACAACGTTCCCGGCTATGCTAGTGGCAGCGACCCGCCCGCGCGCCCAGCTTCACAAGTTTCCCGGTGATGCCGGTGGCGGCGGCCCGCCCGTGTGCCACCCCTGCGTGTGTGCCCAGCCTCACATGGTTGCCGGCGGTGCCGGTGGCAGCAGCCCGCGTGAAGGCTGCCCGGCCAGCCGGCCGGCCCAGCCCCACAAGCTTCCCGGCGGTGCTGGTGGTGGTGGCCCGCCCCCTCGCCCGCCCACCCAGCCCCACAAGCTTCTGCTCACCAGCTGGCCGGCCCGCTCAGCCCCTCAAACTTCCCAGCAGTGTCAGTATTGGCAGAAGATTTTTTTGTAAAAAAAAAAAACCCATAGGCGGAGGGAGGGGAGGGCCAGCCAGCCGCGGGCCACTCAGAATGCCCTGACGGGCCAGATTTGGCCCCCGGGCCGGACTTTGGGCAGGCCTGTCCTAGCCCCTCCTCGAGATCCCTTGACGCTGCACCTCCTTGGTCTCCTCGTTTGGTTGAGTTTGGCTCTGTTTCCTCTTCTGAGGCCTCCAGGGCACTGGCTCATTGCAGGCCGGTGGCCTCCCCCTTTGATCCTTGCCCTGCATGGCTTATTAAATCTGCGGGAGGGAGTATGCCTGCGTGGGCTTCTATTATTTCCACTGCCTCCTTCAGGGAAGGGGTTTTTCCCTCTCGCCTGAAGGAGACTGTGGTGAAGCCCACCCTAAAGAAACCTGGCCAGGCGTCGGACGAATTGGCCAACTATCGTCCGATTGCCAATGTCCCCTTCCTGGGCAAGGTAATTGAGAGGGTGGCCACCGTCCGGCTCCAGTCGTTCCTGGAGGAAGAACATGGCCTTCATCTGGAAGTTGATTCATGGCTACTGGACTTCTTTGTTGAGAGATAGAAACGTTTCGCTGTTCATCCAAACAGCTTCATCAGTCTGAATACAGCTATCTTATCAGGCTGTGCTTTCCAAAGTCCCCAGGCAAATCAAAAAGCCACCACCACCAAGGCCATAGCTAACGACCCATTCTTGATAGGTTTCAGCACCTTAGGCCATTGTTCACCTTAAGGCTAAGGATACTATTGTCTCCCTAACGAGCCTATTTAGGCCACTGTTCATCTTATGAGCCTAATTCAGGCCAGGGTGACAAGAGGTCAAAGCTGCCTATAAGATGGAGGATTTGCACTAGCTGTATTCAGACCGATGAAGCTGTTTGGATGAACAGCGAAACGTTTCTGTCTCTCAACAAAGAAGTCCAGTAGCCATGACTCAACTTCCAGATAAACTCACCTGGATGACTGAGAATCTTCACAAACATGTCCTTGACCCATTCCAGTCCGGGTTCAGGCCGTGTCGGGGGACTGAGACAGTCTTGGTCACACTGCAAGATGACCTCCTCTGGGGGGCTGACAGGGGTTGTTCTACCCTGTTGGTCCTCCTGGATTTGTCAGCAGTCTTTGATACCGTCGACCACGGTAACCTCCTGGACCGGCTCTCCGGTGTGGGGATCAGGGGCACTGCGCTCAGTTGGCTCCGGTCCTTCCTGAAGGACCGGTCTCAGTGTGTGCAGGTTGTTGTTGTTGGTGGGAGCTGTTGGCCCCCTGGATGCCACATTGTGGGGTCCCACAGGGGTTGGCTCTCTCCCCCATGCTGTTTAACCATCTATATGAGGCCGCTGGCTGAGGTCATTAGGAGATTTGGAGTCTGCTGTCACCAGTACGCTGATGACACACAGCTCTGTCTCCCCTTTTCCACCTCTGCAGTTGAGGCTGTACAGACCCTCGACTTGTGTCTGGATGCGGTCATGGAATGGACCATGACCAACAGACTCAAACTCAACCCAGAGAAGACCGAGGTTATGTTCTTTGGGGCTCCTTCATCCAGATACGGAGGCCCCCTCCCTAGTTTGGAGGGTGTTCCCCTCCAACTGGCGGACAGTGTCCAGAATCTGGGCATGGTCCTGGACCCGGCTCTTTTTATGGAGGCCCAAGTGGCTGCCGTGTCCAGGACCGCCTTTTTTCACCTACGGCAAATTGCCCAGATCCGCCCGTATCTGGATATGGAATTCCGGCAGCTGGTAGACAGGTTGGAGCTGAGCTGTTTCCCCTGAAGGCCAATGAGCATCTGTGCTGGCAAATGACTTCAGCTGACCCTCCCGCTGGTGTTAACAGGAGGCCTAGCTTCTGTGCAGAATTTCGCACTGTATGTACCATTGTAAGAGGTTTTGAAAATACGTGACCAGTTACATCCTTACTTCTTTCTTTCCTGGTGAAAGTGCTTTTTGGAAGAATTAGATTGTAGAAAGTGTGTCTTGATAGGTTATGTGCTTTGTTCCTTTATTACAACTGCTGCTGGTCTCTACCCTGATTTTACAACTGAAAAGCCATCTGAACATGTCAACGGCATGGTTTACAAAGACGAAGACAAGTCTGTTCCTCACTGATAGTTTCTATCAGACCATTTATTAAAGGGATGTTTACATCAAGAATACAGTAAAACATCCATATGCTGTTTTGGATAACCAAAGTGAGAACGTTTATGGTTCTAGTCTTACACAAATGTATAGTCTGCCCTGTGATGCACTGGTGTAACTAGGGAGGGGCAGAAGAGTGCATTTGCCCCCGGGGCGCGCCACAATCTGGAGGAGGAAGCCACGTGCCATCCCGCCAGCAGTCCTCCTTTCGCCCTGCTAAGGCTTGGCGATCCTTAGTCAGGGAAAGGAGGAGAGGGAAGCAGGCAATGTTTTTTTCCCCAAGCAGCATCTCGGTCGATTGCTTCCCCCTCCTCCTTCCCCCGACCCCCGCCAAGGCTTAGCGAGGAGGAGACGGAAGTGTGCAATGGAGGTGCTGCTTGGAAAAAAAACCCCATCGCCTGCTTCCCTCTCCTCCTTTCCCTGGGCTAACGGCTAATCCTTTGCCGGGGGAAAGGAGGAGGGGGAAGCGTGCTACGGAGGTGCTGCTTGGGGAAAAAAATTGCCTGCTTGGGACTATCTGCGTGCTGTGCGGTTTGCACAGGTGAGCCTTGTCCGGGAGTCCCCCGAAGATGGTTAGGGTTAGGGTTATGGTTAGCAGAATCTCCTGAGTTCTATTCTACTATTCTTCGCACAACACATTTGGCATCCAACTCAATTAATACCTCCATGAAGAACCTGTGGGTGAATGTGGCTAGAGCCTACATTTAAGAGGCAGTTGCAGCACTGATAGTTTGACAGCTTTACCAATAAGGGTTGTCATAACCATATATGTTTTGAGGACAAGACTCCTTGTGTCCCTTCTTGAGTTGAATTTTGCATTTTATTTGTTTTGCCTTTTAAAACGTTTGGAGTTTGATTAATTTTGCAGCTGGGCAAATAATGCCACAAAACTTCAATTCAAACAAAAAATACATTTTGTTTTGTTTTGTTTTGTTTTTGTACAAAGTGCAATGTGAATAGCTGGTATGGTAGGTAAAGCCATCCTCCATTAGTGTCTTTTTCTAAGAGCCATGGGTGCTCTTGAATCACCCAATGCTGCACGAAATTATTTAGCTACAGTATAACAAACGGTTTGTATAACATAAAATCTGTACAACGTAAAAAATTCTGGAGATAGGGGAAATTTGCTTAACAGAATTGCCTATGGGGTGAATTCACACAACATAAAAATGGTCACGATTAGGGATTACTGCGTTTTCAATGCATTCCTATGGGAACTTTGCATAAAGGAAAATGTGCTTAACATAATTTCATTTGGAACAAATTGATTCCTTTATACAAAGAACCATTGTACCATCAATTTTAAACATAGGAAACGTTGGAAAGTTATCATCATAAGCAATTGCATATGATGGCAACTTTCCATCGTTTCTTATGTTTACAATTGCTGATATCTAAATAATTTCCTGCAGCATCGGGTCCAAAGTAAACACACACACACACACACACACACACACACACACACACACACACACACATACATACACACACACTTGTTTCTTTGCTGTCAATGTTTATTTGTGCTACTTTAGCTTGAAAGAGAAGGTTACCACCTTGTGAGCATGAAGGATCTTTTGGCAAAATGAGATTATTGGTGATGGAACACGTTTGCCGTCCTGATGGTGCAGCCAGATTCTCCAGTGAAAAGGGAAGACACATGCAGTGATTGGTCCGTTCAAGGTCGTATTCTATAATAGGGCACCTTGAATCAATGATGGCAAGAGACTCTCCCTTGTCCCCCTACTCCCACCCCCTGCTGAGGTGCCTTTTAAGCATACTGCTTTATCATTCTCTGGCAGCTAAGAGCAGATTGCTTTCTGGAGGGGAGAGGCTGGTGTCTGTTCATAATCTCTCAGGATCCATCAAAATGGCTTCTTGTCCTCATAAACCTTCTGATTTCCCATTCATGTTAAAGGCTAGGATGGCATCTTTCTCATGCAAACAATCACTTTTGATCTATAACCTTGGAAATGTAGATTGCTTCCATTGATTTTTCTTTGTTGTGTGCTTTGCTTTGTTTAAAAATCTGCGGAAGAAGGTGCCTGTAGCCTCAAATATGCTTCTGAAACATGGAGAGTGTTATGTGAGCAGGCAATGTTTTGAGTTGTAAGCTGTGCAGTCAGAATGAATTAAAGTCATTTTCTTGCTCAGGCTGTCTCCTGTGCTTTGGAAGAAGCAATGCAATTTGTGCCTGAAGGAGAGTTAATTTTTTTTTACATTCCTGCAGAGCGATGCAATAATGAGTTGGTGCATGAACAGAGTGAGGGAAACATGGAATCACAGGGAGCTGGTTATAGCTCTCTGCTTCCCATGGTTGGTCTAAAACGAAATCCGAACGGTGATCGTCATCCTTATGTATATCACTTTGGTGCAGGGTAAGCTGACCCCAAATTCAGCAGTTTCTTTAGCTGCTTATGACACACTGGTGGGCAGTTTCTGTATACAGTAGGACCCCCGTATCCACTGATTCGTTATCCACTGATTCAGTTATCCACGGTTGGCAGGGGGGAGGATTAAATAAATAATTCAGCCGCCGCAAAGCAGGCTACTGTCACAAACACCAGCTGTAAAGCAAACTACTATTATAAAACAGCATCTGTAAAGCAAGCTACTGTTACAAATAGCAGCTGTAAAGCAAGCTACAGTCACAAAACAGCAGCCCTAAGGCAAGATACTGCCACAAAACATAGGTTTTTGGGATTTTTTTGAGTTCTCTCTTATCCACGATTTTCATTATCCACGGGAAGGCCTGGAACCAATCCCCAGCGGATACCGGGGTCCTATTGTAAAGTTAAATCCAGAGGGGAAAGAACAGATGAAGGTGGTAATGGCAGTCCAGAGAATTGCTTCACAGGAAAGATGTTTGAGGAAAAATAGTTTGGAACCCGGTTCTCTGCTCTCAAACCATGCTTTCAAATTCCATATCCATTCTGTGGCATGTTGTTCGGCAGAGCATAGCCCCACTTTCTCAACAACATGTTTGATCAGGCCAAAGATCCATCTAGTCCAGCTACCTGTATCTCACAGTGACCCCACCAGATGCCTCTGGGAGCGCATGAGACTAGATCTCTGTCTCCTGATACCACTCCCCTGCCTCTGGCCCTTGAAGGACCCTGTTGTTTTTTAGCCATGATCCCCATCATGGGTGATGATGATGATGATGATGATGATGATGATGATGATGATGATGATGATGATGATGATAATAATAATAATAATAATAATAATAATAATAATAATAATAATAATAAACTTTATTTTTATGCCGCCTTTCTCCCCAAAGGGCTAATGATTATTACATATCTCCCCACTCCTGTTCCTACATTTTATGGGGGGGGGCTTTCAAAATAGTGGTTTGCACCCTGGCCGCAGAACTAGTTTCTGGTTGTAATAATTGGTGCTGCCATTTTAAATTGTCCCTGCTGTGATGGTTTATTCGCCATGCTATCTAACTGCAAAATTATGTGCTTTGTTCCTTTATTACTACCGCTGTAATTCAAAATTTGACTCAAGAAGGGATATAGAAGTCTTGTTCTCAAGTTTCCCTGTTAATGCTGGAGAGTGGATTCTCCACTGATGCTTAGTGTGCCTTTGGGTCACAACATACCCAAAGACAGAGCTTGTTAACTGAAACTAAGGGCGTTGATACACGACCCCTAAGCTCCGCTGCAAATGGCTCCCAGCTCCGGAGCTTAAAAATGTTTCCCCACCAGCTCCGGAGCTAACAGAAAATTAAGTGCGACCCCGCCCACCTAAGCGCGATCCACGCACCTTTCAAGTACCTGCTCTGGGGGAGTGAAAAATTTTGATGCGGAGAGTGCCGGGCTCTCCTCGCTTCTTTTTGTTGTTGTTTTTTTGCCTCCCGCCCCTTTAAGAGGAACCAGGAAGTGACGGGGGGTCGGAGCAACTTCCACCAGCACTCCGGAGGTAAGAGTGCATTCTTTTCTCCCTTTTTTTTCTCCCTCCCCTCACGCAGACAGAACAAGGAAGTGCGGAGGGGGTGGGAACGCAGGGAGAGCGACAAACCCTCAAGATCTCTGGTCCGAATTTAAGGGACCAGCGGATCTTAGGGGTCGTGTAAAAAGGCCCTGAGCCAGCTGGGCCTCCATTACCCATGCCACTGAGATGAGATGCGCCACCTTCTCCTCCCAACACCAGGTATAATTTAGGAGATACTGCCTTGCCCTTATAAGGTTTCCATCACCTTCCTGTGCCCACAAGTGCTCTGTCCCTGCACTTCCATCCATCTCAGGGCCTTGGCCCAGATCTCAGCTTTTCATTGAGTAGGACTAATACAGTGGACCCTTGTATAACAAACCGTTTGTAGAACATAAAATCTGTACAGAATCGCCTATGGGGGCAAATCCGTCAACGATGCCTTCCAAGAAGATGCCTGGCGTCCATCTTGCCATTTAAGAACTTTTAAGAACTCTCTCCTGGCAAATGACATCCCTTGCCATGTTTGGACTTTTATACCTCCTTTGAAAAAGAGGGCTTGTGCTCTCGAAAGCTCAACAACTTTTTTTCCCTACCAGCAGCCTATGAAGGTATCACGCATAGTCTAGTTTTGATTTTGAGATTATGGAAGGAGGGGAAGAAAAGACTTTATCAAATGTGAAGATGTGTACCTTTCAACACTTGCCTAGGCCTAGAATTACCGGTTGTTCGTCCCTCATCAGTGTGTCAGATATGGCTTTACATCATTGTTTCGCTGTCTTTGGGAAGGAATTGGACCAGTTGCCCTCCAGGATCCCCCCTCCCGATTCTCCTGTGACTATCCCACCATTCAATCTACTTGCTGCCTGATAATTATGTCAATATGGCCCTTTTCACACGACCCCTAAACTCGGCCGCAAATGGCTTCCAGCTCCAGAGCTTAAAATTGTTTCCCCACCAGCTCCGGATTTTACAGATAATTAAGTGCGACCACACCCGCCTAAGCGTGTCCCAGCACACTTTTCAGGTACCTGCTCTCTGGAGGTGAAAATTCCTGATGCGGATATAATGTAGTGACTGCCCGGCTCTCCTTGCTTCTGTTTGTTCTTTCCCCCCCCCCCCCGCCCCTTTAAGAGATCTGAATGCAGTGCGGGGACGGCAGAACGGATGTGAGCAGCATTCTTTTCTTCCTTTTTTCTCCCTCCCCTCACGCAGCCAGCAGCCAGGAGATCGGAGGGGGTGGGAACGCAGGAACAGCGACAAACCCCTAAGATCTCTGGTCCGAATTTAAGTGGCCAGCGGATCTTAGGGGTCGTGTGAAAAGGCCCATAGTCTGTCCAAGGATTTCTCAGGTGCCCAGTTATTTCCCCCAACCAACAGAGATGCATTTCACATTGGTAGACTGATTCATCCATTCACTTCGGCACTGTGCGCTAAGGAAAGGGCAGCGTCAGTCCCCAAGAGGCAAATGGAGGCGGCTGTAAATTAGATTTGGAGTCCTTCAAATGTGAGGTCCTACCCTTTGCTTCCTTCGGCAGAGTTCCCAATATGTTCTGCCGGCCCATAAAGGGCTTCTTATTAAGTACACAGTGCGCTCATCGTAACTGCCACCAGCCTTTTTTTCTTTGCAAGTCAGAAAAAGAGATTTAACCCATAGACAGCAAGGAGATAGACAGATATCTAGTCTCATGCGCTCCCAAACGCATCTGGTGGGGCCGCTGTGAGATACAGGAAGCTGGACTAGATGGGCCTTTGGCCTGATCCAGCATGGCTCTTCTTATGTTCTTATGTTCTTATGTTCTTATGGAGGCGGCGGCGGTGATGTGTGTAATAAAATGGGGTTTCGCCTGGTAGGCCAAAGAAATAGTCAGCCCTTTTCTGCCCGTCCATCTCTCCTCCCCACATATCCTTCTCACAGCGGATACTTAGAAATGTGAGCGACTTGTAAGAATAATCAGGAGGAGATCGAATGTTTTCCGAGCAGGAAACAGGAAAACTTGGCTGAATGTGTGTGTGTGTGTGTGTGTGTGTGTGTGTGTGTGTGTGTGTGTGTGTGTGTGTGTGTGTGTGTGTGTGTGTGTGTGTGTGTGTGTGTGTGCGCGCGCGCGTGCGTGAGAGAGAGAGAGAGCGAAAGAGAGAGAGAGAGAGAGAGCATACAAGAATAATGTAAAATATTTCTCTTTTGGAATGATTGAAATGCTTAGAATGCCAGGAACTGCATGATATGCGTGTTTGTATGGAGGATGATATTAAAGAAGGAAAAGTCCTGTGTGTAGTTTAGACATTCTTTGACGTTTGCAGCTCTTATGTCCCAGAAGGCTCTTTCTGTACCTAATGGGTGCCACCTCCTTCATAGGAAGAGGGGACAGAAAAGTCTTTTTCAGGCTTTTCTGTGACAAGGGAGACTTTCAACAGGTGCTGCTTTGGAACAAAAGCAAAAGCAAAGTGTTCTGCTTATATACCGCCCCATACCACTACAAGTAGTCTCTGGGCGGTTTACAATTTTGATTACAGTGTGCAGGCTACACATTGCCCCCCCAGCAAGCTGGGTACTCATTTTACCGACCTCGGAAGGATGGAAGTCTGAGTGAACCTTGAGCCTGCTACCGGGGATTGAACCCCAGGTCGTGAGCACAGTTTTACCTGCAGTACAGGCATTTAACCACTGCGCCACGAGGCTCATAGAAAGCCCTTATATTGCCTCTGGATGTGCTGCTGGCTGCTTTAGCTTGTTTTTGCTATGTAGAGAAGTCACATTGCAATCAAGGCTGCTTTTGTCCAAATAATTTTCAGTATTTTTTGCCTGTTGCAAAATACAGTGGACCCTTGTATAACAAACAGCTTGTATAACATAAAATTTGCACAACATAAAAAATTCTGGAGATAGGGGAAATTTGCTTAACATAATCGCCTATGGGGAAAATCCGTACAACACAAAAATGGGATTACTCCATTTTCAATGCATTCCTATGGGAATTTGTATAAAGGAAATTTTGCTTAACATAATTTCATTTGGAACGAATTAATTCCTTTATACAAGGTACCACTGTAGGTGCTTTCTGTTTTCATTTTTCCTCTGCCTCCCAGATGCATGTGCTTAGAGAACATAAGATACAGCTGTTTGTAGTAGAGAGGACATTCACAGTTTTCATGGGTCAGAACTGAAGCTTGATTCTTTTTGAATGTTGCCAAATAGTCCAGTTTTGTATGCTGAATGATGAAAGATTTTTGTTGTTGCTGAAGCAGCCAGACCAACTCACAATAATAATACAGTACTTTATTGTCAAAGTACACCACGTGTACAATGAGCTCAGCTAAGCCTTCCTCATATACCCCACAACACAATGAATCCCACTAACAAACACACAGTCTTGTTGCACCTTGTGGTCTTATCACACAGCACGCCGGCCCCACAAGTCTGTCATACTATGCTGACATGGAGTTTTTTTCCATTTAAAACAGCCCACATGCAGAAACTATTTTTCAGCCTGTTGGTACTGCTGGCTATGCTTCTGTATCTCCTGTCCCATGGGTAGGAGAGTAAACAAGTGCTGACCGGGGTGTGTGTCATACCCTGAAACTTTCCCTTGCTCTCCTAAGGCAGCGATCCCTAGCAATGGACCTTTTCACACGACCCCTAAGATCCGCTGGCCACTTAAATTCGGACCAGAGATCTTAGGGGTTTGTCGCTGTTCCTGCGTTCCCACCCCCTCCGCACTCCTGGCTGCTGGCTGCTGGCTGCGTGAGGGGAGGGAGAAAAAACAGGAAGAAAAGAGACGTGGCTCACCTCCGTTCTGCCTCTCGCTCTTGCCGCGGCAACATTCCAGTCTCTTAAGTAGCTCTTAAAGGGGCGGGAGCCAAAACAACAACAAACAGAAGCGAGGAGAGCCCCGCACTCACTATCGTTACACCGCATCAAAGAATTTTCACCTCCAGAGAGCAGGTACTTGAAAGGTGCGCTGGGACGTGCTAAAGTGGGCGTGGTCGCACTTAATTTCCTGTAAACTCCGGAGCTGGTGGGGAAACATTTTTAAGCTCTGGAGCTGGGAGCCATTTGCGGCGGAGTTTAGGAGTCGTGTACAAAGGGCCAATGTCATCTGGTAGACTCAGGGGACAGGCCATGATGTTTTGTGCTGTGCTCACCACCTTCTGTAATTAATGTCTTTCTATCTGCAGCTGTCAAACCCACATTCCACACTGTGATGCAATATGAAAGGACACTTTGACTTTGTATTGTAGACCGATAAAAGTAGGTCATCAGTCCAAGCGAAATGAGAATACTTATTGTATATGCAGGTGGACCACAGTATTTGCGGCTGATACCCTGTTTCCCCGAAAATAAGACATCCCCTGAAAATAAGACCTACTTACAGTTTTGCCCCACACTGAAATATAAGGCATCCCCTGAAAATAAGGCCTCCCCATAATAAGATAATAAACATGTACCGTATTTTTCTTCATGGAAAAACAAGACATCCCCTGAAAATAAGACATAGCGCATCTTTGGGAGCAAAAATTAATATAAGACATTGTCTTATTTTCGGGGAAACACGGTAGGTTCTGAGCACCACCATGGATGCTGGAAAACCCTCTAGTGGCCAGTTCTAGTAAGTACACCCTTGAAATACATACAAATCTGTATTTCTGGGATACAGTATTTCTATTTAGCATTTTCAGGCAGCTGATAAGTAAATCAGCAGGTTCTGACCTCACGGATAAGCGCTCCTGCCATATTTCCATTGTCCTCTCTGTCTCCCCCACTGAAACCCACTAACCCACCAATCTCCAAACACTACTTTTGCCTCCTGAAGTCTTTCTCAAGACTGGGAATGACAGATGTGATTGGTTTTCACATACCAGGGCTCAAACGCATTGCTGGAATATGGTCAAAGGAGGCCATAGGGTGAATGAATTATTATTATTATTATTATTATTATTATTATTATTATTATTATTATTATTATTATTATTATTATTATTATTATTATTATTATTATTATTATTTATTTATTTATTTATTTATTTATTTATTTATTTATTTATTTATTTTGCATTAGCGGGAGGGAGAACTGCCCATTGCATTTCAGTGAGCTTTAAGTCGAGACTGCCACAGCAAATTAGTTCAGTTTGGACTACAGCATGCAGTTGGTTCATTGAAATAGAATAAGTCCTAAATGAAGTCGCATCAGTGAAACAAATAACAGCATTTAAGTGCCGTACCTATTTGCTAAGGCATAAGCAACACCAGCAACATTTGTTCATGTTGTGCACTGCACCAGAGTGCATGCATCATTCCACTAGTATTTAAAGACTGATAAGACCAATACAACATATGAAACCTGTGAACAGAGCATTTAATAACGTTCATAATAGCACCTCGGAAAGAGCAGCCATCCAGGAAGAGTTAAACTAACAACCAACAATCCAGTTAGACAAGAATACAATGGTACCTTGTATAAAGGAATTAATTTGTGCTTAGAGATGGGGGCTAATAGGCTGAGGTTGAACCCAGGCAAGACGGAGATCCTGCGTGTGGGGCCCCATGGGGTCTGAGGGTTGGGGAACTCCCTCATTTTTTGGGGGGGGTTGACTCTCTCTGCGAAGGATGGGGTCAGCACTTTGGGTGTCCTGCTGGACCTGGCACTTACCATGGAAATCCAGGGGGTGTCGGTGGTCCGTACCGCTCATTACCAACTGCGGAGGATTGCCCAGCTGCGGGCCCTCCTTAACGTCAGGGTGTTAACTACACTGGTTCATGCACTTGTAATCTCAAGAATAGACTACTGTAGTGCTCTCTACGTGGGGCTGCCCTTGAGGTTAATGCGGAGATTGCTGCTAGTGCAGAATACAGCTGCCAGACTTTTAACAGGGGAATTAACATTTTACCCTTGTGCAGCTCTGCACTGGTTGCCGGTACACTACCGTATTGACTTCAAGGTTTTGATGTTAACATACAAAGCCCTAAATTGTTTGGGACCTCAGGATCTGACAGAGCGGCTCCTCCCAGGAAGAACTGCCAGGATCACCCGTGCCAGCCAGGCAGGACACCCGGGAGTCCCAACCCCAAGGGAGGCCTGAAAAGCTGTAACAAGGAGTAGGGCCTTCTCGGTGGTTGCTCCCCAGTTATGGAACCATCTACCCCCTGAAATTCGGTTGCTCCTATTGCAACATTTGGGCTAATCTCCACAACCTCTTCTGGATCTCTACCATTAAGAAATTCCCTGCCCCTGCAAACAGTTTAAAGCTCTCCTTATTAAATCTGCAATCCTCTTGGCAAAAAGATTCCTACCAGCAGCGGTGAGGTGCACCCCATCCTGGCCCAATATCCCATCTGAATGAAATAGTAAACCACGGTACAAGAATCCGAATCGTTCCTGCCAGCACCATCTGCGAAGCCAGTTGTTCCCCTCCACTATTGTTCTTTCCCTTTGTGGACCCCATCCTTCTACAGGGAGGAGAGATGAGATTACCACCTGTCCACCCAGGTCCTTTAGCTACCTACCCATCTCTTTGTACGCTTTTGTGATTTCCTGAAAGCTGAGCCTGTAGGGAGAAGAGGCTGTGGGCCACTCAAAATTTGAAAATGGGCTGCAATTGGCCCCCCGGGCCTGACTTTGGACATGCCTGGCCTAGGGAGAGGCATAGGTAATTTGCCCCTTGCCAGCCGCATCTCCTAGTGGCACCTAATTTGGTCATTTTGGCACATCCTCGCCCCCACCATGGTGCCACAGGGCACATGCCGGTCTCTCTCTCTCTCTCTTTCTCTCTCTCTCTCTCTCTCTCTCTCTCTCTCTCTCTCTCTCTCTCTCTCACACACACACACACACACACACACACACACACACACACACACACACACACACACACACACACACACACACACACACACGTTTCAGCTTTGGTCCCGCTTCTACTTAGTATGGTTAGGGGTCATCTTAAGTCCCATGTCCAGTTCTGCACACCGCACTTCAAGAAGGATGCCAACAAACTGGAACAAATCCAGGAGAGGTACAACAAAGATAGTCAGGGGGCTGGAAACCAAGCCTTAGGAGGAAACACTGAAAGAACTGGGGATATTTAGCCTTGGGAAAAGAAGAATGGAAAGGGAGATAAGATACAACTTTTCAAATGCTCGAAAGGCTATCATCCAGACTAGAGGAAAAGCACTCCAGAATGCAGGGCGTATCATAATGGGTGTGTGAAAGGAAGCCAGGCTCTGGATGAATATCAGGAAAAACCTCCTGTTAGAAGAGTAGAACCAGCTACCTCAGGACAACCTGAGATGTCCACAAATTGGGCAACCATCTGCCAGGTCTGTTTTGATCTGGGTTCCTGCAGCGAGCAGAGGGTTGGTCTTGATGGCCTTTTGGGCCCCTTCCGTTGCCACCGTAATTCAATCCTAGCAGCAGTGTTTTATTTTGGGGCAGGGAGGTGCTTTTTAAATGAGAACCCTAAAGACTTATTTTGACATGTCATTTTCCCTACATAGGTTTTCTATCACCATGCTTTGAGTTTCCATTCTTCCTGCTAGTCACTGCCAGAAGTGCTAGGTAGGGGAGAAGAAATATGCACCGTGATGTTGGGACAGTGGTGTGTGCCTGTCAGATTGTTCTGTACAGAGCCTAAGGATAGGCCTGTCAACCGTTAAGAAGTCCAGAATCCATATTCTGATAATAGCCTCTATTAGTCTAGCCCAGACCTGCCCAAAGTCCGGCCCGGGGGCCAAATCCGGCCCATCTGGCCATTCTGAGTGGCCCACGGCTGGCCGGCCCACCCCTCCCTCCCCCTCCTTTGCCCCATGTTTTTTTTTTTTTTAATCTTCTGCCAACACTGACACTGCCGGGAAGCTTGAGGGGCTGTGCCAGCCGGCCAGCTGATGTGCAGAACCTTGTGGGGCTGGGTAGGCGGGCGAGGGGGCAGGCCACCACCACCAGCACCGCCGGGAAGCTTGTGGGGCTGGTCGCGAGCAGGGTGGTGCGTGGGCGGGCTGCTGCCACCGGCATCAAAGGGAACATTGTGAGGTCGGGCGCACGCACGGGGCAGTGATCGGGTGGGCCGCGTCACTGGCACCGCTGGGAAGCTTGGGCGGCTGGGCGGACGGGCGGTCTGCCGCCACTGGCACCGCAGGGGAAAGTGTGGGGGTGGGCAGGCCAGCAGGCCTCTGCCACCGCCAAGGAGCTTTGGAGTGGGCTGGCGGGCGAGCCGTCGCAACCGCTGGGGAGCTTGGGGGGGGTGCAAGGTCGCACAGATTGCCTCTTCCAAGGGGCGACCTGTGGCCACGGCTCCCTGTGTTTTCCTTGGTCCCCACCTTCCTTCTTTCCTCCCTCCCTTGGTCCCCACCTTCCTTCCTGCGGGTGGGGTTGCAAGGGATTAGTGGGTGTGGCTTGCAGTGGGGTGGCAGGGTCAGGGAGCAACCGGCCCCTGACACATTCTCAGCCACCAAATCTTACAAAAAGTTTGGGCACCCCTGGTCTAGCCAAAAAAACAAAAGACACAAAAATCTCTGCAAGCTTTTAAAAATCTCCAGGTCCCTTCTTTGGACAAAGATAATAAGCAAGAGGCATCTCGAGAGAGGAACAATGAGTTGACATAAAGCCACATTGTGTGAGAGATTTAAACAGGGCTCATCAGGTATTGGATTTCCCTCTGCTGGAAACAGGGAAGACTACCCAAGGCCTCCAGTGTCAAATCCTCGTTTTGAAAAAAGCCGCAGCACACCTTGAAATCCCAGACTATCAGCTGGAATCAAGAGGGAGAGGCCTCAAAGCCCAAGATGTGCAAAACAGAGAAATGTGGCTATAATCCAGCCAAAATTGACCATTTAAAGCAGAGCTCCCTGTAGCTCTTAAAACACTCTCTGAAACTGTCGCTTGCAAAGTTGGCAGCTCAGCGGTTCAAATCCCGGGTATCCCGCCGATAACCCCAGCTCCTGCCAACCTAGCAGTTCGAAAGCATGTAAATGCAAGTAGACAAGTAGATACTGCTGTAAAAAGTGGAAAAGTAAACCACTGTTTCCTTGCAGCCATGCCGGCCCACGTGGCCATGGGCTTGCACAACACTGGCTCTTTGGCTTGAATACGAAGATGAACACTGCCCCTAGAGTCAGACACGACTAGCACGCATGTGCAGGGGGAACCTTTACCTTTTACCTAGAGTATGCTGCTTATATAGAACCCCATAGCTCTTAAAACACTCTCTGAGCCGTTTACAATTTTTAAAAAATATGCAGGCTATCCATTACACACACACACACACACGCACACACCCAGCAAGCTGGGTGCTCAGTTTACCAACCTCAGCAGGATGGAAGGCTGAGTTAGCTTGGAGCTGGTTACCTGAATTCCTTGGCCCATGAGTAGGGGCTTGATTGCAGCGCTGCAGCTTAACCACTGCTCCAGGAGGCTTCTCAGCCAAGTCCTGCTGGTGGAGATCATTAGAAAACTTAACTGTGACGGGATGGTGTCTTGTACCCCGGACTCCTCCTGCTCTGTCAAGATTTCCCTTGAGTGTCGAGGCACAGCTGCATTATTCACCTTCATAAGAAAATCAATAAAGCTGCCTCTTCGTTTATGTGTAGAGAATCTCATTTGAGCTTCCACACTGCCCTGTGTCTCCTCTGTGCCTCACGAAAGAAAACCTTGGTGGCGCCCAACTTTATAACAAAGCAATTTCACTTTTAAATAGAGACGTTCATCTCCTAAAGGGTTAGGTGAGGGATTTTTATCAACTTTCTTGCCTAGTAGGACAAAAATAAGGCTGAATGAAATCAACAGTGAACAAACAATACGTTCGTTCAGCATAATGGAACTTTCACATCATGCAGGGCATGGAGGCAGTGGCTGTTTGGTCCTTAGCAATGTATTTACTCTGCTTTAGAATAGGTTTCAAGGATAAGCCCTTGAACGTGACAGCTGCCTCTGCGTTTCTTTTCCACGCTCACTGTGAAAACATTGTGTGTGTGCATGTGTGTGTGTGTGTGTGTGTGTGTGTGTTCCCTGCAGTTCTCTGAAGCCGCAAATAAAAGCTGCGCCCTTGCTCCATGATTTTCTAGTCTCTTTCTTAAAAACCTGCTTAGATGTAATTCAACCAGATATCAGCTCCGCATAAAATATTGCTGCTAGAAGCATTGTCCCACTTCCCCAGTTTTCAACATATGCCTCAAGTTGCAGCATAAAGAGAGGCCAAGAAGCCAAAGAGGAAAGAACTTCTTTCGGTAACACTTTAAAGAGATTCCAACCCTTGAGCCGTGCACCTTAGGGCAAAATGTTGGATGTTTGAAAGACTTGCAGATTTATAGAATATAGTATATAATTTATTGTTTTACTGTATTATTTTATTATTATTATTTATTTATTTGTAGCATTTCTGTACCGCACCATCTTCCGAGTCGGAACTTTGGGCGGTTAACAGGTTTTTAAAAAATGTACAGAACTACAAAAACAGTTAAGGACAAAACCCCCGGGCAAGATACATTGGCGGCGAACAAAAAAAAAAAAGATTAAAGTAGGTCGCCATTTGCCTCCTCAAAGGCGGGCAGGGACTGTGCAAAGCGCAGCTCACTCGGGAGATGGTTCCATAATGATGGGCGTACCACTGAGAAGGTGCGGCTGCGCGTGGCAGACCTCTGCGCCTCCCTCGGAGTGGCCACCCTGAGTGAGCGCGCCTGCGACATCCGTGTGAGTCTGGCCTCAGTTGACCTCTGGGAGATACGCTCCGACAGGTACTCTGGTCCCAAGCCGTGGAGGGTTTTGAAAACCAAAATCAGGACCTTGAACCTTATCCGGAGGGCCATGGGTAGCCAATGCAGGCGGGCCAGAACTGGGGTGATGTAGTTGTATCTGCGAGCACCCACCACCAGTCTGGCCGCCGCATTTTGCACCCTTTGGAGTCTCCAGACAAGGGTCAAGGGCAACCCCACGTAGAGGGCATTGCAGTAATCAATCCGTGAGATCACGAGGGCCTGCACGACTGTCCTCAGGGAGGACTCATCAAGGTACTGACGGATCTGGGCGATCCTGCGGATATGGAAAAAAGCGGCCCTGGAGACGGCCGTCACCTGGGCTTCCAGGGAGAGGGCTGAATCCAGGATCACGCCCAGATTCCTGGCCCTGTCTGTAGGCTGGAGGGAAACTCCCCCCAGACTAGGGAGGGGGCCATTGTACCCAGACGAGGGCGCCCCGAAAAACAGAACCTCGGTCTTCTCCGGATTGTGTTTGAGCTTGTTAGTCCTGGTCCATTCCAGAACTGCCTCCAGGCACAGGTGGAAAGAGCGAACAGCCTCCACTGCAGATGAAGAAAAGGAGAGATAGAGCTGCGTGTCATCAGCGTACTGATGACAGCGAACTCTAAATCTCCTGATGACCTCCGCCAGCAGCCTAATATAAATGTTGAACAGCATGGGGGAGATTGCCAACCCCTGGGGAACCCCACAAGGGAGCGTCCAAGGAGCCTTGAGGTCAGGTGCCCAAGGCAGTTTATAAGAGGAATAAAAACCACAATTATGAAGACAGCAACCTCAACAATTAAGAAATTGAAAGGCATAACAACATTCCGAGGATGGAACACGTTAGAAGTGTGCCGGGGTAGATCCAAGTCATATTGAATAAAAAATGCATAGGGGGAGTTACGGTGGAATAAGAGACCTGCCTACTGCCTAAGAGGATAATCAGGCATATGGAGACATCTGTATTAGGGGAACATGAAACAGGAAATCCATTTAGAACCTTAAAGGCTTCTTAAAGAAAGCCCGGGAAGCTCGCTAAGAAGGCAAGGGTCATTATTGGTTAAGAATCAAGAGGAAAGTGATACCTTCAATGTTATTAATTCTTTAATATTTGACTTATTTGCTTCATTTAGCTGTTATATTGTCTTTTGATATAAACCATCTTGGATTCTTTTTTATGAGAAAGGTGGAGTTAAAATGATTAATAAAATAGGAGATCCAAGCTGTGTTAAAAGGGGGGGGGGACCTAACACCTCCACCCTATTTCTTGTCATTAAAAACCAGCCCACTTCCTGCCTTTCCTGGAGTCATGCAAATTTCCCAAATGTGTGAGAGTCGTTATGAATTCTTTGCTTCAGTATTCACTGAAGAAGACAGAGACCACATGCCCAAAATAGAGCTTGTCTTCATAGGGAGGGAAATATAAGAATAGAAATAACCAGGGAGGAGGTCCTTGTATGTCTTGTTAAACTAAATGCTAACAAATCACCAGGACCAGATGGCATCTATCCACGAGTTCTCAAGGAACTCAGAGATGAAATTGCTGATGTCCTAGCCAAAAAATATAATCTTTCCCTCAAATCAGGCATTGTGCCTGATGACTGGAAGGTAGCAAATGTAACACCAATCTTCAAAAAAGGATCCAGAGGTGATCCAGGAAATTACCAACCGGGCAGTTTGACATGTGTCCCAGGTAAAGGGATGGAAACCATCCTAAAAGATAAAATTAATAGGCACACAGAAGAGAAAGCACTGCTGAAGGAGAGCCAACACGGCTTTTGTAAGGGCAAATAATGCCTCACTAATATGTTGGAAGTTTTTGAGAGTATAAACAAGCACGTGGATAAGGCACATCCAGTTGACATTATCTATCTGGACTTTCAGAAGGCTTTTGACAAGGTCCCACACCAAAGGCTCTTGAATAAACTTGCCAGTCATGAAATCAAGGGACATGTCTTGTCCTGGATCAGCAACTGGCTCAGGGACA
Organism: Phrynocephalus guinanensis; assembly: GCA_037367245.1. NCBI lineage: Eukaryota > Metazoa > Chordata > Lepidosauria > Squamata > Agamidae > Phrynocephalus > Phrynocephalus guinanensis. Next base: position 135,636,478 of record CM074736.1, on the reverse strand, counting down.
GGAAACAGAGAGTAGCATTAAATTGACACTTCTCCAAGTGGAGGGATGTAAAGAGTGGGGTCCCCTGAGGTTCAGTACTGGGACTCCTGCTTTTCAACCTCTTCATAAATGATCTTGAAGTAGCAGTAAATAGCAAGGTACCCAAGTTTGCTGACAACACTATATTATACAGCATAGTAAAAATTGAGAGAGATTGTGTGGAGCTCCAGAGGGATCTCTTGACACTGGGGGAGTGGGCAAGCCCACGGCAAATGAGCTTCAACATTAGCAGGTGCAGAGTGATGCACCTTGGGGCAAAAAAACCCAATTATTTATAGACTGATGGGGTCTGAACTCTCTGCAACAAACCAGGAAAGGAACCTTGGTGTCGTGGTGGACAGCTCAATGAAAGTGTCAACCAGCTCCATGAAGGTGTCTCCCCAGTGTGTGGCAGAGGTGAAGAAGGCCAATTCCATGCTAGGGATTATCAAAAAGGGGATTGAAAATAAAACAGCCAACATTATAATGCCATTATACAAAACAATAGTAAGGCCCCACCTGGAGTATTGTGTACAATTCTGGTCACCGCATCTCAAGAAAGACATAGTAGAACTGGAAAAGGTGCAGAAGAGAGCGACTAAAATGATTACTGGGCTGGGGCACCTCCCTTATGAAGAAAGGCTAAAACATTTGGGCCTCTTTAGTCTGGAAGAAAGGCGATTGAGGGGGGATATGATTGAGACATACAAAATAATGCAGGGTATGAGTAAAGTGGATAGAGGGAAGCTCTTCTCTCTCTCCCAAAATACCAGAACTAGGGGACATACACTCAAATTGAAGGCTGGGAGAGTAAGAACTGACAAAAGAAAATATTTTTTCACCCAGTGCATTGTAAGTCTTTGGAACTCCCTGCCACAGGATGTGGTGATGGCATCTGGCATGGATGCCTTCAAAAGGGGATTGGACAGATTCCTGGAGGAAAAGTCCATCACAGGTTACAAACCATGATGGAGAAACCAGGGTACTTCAAGGGCCAGACGCAGGAGAGTGGTATCAGGAGACAGATATCTAGTCTCATGCGCTCCCCAACGCATCTGGTGGGGCCACTGTGAGATACAGGAAACTGGACTAGATGGGCCTTTGGCCTGATCCAGCATGGCTCTTCTTATGTTCTTATGTTCTAAGTGTGCTGCAGCAGTGAAAAAAGCAAGCTCAATGCCAGGGATCATTAGGAAGGGTATAGAAAATGTCAGCAAGTGTCATTTTGCCCCTTTATAAATCTATTTTGAGGCCCCATCTGAAGTATTGTGTATATACCTCCAAAAGAATATTATGGAAATGGAAAAAGTGCAGAGGAGGGCAACCAGCATGATTAGAGAACTAGAACACCTTCCTTACCAACTGAGGCTCCAATGGCTGGGCCTCGTCACTCTTAAATAACGGCGCCTAAGAGGTGACCTGATTGTAGGCAAAGTATAAAAGGAAAAACTGTTTCCCCTATCACACAAAGCTAGAACTAGGGGGGCACGCCATGAAACTTTTGGTTGCTGGATCTCAGACAAATAAGAGAAAGTCCTTTTTCACCCAGAGGATCACTGGTCTGTGGAACTCCCTGCCAGAAGAAGTGGTGACAGCTGTCATCCTTGACAGCTTTAAGAAAGGATTAGACAAATTCATGAAGAACAAGGGCATCAAATCAATAGTTATCATGATGGATGCCTAAGGACAACCTCTGAGTTGGAGAGATAGGCAGGAGATCTCTCAATGCCATTTGCGGGGAATCATAAGCAGGTGAAGACATCTGCTTGGGAATACCCTGAAGCAAATGGGGAGCCGCTGTGTGAGATAGAATGCTGGACTGGATGGGCTGTGGCCTGTTTCAGCAAGGCTGTTCTTATGTATGTTCTTATGAACAAGAAAAAGGTGTTTTCATTCGGGTAAACTTAGAGGGGGATTAAGATGTTGATTAAGGCAGGTTTGGAGAGACCTGTCCAGGAATGGGTGCATTGGGCACTCTAGTTTTAATGGTGCAGAGGCACTTCTAACTGCCACTGATACCTGGGCATCCAGGCTCAGAGACAAGCCCAGAAGTACTCCCAAGGTACTCACCTGTGTTTTCAGAGGGTGTGCAACTCCATCAATTTGAAAATTATCAGTGTGAGGGTTGAAAATCACATGGTGAATGGGTTAGTAGGTGAAATGAAAAAGACAGAGATCACCACCACCTTTTGCAGAAGTTATACAGATTCATCCTTGGAAAAGCTTGCATTTGTTTTGTTTTGTTCGAAATATACATATCAATGCCAGATGTCTGTGAAGATTCTCAGTCATCCAGGTAAGGTTATCCGGAAGTCGAGTCATGGCAACTGGACTTGTGTTCCTGAGCAATCGAAATGTTTCACTGCTCATCTGAGCAGCTAGTGAAACATTTCAATCTCTCCAGAAAAGAAGGCCAGTTGCCATGAAAAGAAGGCCAGTTGCTTCCGGATAACAAGGCAGAGCTTGCAAAAATTGCCTTTTTGTTTAGTCCCCAAAATTGACACCTCCAAATTCTGGGAATTGTAAACTGAAATTTTGTTGCATAGGAGAGTAAGTCGTTTTACGGTAGTGTAGACCGCTTTACCGTAGAATGGGTAGGGATTTGGTGAGTCAATGCCTTTGAAAGTACAATTGATTCAAGTGGTTCTACTCTACTCTTAAGCATACTAAGTTGCAGCTAGAACAAGCCCATCTGAATCTAGAGTAGGACTCTGGTATCCTCTGGGGATTGGTTCCTGGTCTTCCCGTATATAACGAAAACTGTGGATGAGAGAGATCACCCCAAATCCCCAAAACTCCTGTTTTGTAACAGTAGCTTACTTTACGGCTGCTGTTTTACGAAAGTAGCTTGCTTCAAAGCTGGTGTTTGTGACAGTTGCTTGCTTTCCAGCTGCTGTATTATTTAGTTTTTTCCTCTGCCAGCTGTGGATAACTGAATCAGTGGTTAATGAATCAGTGGATATGGCGTCCTATTGAATTTGTAGTGGAGGTAACTCACCAAATTCCCCAATAATTAATTGGGCATAGTATAGTGCAGCATACTAAACTAAGCAACAAGATTTCAACCATAGTCCCCCAAAATAATATTTCCAAATTGTTCAATTTGGGCAGTACTGATTTTTTCAATAATGTTAATTTACATAGAGGACACATTGATCTAGCAACTTTGTGATTTCAAGACGCCTACTACATCTTTCTCTTTCTTTTTTTCAGGCATGTTACATTAGTAAATCTTACTGTTCTCTATTCTAGAGTTTGATTTGATATATATGCCATGTCATTCTTTGTCTTAATTATTTTTACAAGTTCTGTAATAGATTAAAAATTGCGTTGTAATGCAGTACTGTCATTTTGCAAAATTCACAATTTCAAGCACTTTTTTGTCCCTTACACTCATTAAATCCATTTCTATAAATGGTTTCTTGATGGAAGAATACTTAGCTCAAGTTTGGCTCTTTAAAAGCCTTCTTCTATATCATTTTGAAAAGTATGGCAATTAAATTTCATGCACGTGATTCATTAGTTTAAAAGAGTGACTAGTAGAAGGGGTGGCTTTGACTCTCTTCTTCTACTATTAATGTGGTGTTTCACAGTTCCCTTAGGAATCTGTGAGACATTTATGATCAATGTACAGTACTGTAATTCTTACAGCTAAAGATACAGTATATACCAGTGTTGGCGAATCTATGGCATGGGTGCCAAAGGTGGCACGCGGAGCCCTTCCTGTGCGCACGCCACATCCGCCCCCTCACAGCCATGGCACTCCCCGCTCCGCTTGGAGCATGCCATGTGCTCCATAAAGAGAGCTGGGCGGAGGGAAGGCAGTGGTTTGTAGGTTCCTTTGTAACCCCAGTTTACTCTCTAGCCACGCCGTTCTGGGCACCCAAAAGCAGCGTGGCTGGAGAGTAAACGGGGGCTACAAAGGAGCCCACAAACCACTGCTTCCCCTTTACCCAGCTCTCTGCATGGAGCCATTTCGGTGGTCTCGAAATGGCTCTGTGCAGAGAGCTGCGTGAAGGGGAGGCAGCCGTTTGCAGGCTCTCTTATGGCCCCAGTTTACATTCCAGCCACGCCTCTCTGGGCATCCCCGGGGGCGGTGGGTATCGGCGAGGGTGATGTGGCTGCGGGAAATTCAAAAGCCTGCTCTTCGATCCTTGCTTTCCCAAAGGGTAGCACCCCAAACATTTGTAACCCAGGGTACCACTGTATTCAGGTTAAATGGCTGTATTGGCACTTTGCGAAAAATTAGTGGGTTTTGAATCGCAGCTTGGGCACTTGGTCTCTAAAAGGTTCGCCATCACTGCTATAGAGAAATGCCATTGCTGTGAGGTGTCGTGTGCCCACAGAAAGGACTCCGTGTGCCACCTTTGGCACCTGTGCCATAGATTTGCCATCACTGGTATAGGACAACGTTTGGCCAAAATCCGCTGGGTTTGTTGCTAAAGCAAAAGCTGAGAGATGGCGACACCTGCATTTTTCTGTTACTTTGGTGTCCTTTGGAGGGCCCTGTTTTCTTTATTCCTTTCTCTGTGTGAGAAATTATTTTGCCTTTCTCCCTCGTAGAGTTCAAGGTGGCAAATCTAAGGTTCTCGAGTAGTACTAACTATGGTCTACTTGGCTTCAGTTTAGTTGCAGCTACACAGGCCTTCGCTGCCTAGATGCCCTAAAAGCACATCCGATCTTGCCTGATTTCGGAAGCTAAGCAGGGTCGGCCCTGGTTAGTACTTGGATGGGAGACCACCAGGGAATACCAGGTGCTGCAGGCAGCCTGGAGTAGGAACTGGCAAACCACTCCAGTATTCCTGCCAAGAAAACTCCATGGACATGGGGGTCACGAAAAGTTGGTCATGACTGTAACGATGCAACACACACACACACACACACACACACACACACACACACACACACACACACACACACACACACACACACACACACACACACACACAGACACAGAGGCCTTCAGTCCACCCTTGTGTATTGCATCCTTAGGCTTACATGTTGCTTACTTTTTCTGGGATGGTGAGGTATTCTTTGAATGGAATCTCTTTGTTGTTAAAATGCTTACCCTTTTTGCTATCATTATCAACTCAGAGGGATGGGGCGTGGGGAAAGAATGGAAGCTGAGGGTTTACACCAAAACCCTGATTATTTAGAAAACTAGCTTTACAATTAGGTTGAAATAGAAATTCCCTTCCGTCTTGAGATCCCGCTTACGAGGCCAAAGTATTACAAGGAGTATCAGTAATAGATCATGTTGATGCAATAGGTTAAAAAAGTGGGATAAGATTGTATTTAATTTGTTTAATTGTGTTTCAATGTTACATTTTTTTTTAAAAATCTGCTCACTCGTTCTTCATGGTTTCTATATTATTTATACGAGTGGGTTCTCCTGCACAGACCTTTCCAAAACCATCCAGAACTGGGCCAGTACATTTTGTTGGGGATGCTACTTATCATAGCGCACATAGACACATAGAATAATGACTTTGGAAGGGCCCTAGAAGGCCATCAAGCTCAATGCTTTGCTCAAGGCAGGAATACAAATAAAATAATATGTGCCACCTGTCTCATTTTTTCTTGAACGCCTCCAGTTTCGGAACACTCACCACCTTTCGAGATCGTGGGTTCCATCACTGTACTGCTCTAACAGTCAGGAAGTTTTTCCTGATACTGTACTACAATTTGGCTTCCTGTAACTTGAGCCCATTGTCGCTTGCAAGGGCAAGCTAAATGAGTATTTAACTTAAATTAAATTTATACTAGGAATCAGTGTGCATGTTTCATATCAAGAGAGCTTAGCTACTGTTGTGCAGTGTTCAAGCACAATAAAAATACTACACAATCAGACATAAAATAACAGCAACATAAAAGCTTTTACTTTTGAAGGGGAAATTTTTATTTTTATTTTATTTTTATTAATTTTATTTTTATTTTGTTGTGTTTCTGTTTTATGGTTTTATTGTATGAATTGTTTGAATTGTTGATTGTTGTAAACCGCCCAGAGTTACCTCACTGCCAGATGGGCGGTATAAAAATCCAATAAATAATAAAAATAATCAAGAACGGATCTGGTTCCTTCACTGTATGACAGCCTTTCAACGTTTCGAAAAAGTGCTATCATAGCTCCCCGAAGGCTAAACCTGCCCAGAGGAATCAGGACCTCACTGGATTTGGAGACGATACTTCTCTTAATGCAGCCTAAAATAGTATTTGCCTTTTTGTAGCCATAACACACTGTTAGCTTGTGATCTGTGATGATTCCAAGATTGCTGTCACTCGTAATATTGTTGAGCCAGGGATCCTTCATTTTGTAACTTGTGGGTTTGTGTAGACATGTTAGTGTCTTTTCTTAGCACACAAATAGGTTTTCTGAGCCTGCACAAAACATTCTAGAGCTAAGCAGTTTAGGTAGGAAGGAGCAGATAACATGAAACTTTTCTGGGTGGTGGAGACCAGAAAGGTTTGTGAAGAAGCTCCAGAAGGATCTCTCCAAACTTGGTGAATGGGTGGCAAAATGTTGGATCTATCTATCTATCTATCTATCTATCTATCTATCTATCTATCTATCTATCTATCTATCTATCTATCTATCTATCTATCTATCTGAGTACTTTTACCCCACCTTTCTCCTTGGAGAAGGACACAAGGCAGTGTAAACTGGGTTTCAATTTAAGTAAATGTATAATAATGCACATTGGTGGAAACAGATGAAGAAAAACTCTACTTATCAGCTAAGAAGGACGCTTGCATGCTAGGGATAATTAAAAAGAGGGTTGAAAATAAAACAGCAAATATTGTAACCCCGTTGTACAAGACAATGGTAAGGCTGTGCACCTGGACTATTGTGTACAGGTCTAGTCGCCGCATCTCAAAAAAGACAAAGCAGAATTGGAAAAGGTGCAGAAGAGATCAACAAATACGATTACTGGGATGGGGCACCTCCCTTATGAGGAAAGGCTAAAACATTTGGGGCTCTTAGTCTGGAGAAAAGGCGCCTGAGGGGGGATATATAACTGAGACATCCACAATTATGCAGGAGGTAGATAAAGTGGATCAAAGGAAGCTCTTTTCCTTCTCACGCAGTACCAGAACCAGGAGTCATCCACTCAAATTGAGGGTTGGGAGAGTGAGAACAGACCAAAGAAAATATTTCTTTACGTGTTGTTAGTCTGTGGAACTCTTAGCCACAGGACACAGTGATGGCATCTAGATGTCTTCAAAAGGGTATTGGAGTGATTTCTTGGAGGAAAATTCCGTCCCAGGTTACAAGCCATGATGGAGAATACGTGTGATCTCCAGGCTCAAAAGGAGGGGACCTCAAAGTGCCAGATGCAGGGGAACCTCGTTGTCTCCTGTGCTCCCACAGGCATCTGTAGAGGCCACTGTGAGATATAGGAAACAGGACGAGATAGACCCTTGGCCTGATTCAGCAGGGTTCTTAAGGTCTCACCACATTCTCCTGTTACTTTTGTACCAACAAATCTAGTCCGATCGGTACTGTTCCTTTTCATCCACCACCTGAGTGACATTGCTAAAGAAATCTGTCCTAGCTGAGCCGTCTGTTTTATCTCAGAAATACTTTATTGGTTTTCCTCAATTTCTTTCATTTCTTAAGTACTTTACTGTTTCTTTTTTTCCTGTCATTTTAGAACCTCTCCTCAATGCCTTTCATCGTTGCAGTGCTTCTTTGTGGCTGCAAATTGTTATTATATTTCTCTTCCTCTACTTTAAACAGATATATTTTTAAAATGGTTGTAAAGGGCTTTCTTGTTGAAGCATTTGTGTCTCCAGAGCCTCTTTTTAGCAAATACATTACTTACATATCCGAAATCCCCTTGTTGGGCAAACTCTGTTAAGTGTATCCTTTGTTTCGCTGAGCTTTATAACACATAAACTTGTAATCATTGCCTGTTTACTGCACAAGCTAGAAAAATGTGACTCTCATGGCAGCTTTTTCTTCAGAGGCAATCACTAAACAACGAGCCTTTCATTTTGTTGAGATCTGTTAACATCCATTGCCTTCCTTGTTGCTTCCCATGGCAACCTAAGGTTTGGAAACTATCCTTGACCTGTAATTCTGCCATGATTTCAGTCATTACTGTAAGCCAGTGGTTCTCAACCTGTGGGTCCCCAGATGTTCCTGGACTGCTACTCCCAGAAGTCCTCATCACTAGCTGAGCTGGCCAGGATTTCTGGGAGTTGCAGTCCAGGAACATCTGGGGACCCACAGGTTGGGAACCACTGCTGTAAGTGGTTCCCAACCTTGGGTCTCCAGTTATAAAAACTGGACTAAAACCCACAGAAGCCTTCCCCACTAGCTGTGCTGGATATGATTTCTGGGAGATGCAGTTCCAAGAACATCGGGGGATTTCAGTTTGGGAGCCACTGGATGCTATGATGACAGTCCACTACTGCACTGGCCATTTCAACATAGACTGATCCAGTTGCATCAAGGTTTGCACTGCAGTTGACTCCTTTGGTTTCAGTGACTGTGTAGCAGCAAATACCTTGCTCAGAAGGTGACAGAATAATTTCCCCTTCCCCTTTAACATCGGGGCTGTCTTTGGGTGCTTTTACACGACCCCTAAAATCCCAGGCAAAGTGCTCCCAGATGCGGAGCTTAAAATTGTTTCCCCACCACCTCTGGACTTTAAAGAAAATTAAGTGCGACCATGCCCACCTAAGCGCGCCCCAGCGCATTTTCCAAGTACCTGGTCTCCGAAGGTGAAAAATTCTATAATGCGGATTGTAAAGCAGTGAGTGCCGGGCTGTCCTCGCCTTCTGTTTGGTTTTTTTGCCCCCCACCCCTTTAAGAGACTGGAATGCTTCCTGGGGAAGCTCCCGAGGGCAGAGCGGAGGTGAGCCTGCATTCTTTTCTCCCCTTTTTTCTCCCTCCCCTCATCGCAGACAGGAGCAAGGGAGTGCAGAGGGGTAGGAAAGCAGCAAGAGGAGCAAATCCCCAAGATCTCTGGTCCGAATTTAAGTTGCCAGCAAATCTTAGGAGTCGTGTAAAAGCGCCCTTTGTGACTCACCATGAGGAACAAGCATCAGTGCCATCTTCAGGAGCCGTCCGTCTGACCTTGCTGATTTTGAGCCATACTGTATAAAGATTCTTCTTTGGTATGTTATGAATGGCATTCCTTTCCTGATCGGCAGCTAGATTCCTGCCCTTCCAAAAAAGAGAGTCAGCTTCAGTTTCCTGCAGCCTAAGGGCCTTTTTACACGACCCCTAAGATCCGCTGGTCCCTTAAATTCGGACCAGAGATCTTGAGGGTTTGTCGCTCTCCCTGCGTTCCCACCCCCTCCGCACTTCCTTGTTCTGTCTGCGTGAGGGGAGGGAGAAAAAAAGGGAGAAAAGAATGCACTCTTACCACCGGAGTGCCGGTGGAAGTTGCTCCGACCCCCCGTCACTTCCTGGTTCCTCTTAAAGGGGCGGGAGGCAAAAACAACAACAACAAAAAGAAGCGAGGAGAGCCCGGCACTCTCCGCATCAAAATTTTTCACTCTCCCAGAGCAGGTACTTGAAAGGCGCGCTGGGTCGCGCTTAGGTGGGCGGGGTCGCACTTAATTTTCTGTTAGCTCCGGAGCTGGTGGGGAAACATTTTTAAGCTCCGGAGCTGGGAGCCATTTGCAGCGGAGCTTAGGGGTCGTGTATAAACGCCCTAAGTCAACAATTGGAGCATGGGGTCCTAATCTGGTTCATCTTTGTCATTGCAGCCTGTTGCACAGGTGATTAGGAAAGAGTTGCTTCTAATGTACGTTCTTGAGATTATGCAGATGTCACCACTGAGTTAGTGTCCATTTATTCATGATCACTGGGCTATAAAATGACTGCTTCTTCAGATAGTTATTGCTGTAATAAATTATAATTTGATTCTCTCATACTCGATATATGAAGCAGAATTTGTAGTAACAGATGTACAAAAGCAAAGCAAAGTGTTCTGCTTATATACCGCCCCATACCACCTCAAGTAGTCTCTGGGCGGTTTACAGTTTTAATTACAGTAATGCAGGCTACACATTGCTCCCAACCCCCAGCAAGCTGGGTACTCATTTTACCGACCTCGGAAGGATGGAAGGCTGAGTGGACCTTGAGCCGGCTACCTGGGCTTGAACCCCAGGTCGTGAGCACAGTTTTACCTGCAGGACAGGCACTTAACCACTGTACCACGAGGCTCTTCAAGAGCACAGATCTTTTCATAATGAAGAACTAGGAACAGAAAAGGCAGACAGCGTTTCTCCAGAATTTCAGGCTGGATTCTTTCCTACCCTTGCCGGGAGATCGCAAGTATTCTGCAAGCCAAGGCCATGTAGCTTCTGGAACTGGACAAGATCAAATCTGTTTAGAATGGAAACATGCTGGTGCTGAAGAACGCCCTCGTTGAATGTGCAGCTTGGATTTTTTTTGGACTGAGACCTCAACTATTTCTTGGTGTTCCCCCGTCTCAGTACTAAACCAGCTGAGATCAAGTATTCATTTTGCATTTCAAGTTAATTCAGCTGTCTCAATTGCAGTAAATAGTTTAACGCTAAATAAAGTCGGTGCAGTTTCCTTCAAAGCAGCTGGCTTTTGTAGCCTACTGTGCCGTTGCATGGATGATGAAGCTCCTGTAGCAAAGAATTGCCTCCACAAATCAATAAGCCAGGTGAGAAAAATCCACAGGATAAATGAAGGTTAATAAGCAGAATCCTGTTGTCCTAGAAGCCAAGTTCTGTTGAGGAGGTTACATAAACCAAGCCAAGCAAAAAGCGTGCTGCTTATATATAGTGCCCCATAGAGCTTACCTTAAAGCACTTTCGGGTCGGTTTACAATTTAATAATGCAGGCTCCACATTGCCCTTCTAGCAAACTGGGTACTTGGAAGAATAGAAGACTGACTCAGCCTGGAGCTGGCTACTGGGGATTGAGTCATGAGCAGAGTTTGGGCTGCAGTGCAGCAGTTGAAAGCTGCCTAGATGCCCTAAGTACATCCGATCTTGCCTGATTTCGGAAGCTAAGCAGGGTCGGCCCTGGTGAGTACTTGGATGGGAGACCTCCAAGGAACATCAGGTGCTGTAGGCGCCTGGAGTAGGAACTGGCAAACCACCACTCCAGTATTCCTGCCAAGAAAACTCCATGGATGTGGAGTCACGAAAGGTCGGTCACGACTGTAACGACACAACACACACACACACACGGCAGTTGAACTACTGCCCCGCAAGGCTCCACTCCTCCAAGGGAGGAAAATTCACACCCAGAGTCCATGGTCAAACCATCTTAATTCTCAACAACTGTCAGGTAGGTATAGAATCATAGAATCATAGAGTTGGAAGAGACCTCAAGGGCCATCCAGTCCAACTCCCTGCCATGCAGGAACCCCCCCCCCCCCATCACAGGACTCCCGACAGATGGCCATCCAGCCTCTGCTTAAAAACCTCCAAAGAAGGAGACTCCACCACCCTCCTTTGGGGCAGCATCTTCCATTGCCGAACAGCTCTAACCGTCATGAAGTTGTTCCTATTGTTTGAATTGAATCTCTTTTCCTGTCGTTTGAGACCATTGCCGCAAGTCCCAGTCTAGAAATTCACACCCCAAACCCTGTGAGAATCCAGGGTCAAACCAGCCTAATTCTGAACAACGGATTGTAAAAAGGTGCAACCAGAATAGTGAAAACAGCAGAGGAGACATTGTGGGTAAGGATCTAAGAAAATAGCAGGCAAAGCGTGGCGTCGTAAAGAGATTTTACCTGCAGTCGTGGTCGAGGTTTATACTGTTGAGATATTGCAGCCCCATTCAGACCTTAGCCAGCACCCATGGTGATAGTTGGTCTCTCTGGGAATGGGGGCTTAGCTGCAGGCTTTAAGGAAGTGGATCTCCCTAGGAAGGAGGCTTTTCCCTCAAGGAGAGCCCTCAACTCTTGAGGACATATCAAGTCATGAGTTGAGCTTCCTTTCCAGGCAAGCAGTTCTCCTGAGGGTCTTAAGACAAGCTTGAATGTCCTGCTCTTGTGCTGTGAAAAGGGTGTGTGTGTTCATCTCTCTCCTCTTGTCCTTCCCTGGGAGAATAAATGGAAAGAAAAGAAGGAGAGTTGGATTATACAGCATCCCTGCTTTCCCACAGAGTGGTCTTGTCGCTAGATGGGTGGTGTATCAATCCAATCGAATCCAATCAATCAATCAATCAATCAATCAATCAATCAATCAATCAATCAATCAGTCAATCAATCAATCAATCAATCAATCAATCAATCAATCAATCAATCATGTTAGACATTCAGTTCAACTGGTTCGTGCTGGGTTGTGCTGTTGGTAAAAGTGGCAACACAGCTGTTACTGCTTCCCTCCCCCATCTCCTCAGCTGATCAGCCATTCATCAGGACCAGCTTGCTTGCTTTTCCCACCTCCTCAGGTAATCTCCCAGTCATGAGGAAGAGCACAGATGTCTCTGCCCCAACCTTTTGCCTAAGTGGGAGATCAGCTAAGAGGGTAGGGGCAGAGGAGCCTGAGCTGTTGCCGGGACTGGGAGATCAGCCCAGGAGGTGGAAGGAGCAAGCGCACCGGTCCCGGGTGAGTGGCGGATGGAGCCAGAGGAGGTTGCGGAGGGGAGGAGCAGCGCCTCTGCTGCTGCCTTGATGAACTGAGACGAACTGGTTCGTGCCCATCTTCTAGGCGTTATACATTCAGTGTCTAGAGACTCTGTTCTACGTACCAAAACAGAACTATGTATGAGGATAAGGTCTGAACAAGTCCTGGCAGTGGAACACAACAGAAAATCAATACTGATTCAGGCTGAGGGTTGTGTGGGAATACATCTGGATCAGTAACACATCCGTGACATTTGTTCATTCTTTGGGGTCTACCCTTTCATCCTTCCCTTTGCCGCCTGCAAGTTACCTAGGATGCAGGCATGCTGTCTGTCCTTCAGCTTAAAACAGTGGGAGTGTATTTTTTCCTTTGTATTTCCCCTGTCACAGCTGCTAAGAAATTGTGTGAGTCTTCTGCTTTGGTTTCAGTTTTATGCCAAAGGCTCAGAAGGATTTGGCCATTTGCTCTTGGCTATCTATCAACATTTACAAGCCGTTAACCTCCCTCGATTGATAAGGTCACATTCTTTATAAATTCATAAAATACCAAGCTGAGGGACATGGATGTATTACATGAATGGGAATAATCACACAGATGGCAGAAGGCTGGAAGTGAGATAAAAATTGCAGTATTAATTTTTCTCCCTACTTAAGTTTTGTTGTTCTTTAAAATTAATTATCTGCTTAAAATTGAGCAATCTAATGAAATTTCACACCTCCTAAATTTAATCATAGAATGCTCTTAGATTTGATTTCAGATACAAAGAACAGCTCCTAATTGGTGGCTTTTCATAAAAGAAAAATACATTTTTTTAAAAAAAAATAACCTTCTGTGACATTTTTCTTTATAAATAACCTGAAGAGGGAGAAAATGGAAGTTTTCATTGGTATATGTATAAGTATCTCCAGACTAACTTATTCCTTTTGCATTCACTTACCAAGGAATATGAACCGAATGTTAAAACAAGGTACACAGTAGCGAGGTTAACATATTTCTCCATTTAATTTAGTGAGGCAAACTTTGCTTTTACATAATTCTTCCTTCTAAGAGCTTGATATATGGCATATTAAGTTATCTTTATTGGAAAGATGTCACAGCTTAGTGACATCTTCAGTCTATAGCATGTTTTACCAGTGTGGGTCGATGGGGACTCTCTTGATGTTGACAATGAGGCTACTTTGAAGACTGAACTAGTTTGAAAGAGAAAGGAATTTGTGCTGGGTGTTAGGGTCTATCCACACTGGCATATATTCTAGATATGTTCTATGGATTGCTGCAGGCATGGTTTGGATTTGTGTGTGTTTTTATTTAGAACGATTCACCCTCCCCTCTTTAAAAGCTGTTGCACACTTCTCTGGCCTAGAGGTAGGGCATGCATTCATTTTGGCATGCTCGTTGTTTAGTTAGAAGATAGCAGCCCCTAGCAGCTGAAGATTGAGAAAGGAAGTAGAGGAAAGAATGAGGGAAGTGAAAGAGTAAAGGGAGAAGACAGAATGGCAGTAACAAAGAATCCTAGAATCCTAGAATCATGGAGTTGAAAGAGACCTCAAGGGCCATCTAGTCCAACCCCCTGCCATGCAGGAACCCCATCACAATATTTCCGACAGATGGCCATCCAGCCTCTGCTTAAAAACCTCCAAAGAGGGAGACTCCACCACCCTCCTTTGTGGCAGCATCTTCCACTGCCGAACAGCTCTAACTGTCATGAAGTTCTTCCTAATGTTCAAATGGAATCTCTTTTCCTGTAGTTTGAAACCCTTGCCCCGAGTCCTAGTCTCTGAAGCCATGGAAAACAAACCTGTTCCCTCTTCAATATGACATCCTTTCAAATATTTAAACATAGCTATCACATCCCCTCTCAGCCTTCTTTTTGAAAGGCTAAACATTCCCAGTTCCCTAAGCCGTTCCTCATAAGACATTTCCTCCAGACCCTTAACCATCCTGGTCGCCCTCCTCTGCACCCGCTCGAGGTTGTCAACATCCTTTTTAAATTAAGGGGCACAGAACTGGACACCGTACTTCAGGTGGGGTCTGACCAGAGCAGAATAGAGTGGTAGTGTCACTTCCCTTGATCTAGACACGATGGTTCTGTTGATGCAACCAAGAATCGCATTGGCTTTCCTGGCCGCCGCATCACACTGCTGACTCATGTTCAATTTGTGGTCCAACAAAATAAGAGAGGAATGATATACTTTAAAAAATTCACTTCCCCTGAGCCTATACAGAAGATCAGGGGAAATGCTGAAGTGACAGCCAATAGGGCTACAAGGGATCACTTGCTGCATGTTACTAGAGTACTATAGATGACATACTACTCCTTCCTCCAACCTTAACATGCCCTTTGTAGTCTGATCCATTCCACATCCAAAATGGCCAGTCTGGACAGACCCTTCACCTCATGCTTTACCCTCTGTCTTCCTCTGCTCCAGCTGAACATCCATCTTTCTGCCTTTACGTCTCTGTCTTATAGAAGATGAGCCTGAGGTTGACTTTCTGAGTTTGTTTTGTTCCATCCAGTTCCATCCTCAAGTTTCAACAGGCCCTTGTTTTTTGAATTGTGATTTTCGAAGTGAACGCCTCAATTGTTGCTTTTCTCTGCTTAACTTTTTGTGGGTTCACAATAATGCACGCATAGCTTTTGACAACCAGTGGAGATATCACACACCCCAGAAAATAACATGAACTTAAAATAAAAAGCAAGCTGTGTTATTTATTTGCTGTTTTTGCAACTACTGGTTTTTTTTTTTTTAAAAATGGTCCTATACTTCTTGCATATACCCTGTTGGGCATAATATCCAAACATGTCTGTTGCAGCATCTCAGAAGCATCTTAAAAAGGTAAAGGTTCCCCCCACACATGTGTGCTAGTCGTGTCCGACTCTAAAGGTGGTGCTCATCTCCTTATTCAAGCCGAAGACCCAGTATTGTACAAGTCCATGGCTACGTGGCCAGCATAGCTGCAAGGAAACACTGTTTTGCCTTCCCGCTTTTTACTGTGGTAACTATTTATCTACTTGCATTTACAATCTTTGCTTTCGAACTGCTAGGTTGGCAGGAGCTGGGGTTAATAATGGGAGCTCACTCCACTGCGTGGCACCTGGGATTTGAACCGCTGAGCTGCCGACTTTGCAGCCAAATGTTTCAGCGCTCTAGTCCGCTGAGCCACCACTCCCCAGAGCTGTATTCATTTTATGCCTCTTTTTGGATCCTGAATGCCACTTTGGCTGTTCAACTGTGTCTACCAGGTGCAGGCTGACAATTTGCATGTCCTTATTGACAAATACCACTTCAGCCTTGAAATGCTACAAATAGGAATATCCATGCCATTTCTTTGCTGGGCATCTGGGCTTGGGTACATTACCAACACACAGTGCAGTGAATTAATGAACCTATATTGAGAAAGACCTCCTCCCAGTTCTGCAATCTGAAGACCTTTAACCAGGAGGGTGGTTGGAACTGGACTTGGGATCTTTTGTATGGTAACTATGC
Source organism: Phrynocephalus guinanensis (assembly GCA_037367245.1). NCBI lineage: Eukaryota > Metazoa > Chordata > Lepidosauria > Squamata > Agamidae > Phrynocephalus > Phrynocephalus guinanensis. The sequence continues at coordinate 135,620,405 of CM074736.1, read as the reverse complement.
ATTTTGTCTTGAGTCTGGGAATGGTCAACTGATTGATGGTTGTCCACGTGCAGTGGTATGAGAGTTGGCATTATGCACCAACTGCGGGTAAATGCCAGGAAGAAAAATTTGAGGCAATTCCTTCTAGATTCAAAGTAGGAGACCACAGGTATCCCTCTCCTGCATTGTATGGCCTATCATACATGTGACCATTATGTTGCTGGATGATACAACACTTGCTCAGAGGGAGAACCAGACTGTGAATTTTTATCTGTGCTGTGTTCTCCTTAAACAGCTTGCACGAGCAACAGCAGCTAATAGAGAGAGAAGGCATTGAGGGGGTTATGTCAGTAAATTGCAAATAGAGAGAGAAGGACCTTTATCCACTTGCCGCGTGAAAGATAACCTGTAAGCCAGTGTGGATTGCTGCCAGAATCCAGCAGGTTCTGTGCCTTCTGATAGTATGTCTTCCTCTCAAGGATGATTGACATTATTTTTGCCTGGAAGCTTCAAAGCATTTGTGGATTACATTGTCAATAAGTCTGTGAAGATTCTCAGTCATCCAGGTGAGTTTATCTGGATGCCTTCAAAAGGGGATTGGACAGATTCCTGGAGGAAAAGTCCATCCCAGGTGACAAACCATGAGGGAGAAGTGTCATCCCCAGGCTTAAAACCAAGGTACTTCAAGGGCCAGAGGCAGGGGAGTGGTATCAGGAGACAGATACCTAGTCTCATGCGCTCCCAGACACATCTGATGGGGCCACTGTGAGATACAGGAAGTTGGACTAGATGGGCCTTTGGCCTGATCCAACATGGCTCTTATGTTTATGTTTATCTGGAAGTTGAGTCATGGCAACTGGACTTTTCTTGAAAGATTGAAACATTTTGCTGCTCATCCAAACAGCTTTGTCAAAGCTCTTTGGATGAGCAGTGAAACTTTTCAATCTCTCAAGAAGAAGAAGAAGTCTATTTGCCTGGATTCAGCTTGCAGACACTGTCAATAAGGTATTGTTTAGTGAGGTCATTGCTTCTTTTAAAATGAAAAAGCAAGGACTTGAAGCTTATCCTTCCAGCTGTTTAGACCAAGGGTTTTCAGGTTCCCTCCTAGGGAATCTCTCCGAAAGGATGCCAAGGTGTTTGAACCATTCTGCCAAGTGAGGCCACAGCAGTTGTAAAAGGTCTCAACGGAGCAGGGAATATGATTTTGTAAAGTCAGAAGAACCAGCTCATGCCAGAAGGTCACAGGTTCTCAGCTTTTTTGGTGGAGAATGTAGAGGGGGCTTTATCCAGTATTCTATGGAGGACCCATAACAGCAACTTATATTTTTATATGGAAGGTGTGTGTGTGTGTGTGTGAGAGAGAGAGAGAGAGAGAGAGAGAATGGGTGTGCGTGTGTGCATGCGTGTTGTGTCGTTACAGTTGTGACCAACTCCTTGTGACCCCATGTCCATGGAGTTTTCTTGGCAGGAATACTAGAGTGGTTTGCCACTTCCTACTCCAGGCGCCTACAGCACCTGGTATTCCCTGGTGGTCTCCCATCCAAGTACTAACCAGGGCCGACCCTGCTTAGCTTCCAAAATCAGGCGAGATCGGACGTGCTTAAGGCACCTAGGTTCCTATTTCAAATCTTCCTATTGCTAATGAAGGCTTCAGTGAAGGAGGCTACGAAATGCCATTCCCAAGTGCTAAAAAATATTTGCCGTTGGGAGTAAATATCATGGTATTGTAGAAAAGAGTGGTGTGGTTTTTTTAAAAAGCAAAAGCAAAAAGCAAAGTGTGCTGCTTATATACCACCCCATAGTGCTTAATGTTTAGAATTTTATTGTGCAGGCTACACATCCCCCCCCCCCCCCGAAACAAGCTGGGTACTCATTTTACTGACCTCGGAAGGATGGAAGGCTGAGTCAACCATGAGCCTGCTAGCTGGGATTGAACCCCAGGTCGTGAGCACAGTTTTACCTGCAGTACAGGCATTTAACCACAATGCCAGGAGGCTTGGTAAAGGAAAAATAATAAAATAAAATCAACCTCTGTAAGCTAGCCACTGTCACTGTAACATGTTGACCGAAATAATAAGCGTGAGAGGAACATCAGCACCTGCTCACTGCCAGGCTCCTACACTTCTCTTTGTAATAAGTGGCAAGCGCAGGGAGGCTTAGGGCCTGCAAATCTAGTTGATTATTAACTAAGTCCTGGAGAAATCCATTACCCTGCAGAGACAAAAGCATATTCTGTGATCCCCTTAGCTTCGCGACTGACTGTGCCTCTTGTGGTGAGCAGGTGCATGCAAAAATGCATTGCAAATACAGACAGGGTCCACAGAAGCAATTCGTATCCAGGCTGAAGGACTACTGAGGAGGACAGATGGAAGAAGGCGTAGTTGTGCAGTCCACAAAGTCTGTGTGGTTCACCAGTGTCAGTGATAACAGGATCTGCAGGTTCTCTGTGTATCTCCCATTCAAGCCTCCAACCCAGCTGTCCCCAACCTGTTGTTGTTGTTGTTCAGTCGTTCAGTCGTGTCCGACTCTTCGTGACCCCATGGACCAGAGCTCGCCAGGCCTTCCTGTCTTCCACTGCCTCCCAGAGTTTGGTCAAATCCATATTGGTTGCATCGATGACACCGTCCAACCATCTCAATCTCTGCCATCCTCTTTTCCTTTTGCCTTCCATCTTTCCCAACATCGGGGACTTTTCCAAGGAGTCCTCTCTCCTCATGAGGTGACCAAAGTCCCCAACCTAGAAAGCCTCTAAACCTGTTGGATTACAACTCCTGTTGTCCCCAAACAACTTGGTAGCCAATGATTGGATAAGGCTTCTGAAGTTGGTGCCTGCTACTTTTTCCATGGCGCATTTCCTTCCAGAGCAAAAGGTCTGAACTCTGGGAGCTTGCATAGAGCCTCAGGGCATCTTTTATTACTTTCTGTATTCCTAATCTCTCAAAGGTGGGGTCGGAAGGAGAAATGCACAGACAGTCTCCAAATTTCATGTGGAAATTAATTTCTGATTTCCATGTTAATAACATGCAGCTTTATCTTTTTATTTGGCTGTAATCCTTGCAACAACAGGGAGAGAAGATTGCACTGGAGACGATAGGAAAGCAATTAAAATGCTGCATTAGGAACTTAGGGAGGGAGAGAAGAGACACACAATTAAAAGGCTGAACGTTGAATGATAGCTGCAGCCGTCTGCGAGACAGAAAATGACTTCGATACGTATTTGGATGCTGGTGGGGCTGCTTTAGCTGATGATAGGAAGTGCTTATTTCTTTGGCTGTTAGATGGAGTGTATGTGCTGCATCCATAAATTTTTAAAAAGTCCATTTTAATATAGTCACACTGACAGCAACCACTGGCGTAACTAGGGAGAGTCGGAAGACTGCATTTGCCCCACGGCATGTAGCACTCTGGGAGCGCCTGGAGGGGGAGCAGAAGGAGGAAGTTATGCACCATCCTGCCAGCAGTCTTCCTTTCGCCCCGTCAAGGCTTGGAGATCCTTAGTCAGAGAGAAAGGAGGAGCGGGAAGCAGGCAATGTTTTTTTTTTGCAAGCAGCACCTCCATTGATTGCTTCTCCCTCCACCCCCGCTAAGGCTTGGCGATCATTAGCCTGGGGAAAGGAGGAGAGGGAAGCGTGCGACGGAGGTGCTGCTTGGAAAAAAAATCTCATCGCCTGCTTCCCTCTCCTCCTTTCCCTGGGCTAATGATAGCCAAGAATCAGCCGGGGGAAAGGAGGAGGGGGAAGCATGCTATGAAGATGCTGCTTGGGGGAAAAACATTGCTTGCTTGGTGCTATCCGCACACTGTGCAGTTTGCACAGAAGACTCTTAACTGGAAAGGAGACTCACAAAGAAGGCATGAGAAGGAGAGACCCTTCTTCCCTCCCCCCACTGTTCCCCCAGGATCTGGCTCCCCTTGCTGGGTGGGTGAGACACGGTTGGGGGGGAGAGAAGATGCAAAAACTGACTTTGTCCCCGGGCGCTCCAAACTCTAGCTATGCCACTGAGAGCAACCACCAAAATCCAGTCATGTGTGCTAGTATTCCTGTGTCTGAGAACTAGAGGTGCTCCTTTTTATACATGCACGCACACACGTGTATGCACACACGCACGCGCGCACACACACACACACACACACACACACACACACACACACACACACACACAAATACAGTGGTCAAAACAATGTATAGCTGTGCTTGAAATGGTAGTCGTCCAGCATAACTAGTGATTAAGCACTAATGAAAGTCTAGCTCACATTAGAAGTCTTCGTTTGCTAAAGAGCTTCACAAAAAATTAGAATATGGCATCTGCCAGATAGCTCAGTGGCTTAGGCTTCTGACAACAGAGCCAGAGGTTGGGAGTTCAATTCCCCACTGGGCCTTCTTGAGAAGGGCTGGACTCCGTGATTGCTTCTCACTCTGCAGTCAAAGATGATGATGATGATTAGCTTATCTGTTAAATTGCTGGTACTCTAACAATGTCGGCACATCTTTGTATCTGAGATCCTGTTCCAAGGAATGGCTGCCACGACAGAGAAATTGCTATTCCTGGTTGTAGCCCACAAGGACCTGAAAGCTTTCATGCAACCCAAGGGTCTACTTTGGATGCAATTGCAGTAATACCTCAGATAACGAGTGCCCCTGATAACAATTTTTTCGGATAACGAATCGCAATTTCCAGGTATAAGGCTGCCTCAGATAACGAATTTTCCCTATGGGCTGCCTCGGATAACGAATTGCAATTCTCGGTATAGGTCTATCTCGGATAACGAATTTCCAGCGTGCATCGGTAAAAAAGAGTTATCCTGGGCTGCATCACATCTGTACCTTTAAAGTGCACTTTATAAAGAGTTTTTAGCAAAAAAAAAAAAAAAAGGTGTCTGTGTCATTTTCCTAGGCTCTGGAATGGATTAATTGTTTCCCATTCATTCCTATGGGAAACCGTGTTTCGGATAACCAATTGCCTCGGAGAACGAATTAAATTCTTTATCCGAGGTACCACTGTACTTTGACCATATTTCAGGCTGCCTGGGGTTTAGACCTGACCTCTGGTCCCGAACTGTGGCCTCATTGCCCAGTCTCTTGTTCCTTGACATGGAGGCCACTGCATTAGCCTTATATTTGCTGATACTTCAAAATCGGAGGCTGGTTTTCCTCCAGAATAGAATCTGGCACCTACATGTTTGAAATATAAGGGCATAAGAATGATTTGTTCAGCACATAATGAGCAGGAAGGTTATCTCCTCTTCATGTTTAATGTAACCTTTGCATAATTTTACAGCCATGTTAGATATTAAACTCTTATTGGCTGATTTTTGCACCTACTTCCCTACAAGGGAGAAGGTAAAAGCTTCACAACCACAGATTACCAGTCCAGCGAAACCGAGCGCAAACCCATAAACTGTTTCTGTCCAAAATTAAGAGTCCTTTACCAGCCTTCTGAAGGTCCTTCCATAAAACTGACCTTTTGCAGATCATAAGCACAGTATTCCTTAGAGAGGTAGCATTACGGTGTGCGAGTATGTGTGAAGAGGCTCTGTCAGATTGTTGCCCCCACTGAAATCTCAACAAAAGAGGAGCTCAACCCTGTAAGTTTTCCAAGACAGTCTCCATAATTAGAACCTGCCGCGGTCAATAATGGTGTATTGTCCATGATAATTGCATGCTGTATATCAGATGGCTATCCCTTGTTGATTCTCTCGTCAATAGAAATCTTGGCACTGCAAAAATGGACTTTATGCTGAGATAGCTGCCTTGTCTTGGTTGTACCTCCAAGGGCGATGAGCATAGCTGCCCGTAAGGACGGACGAATGGGCACGTAGAAAGAAACATTACGGATTTTTGGAAGTGTAGTTGTCAGAATCTCCCAGGCAGGATGTTAACGGGGGATTTGGAGATTTGTAGTCCAATACAACAACATTTCCAAGTACAGTGGACCCTCATATAACAAACGGTTTGTACAACATAAAATCTGTACATTACAACATAAAGCATTCCGGAGATAGGGGAAATTTGCTTAACAGAAATTGCCTATGGGGCGAAGCCGTACAACATAAAAATGGTCGCGATTAGGGATTACTCCGTTTTCAATGCATTCCTATGGGAAATTTGTATCAAGGAAAATTTGCTTAACATAATTTCATTTGGAACGAATTAATTCCTTTATACAAGTTTCCACTGTACTGGGCTTTGTGCCCTGTTTGAGGAGGTCGGGAATATTTCTGCCGCTACCTCTGGTGCATCCTACCCTTGAAAGTGCGCACACCAACACCAGAATTGGGGAGGAACTGGATTCAGCATGCTTGACTTATGTTTAGTAAACATGCCAATTTTATGTGCTGTGTGAACATCCCAGAAGCTCTTGTAAATAGCCTGAAGTATGCAAACTGAAATATATGGTGGGACAGTGCAGAATTTTTTTTCAAAAGGTAAACTTAATGTGATCTAAATGTTATGGTCAAATGACTTAAAAGCTTTCCATGGAAATTACTTTTATTTGAATAACTGTAAATATTTTACAACATTATAAGAACATAAGAAGAGCCATGCTGGATCAGGCCAAAGGCCCATCTAGTCCAGCTCCCTGTATCTCACAGTGGCCCCACCAGATGCGTTTGGGAGCACATGAGACTAGATACCTGTCTCCTGATACCACTCCCCTGCATCTGGCCCTTGAAGGACCCTGGTTTTAAGCCTGGAGATTACACATCTCCATCATGGTTTGTAACCTGTGATGGACTTTTCCTCCAGGAATCTGTCCAATCCCCTTGTGAAGGCATCCAGGCCAGATGCCATCACCACATCCTGTAGCAGGGAGTTCCATAGACTAACAACGCGCTGGGTGAAAAAATATTTTCTTTTGTCTCTTCTTACTCTCCCAGCCCTCAATTTGAGTGGATGTCCCCTAGTTTTGGTATTTTGTGAGAGGGAGAAGAGCTTTCCTCTATCCACTTTACTCATGCCCTGCATTATTGTGTACGTCTCAATCATATCCCCCCTCAGGCGCCTTTTTTCCAGACTAAGAGCCCCAAATGTTTTAGCCTTTCCTCATAAGGGAGGTCCCCCAGCCCAGTAATCATTTTAGTCGCTCTCTTTTGCACCTTTTCCAGTTCCACTATGTCTTTCTTGAGATGCGGTGACCAGAATTGTACACAATACTCCAGGTGGGGCCTTACTATTGTTTTGTATAATGGCATTATAATGTTGGCTGTTTTATTTTCAATCCCCTTTTTGATAATCCCTAGCATGGAATTGGCCTTCTTCACTGCAGCCACACATTGGGGAGACACCTTCATGGAGCTGTCCACCAACACACCAGCATGCACTTCAGATAACATTGTTTAATAATTTATAAGGCCAAAAGATGAAGTCGGTGAATACTGATAACGTGCTCATTCTAGCATGTGTAAAGCACAAAGCAACCTATATTCTTCAGGTATAAATCCTTTTCTGTTATTCTCCTAGTGAGGTCCATAGTGATCAGGACTGTGTACAGCTTTGTGTTTATACAGGCACTCTCACCTTGTGGTAGATGCACCCATTTTAGAAAGGATCCTGATCCTTCTGCATATGCTGATTGAACATGTGGAAGGTACTTTAAAAGAAACTGACCAGAGTAGTGACCTGGTGACAGACAGACAGACAGACAGGTTTTACGTATATGGTTTTAAGCAAAGTGTTCTGCTTATATACCACCCCATAGTGCTTAAAGCACCCTCTAGGCCAGTGATGGTGAACCTATGGCACAGGTGCCAAAGGTGGCACTCGGAGCCCTTTCTGTGGGCACCCAACATCACCCCTTCATAGCCACCTGTATACAGGTTAAATTACTGTATTGACACTTTGCAAAGAAATTAGTGGGTTTTGAATTCCAGTTTGGGCACTCAGTCTCTAAAAGGTTCGCCATCACTGCTCTAGGCGGTTTACAATTTAATTATGCAGGCTACACATTGCCCTTCCCCAGTTAGCTGGGTAGTCATTGTACCTACCACAGAAGGATGGAAGGCTGAGTGAACCTTCAGCCTGCTACCTGGAATTGAACCTCAGGCTGTGAGCACAGTTTTGCCTGCAGTACTGCACTTTAACCACTGCACCACGAAAAAGTACACAAAGGTGTGTTTTTGTGGACCAAGCAATTCTCGATCTGTTCCAGTACAGCAATTTAAGCACTGTGCCACAAGGCTCTTTTAGATTTTAGGACATAATCATAATCAGGTAGTCCTTTGCAGGTCTGAAAATTAGGTAACCAGCAATGATCATAGAGAAGCAATTGTTGATGCCCATCAATCTGGGAAGGGTTCTAAGGCTGTTTCCAAATAATTTAAAGCCCATCATTCTTCAGTGAGGAAGATTATCCACAAACAGAATACATTCAAGACAGTTAGCAACCGTCCTAGGAATGGATGTCCAAGCAAACTCACCCCAAGGTCAGACAGATGGTGCAGCGCTCTGGGAAACAGCAAAATCCGAAGTTACTTCTCCAACTCTACAGCTTTCAGTTGTCATATTAAATGTTAAAGATCATGACAGTGCAATCAGAAAAAGACTGTACAAGTACAGTTTGTTTGGCTTGCTCGGAGAAAGCCTCCTCTCTCTAAAAAGGACATGGCCAAAGTGGAGCTGTTCATCCATAATGCACAGTGCAATGTTTGGCGAAAACAAAACTGCTCATCTCAGCAGAAACACCTTATCCCACACAAACCGGTAAAACTAATTTATAGGCCAAGCAGAGAATCAAATGAACCATCGTGTCTAGATCAAGGGAAGTGATAGTACCACTCTATTCTGCTCTGGTCAGACCCCACCTGGAGTCCTGTGTCCAGTTCTGTGTGCCACAATTTTAAAAGGATGTTGACAACCTTGAGCGGGTGCAGAGGAGGGCGACCAGGATGGTTGAGGGTCTGGAGGAAATGTCTTATGAGGAGTGGCTTAGGGAACTGGGAATGTTTAGCCTTTCAAAAAGAAGGTGGAGGGGGGATATGATAGCTATGTTTAAATATTTGAAAGGATTTCATATTGAAGAGGGAGCAGGTTTGCTTTCCATGGCTTCAGAGACTAGGACTCGGGGCAATGATCTAAAACTACAGAGAAAGAGAATCAATTTAGACATTAGGAAGAACTTCATAACAGTGGAATATGCTGCCACAAAGGAGGGTGGTGGAGTCTCCTTCCTTGGAGGTTTTTAAGCAGAGGCTGGATGGCCATCTGTTGGAAATATTGTAATGGGGTTCCTGCATGGCAAGGGGTTGGACTAGATGGCCCTTGAGGTCTCTTCCAACTCTATGATTCTATGATTCTATGATAGCTATTTTTAGAAATATTGGCTTTGTAGCAGTTATTCAAGATTTGTAAAAGTGCCAAAATGCTCCTTGCCTGCATGTTTGCTTCTTGTAGCAATTGAGTTAGCGACACCGTAAATTTCTTTTTTAAATTAATGCTTTCAAATTCAAATAAATATGAAAGCCCAAACTACAAAACATTCAGGTTGACATTTTAATACTCTCTGGGATTTTATTGTTTTTGGAATATGATCACTAATTTCTCCAGAATGCCACCTGTTGGGGACATAATGAATTGTTTTCTTTCTTGGAATGAGACCCTCCACCTTTTCCAGCCTGTGAAATTAGATTTCATTTGTCCTAGATGCTTCTTCAGACACAGCTGTGTAGTTTTTCCAGTGGAGATACAGCAAATTCCCCCTTTCCCCGAAGTGTCGTTTAAAGCTGCCCTCAGGCCCCAAGAGCGGAGCATTAAGCCTTTTTAACGCTCTAAAACTGGTTTTGCTAATATTCTGTTCTCGCTCCATCTGTTTTTGTGTTTTTCGGAAGCAAATGGATTTGAGAGCAATTTGCTTCTCTGGTATTAGTCCAGAGGCATCCAAAAATAACATACGGGCAGACTGAAGTCAATTAGGATGCAGCAATTAAGTATCTAGAGGTCAAGGGTGAGGTGGGGTCTAAGTCTTCTTGTACTGAGGTCATGACCATCCTCCTCTTCAGTGCCCAGAGATGAAGTTCTTATAAATCTGAGTTGTGTCTACAGTTGTTCTGGCAAATGTAAGAATATACTGTAGTTGTATTACCCGGCCAAATCAACAGCAACCGGCAACCTTGGGGAGGGTGTTCTGTCTCCTACAGCCTGTCCGCTTGGCATACTAGAATGCTAAATAGCAGTTGCATGACATTTTCACTAGAACAGACTGTTATACTACAGCTGAGCTGCTTTGTGTGGCGGAAGGGACATTTTACCTGCTACCAGACCACGGTGTGCATCTCACCAGGATGGAGGCAGGGTTTGGATTTCGGTCCTCTACGTCTCTCAGCAAACAGTTTTTGCTGCTGCTGCTGCTGCTGTTGCTGCTGTTATTATTATTATTATTATTATTATTATTATTATTATTATTATTATTATTATTATTATTATTATTATTATTATTATTATTATTATTATTATTATTGCACAGCAGACAAGATAACTATGCTGAATAATAATAATATCTCAACAAAGGTGGGGGGGGGCTCAGGCACAGTCTATCTGCCACTTATCAAGCTAAGATTTCAACAAACCCCAGACAAATTAAAAAATACTTCCCACCTTTACCACCTAGGCCATAGCTAGCGACCCATACTTTATGGGTTTCAGCACCTCAGGCCATTGTTCACCTAAGGGCCTACTGAGACTATTGTCCACCTAATGAGCCTATTCAGGCCATTGTACATCTTATGAGCCTATTCCAGAGCAGGGTGACAAGAGGTCAAAGTGATCTATAAAATGGAGGCCTCGCAAGTAGCTTTCCTCTGACTGACGAAGCTGTTTGGATGAACAGCGAAGTGTTTCAATCTCTCAAGAAAAGAAGTCCAGTTGCTATGACTCAACTTCCGGATAAACTCACCTGGATGACTGAGAATCTTCACAGACCACTACAAATAATATTGCATTATCCCTGAAAGCTTTTTCATTTACCATGTTGATCTACCTAAAATGAAAGGGTGATGTGTGTGCAAAAGATGTAATCCTTCCAAAGAAATTGTGAATTGAAATGTCATGAAGGTAGCACTTCTCAAGCCTGGGCGGATAATGACTGCATTTAGGTCTGGTGATCCAAGTTTCTCCTTGCCTCTGGAATCTGTTTCAGTTCTAATCAGCCCAAGAGTTAAAGACTTTGCAGAAATAGTCTGCCACGCAGGACAGCTGAGATGAGCATGTTGATGATCTACAGAGCTTTGATCCACATTATTTAGGAGGACTTGAGGACAACTGTCATGATGATTTGCAGGGGCCTAACTCTTTACACTTCCTTGGATTACAAGTAGTAAAACAAGTGTAATGCTGTGTAGGTGTAATATAGTCTTGACTGGCAGAGAAAGTAATCTGAATGGAACCAAGGGAAGGAAATAATGTGGATCAAAGCTCTGTAGATCATCAACATGCTCATCTCAGCTGTCCTGGAGAAACTTGGATCACCAGACCTAAATGCAGTCATTATCCGCCCAGGCTTGAGAAGTGCTACCTTCATGACATTTCAATTCACAATTTCTTTGGAAGGATTACATCTTTTGCACACACATCACCCTTTCATTTTAGGTAGATCAACATGGTAAATGAAAAAGCTTTCAGGGATAATGCAATATTATTTGTAGTGGTCTGTGAAGATTCTCAGTCATCCAGGTGAGTTTATCCGGAAGTTGAGTCATGGCAACTGGACTTCTTTTCTTGAGAGATTGAAACACTTCACTGCTCATCCAAACAGCTTTGTCAGTCTGCGGAAAACTAGTTGTGAGTCCTCCATTTTATAGTTCACTTTGACCTCATGCCACCCTGGTCTGAAACAGGCTCATAAGATATACAATGGCCTGAGTAGGCTCATTAGGTGGACAATAGTCTCAGTAGGCCCTTAGGTGAACAATGGCCTGAGGTGCTGAAACCCATAAAGTATGGGTCGCTAGCCATGGCCTAGGTGGTAAAGGTGGGAAGTATTTTTTAATTTGTCTGGGGTTTGTTGAAATCTTAGCTTGATAATTGGCAGATAGACTGTGCCTGAGCCCCCCACCTTTGTTGAGATAGGGGTTTCAAATACTCACATGAATGACTTCCCTAACCTCTTTCTCAAACCACCTATCTTCTCTGTCTAATATGTGTACACCTTCAGATAGCTAATGGTGCATACTTTATGGGTTTTAGCACCTTAGACCATTGTTCACCTAATGGCCTATTGAGACTATCGTCCACCTAACAAGCCTATTCAGGCCATTGTTCATCATTGTTAATTCTTAAGTCAGAATGTCCTTCTATGCCCCGGGACACGCTTGCCGTCTCTTTTCTTTGAAGGATAACCTACAGCAGATGGTATTTCTTATTGTGCATTATGTGACCGAAATATTGTAATTGAATTTAATTGAAAGCATGTCATTGTTTATTAGTGCTGGAGCATGACCTGCTGAACTACGGTAACCTCTGTAAAGGAAATGTCTCTTTAGGCTTCTTTAGGCTTTACTTTATTTGAAATTTATATACAGTGGTGCCTCTACATACGAGCTGCTTGACTGAAGAGCATTTCGACTTAAGAGTGAAAAACCGTTGGGTTTTTAACTGCTGCCTTGCAAATTTAAGATGAGGTCTGCTCTACTAACAATTTTTTTTTTAAAAGATAGGGCTACTCTGCTTAAGAGTTGTTCGAGATAAGAGCATGCATTTGGAATGGATTAAACTCATAAGTAGAGGTACCACTGTACCACCAGCTTGTATGAAACAAGTCACGGCGGTGAACACGGGCAAAGTAGAATAAACAGAGAGCATAATAAAAATAAGGTGCAAACAACAAAACAATGCATAACAAAAAATAAGCAATAAAACAAACGTAGATTATAATACAAGCATCCGGGCAAAACAGTACAAAAGAGAACAACAGCAGAAGTCACCCAAAGGCCTCTTGGAAAAGCCAGGTCTTTGTGGCTTTCCTAAAAGCGGACAGAGATTGTGCCAGGCGGACCTTGCTGGGAATTTGAGTTCCAGAGTGAAGGGGCAGGCGCTGAGAAAGCCCAATTCTGGGTAGAAGCTTTCCGGGCTTCTCTAGGGGGGGCTACTTGAAGTGCGAGCACCTGGGAAGCTCTTACAGGACAGGTACCGTATATACTCAAGTATAAGTCGACCTGAGCGTAAGTCGAAGCCCCTAATTTAACCCCCAAAACTGGGAAAACTTATTGACTCGAGTATAAGTTTAGGGTGGGAAATGCAGCAGGGCCTGGCAGCTCCTCCTTTGTGAGCTGGGGGAGCGGTGTGTGATGTTTAAAATGACTTTTAGCCACCGAGGCAAGTGCTTGGGTCGGTGGCTAAAAGTCATTTTAAACACCGCACACCGCTCCCCTGTGATGCAGAGAGGGGTCAGGAGAAGTGGTGCATGGTGTTTAAAATGACTTTTAGCCACCGAGCCAAGCACTTGCCTCAGTGGCTAAAAGTACTGACCCGAATATAAGTTGAGGGCCCCCTTTTCCAGCCCAAAATTAGGGCTGAAAAACCAAACTTATATTCGAGTATATACAGTATTTACTGATCTGAAGGAAATGCGCTCTGCCAGATAATCAGGACCCAAGCCATGGAGGGTTTTGTAAACCAAAGCCAATACCTTGAACCTGACTCGGGACGCAACGGGCAGCTAATGCAGATGAGCCTGGATCGGGGCGATACGGGCATCTCTGCCCGCACCAACCACCAACCTGGCTGCCGCATTCTGCACCCGCTGCAGTCTCCGAACCCAAGGGAAGCCCCATGTAGAGTGCGTTGCAGTAGTCGATCCTAGAGCTCACCAATGCATGATAGCCGTTGCTATTTACTGACATGGTATCAGGAGCACACCTTGTTTTAAAGGAGAACCATGCCTCCACCGTCCCAAAATAAATATTTCCATTTTGGGGGGAAAGGGTTAGGGTTAGGATGCATTTGTGAATGCCCTGGCTTTTCCTTGGGGACTCCAGATATACCTGGTGGCTTTCAGCCCCCCTGGTCACATCGCTTCCTTTGGAAAGCAGGGGAGGTGCTTTTCCTCTGTGTTTTTTCCCCCTCTTTAGAATGTGAAGTGCAAAGCTTTGTCCTCTGTGTTTGTCCCCCCCCCACCCCCCAATAAACCCAAATACAGAGCAACCAGCCCTGTCTTCGGAGTCGGAGGCGCCTTCAGCTGTCTCAGCGACTTAGAGAAATCACTATTATTCGTTCTCCTGCTGTGGCAATTATCTCTAAAAGACGATTCTGACACAGGAATGCTTAGGAACAAGATGCCACGGGTAGCAAGTGGTAAATTAGACGTCACTGTAGAAGGCCTGTCCTTTAAAAGATAAAAATAATTCCCCCATGCCCGCAGTCAACAACCTGCCTGAGAAAACGACGACAGGTTTTGTCTTTTGACTTAGCTGCATCCCCATTAGCATTCTCTGTGCCATTGCCCTGTCTATAAATAACTCTCAAGGAGATGCGTGATTGATTGCCAGAATCCCATACACTCCGTGGCCCCCTTAGCAGCATGGGTTTTGCATACTATTAGTGGATCCTTGGCCTCCCCACCATTTGCTGTAACCATTTTTTAATTACCCTGATTTAGTAGCAGAATGCCACGCTCGTGAAAAACGAGAGCTTGGAACCAATAGTTATTTATTCCAGCTCGCTGGTAATGCCTGCTGAAACAGATGATTCTAATTAACTTGAAAAGAAGGAGGTTTTTGTACCAACTTCAACAGCCACGTCTCCACAGAGAGGCACGGATGTCTGCAAGGCCCGAGGACTCTGGCAAGTCCTGAGAAAGCTTCTGTGGGTTGGGTGATCATCACACTCTGGGTGGTTCCGTGGTTGAGACATTAATAGTGTTGTTCAGATACATACACGGTAGATGCGTAGCTTATTTTGATACAGTAACACACACACACACCATCTATCGCGAGGGTTAGGGACCGACCCAACCAGCGATCATTGAAAATCTGTGATATGCGGATGGAGGTTGGGTCGGGACTGGGGGGGCGTGTGATGTTTAAAATGTCTTTAAGCAATGGAGCCAGCTTGGCTCCGCTGCTTAAAGACATTTTAAACATCGCTCACCGCTCGCCCATGCCCAGGGGGGTGGAGGGAAATAGTGCACAGTTTTTAACATGTATTTCAGCAACAGAGCCAAGCACTTGGCTCCATTGCTGAAAGCATTTTAAATATCACACACAGCATCCCAGCACCAGGGGGCGGGGGAGCGGCGTGAGATATTTAAAATGACTTTCGGCAATGGAGGCAAGCACTCCTCGGGGTTTCTGAAGAAGCAGCGTGTGATGCCTCCATGGAGGCAAGCCCTGGGTTCCAGCTGATTGGCACTGGGGTGGGGGAGAAAAACCTATTGTTTCCCCACCCCAGCGCCAGTCAGCTGGAGCCCAGAGCTTGGGGAAGGGGGGAAGGTTTAAAAAGCCCCGGCTTTTAAAACCTCCCCCTCCAAGCCCTTTTGGGGTACTGCAGTCCCGTGATATAGAGGGACTGTAGTATATGAACCACGAAAGGGCGGGGGACCACTGTAACAAGAACACTTGGTGGACCAAGCAGAAGGCATGGAAAAACTGAAATATCCCCCTTTGGCACTGCGGCCCCTGTTCAACAGAATGAAATTCAACAGGGATACATGTAAAGTACTGCACTGAGGAAAAAGAAGCCAAACACACAGTTACAAGATTTGGGGTTGGGAGAACACTTGGTTTAGCAGTAATAGGGAATGAGAAGGATCTTGGAATCTCGTAGCTCACAAGCTGAGTATGATCCAACAGCGTGATGTGGCTTGCAAAAAAAGGCAAATGCTATTTTAGGATGCCTTAATCGTTTCCAAATCCCGCAAGGTGTTAATTTCCAGTCACCATACCTGGAAATTCAAAACACTTCCCCCATCTTCATCAAAGGACTTTGTGTTGAAAAACAAAACAAAACAACAATTCATGAGCCATACTTTGCCCACACCGGATTGAAAAGAAGGGTCCAAATGTCATTTTAAAAAAAATAATAATAATCCTGCTATAGGTATTTGGCTGCAAAGCCATGGTTTGGAAATTTGGTTTTCCACTGTTCCTCCTGAGAGTCAAGCCAGCCTATGTGGCCTTGGGCAAGCTGCGCCGTCCCGGGATGCCTCCAGAAGAAGAAGGGAACACTAAACCTTTTCCAGGTGTTCTCTACCTGGAAAAACTCAGAAACAGGTCGCCATAAGTCGGAATTGATTTGATGGCAAATAATTCCTATTATTAAGCAAGTGTTGGTGTGCCTGCATTGTTCTGCACATTAAATTGGTGGAGTCTCCTAGGGGGGTGGAGTCTCCTTCTTTGTGGGGTTTTAAGAAAAGGCTGGATGGCCATCTGTCGGAAATACTGTGATGGGGGTTCCTGCATAGCAGGGGGTTGGACTGGATGGCCCCTGGAGGTCTCTTCCAACTCTGTGATTCTATGATTCTAAAGCACCCTTTGGGGAACAGAGAAGCTGCATAGTTCCCAGGCAGTTCATTTGCTGATCTGTCCATCTTTTGCCAGTTTCAATTCCTGCGGATCGTTACGCTCTTTTTCACCTTGTGTTTTCTCCTTCGCTTCTAACAACTAAAACATAATTCTTCTCTTTCCCCCCCTCTTTCTTCAGGCTATCCTGCTGGGTACCCCACCGCTGCCTACAACCCAAATATGTATCCGACTACCAGCCCAGGCTATGCTCCAGGTAAACAGAACTTTATTATTATTATTATTATTATTATTATTATTATTATTATTATTATTATTATTATTATTATTATTATTATTATTATTATTATTATTATTATTATTTTAAAACGCTTCACAAACTTGGGGTATGCAGAACCACTTTTCATCCCGCCCTTGGTTGGGTTTTGGAGTCCACACCTATTTTCGCAGGTGCAAATGTGTGGGTGAAAGATGTGCTTGTGTTGGGTGGGTGACACCATGTCTTTCATTCTGTCATCAAGCTCTCCCATTCTCAACATGTCATTGGCTTTTACAAAACGTGCTATGGAACATTTAGCAGTACACTATGAAGTACATTGCCAGGTGTGTTCTCGTTAAGATGTGAAATATATCTGCATGCTCTGGGTAACATAACATGTAGTGGGCAGAACGTGGGATTGTGAAACAGGAGACCTGGGGTCAGATCCCTCCTTGGTTATAGAGACCAATGCGATTCTTGGTTGCATCAACAGAACCATCATGTCTAGATCAAGGGAAGTGATAGTACCACTCTATTCTGCTCTGGTCATACCCCACCTGGAGTCCTGTGTCCAGTTCTGTGCACCCCAATTTAAAAAGGATGCTGACAACCTCGAGCGGGTCTAGAGGAGGGCAACCAGGATGGTTGAAGGTCTGGAAGAAATGTCTTTTGAGGAACGGCTTAGGGAGCTGGGAATGTTTAGCCTTTCAAAAAGAAGGCTGAGGAGGGGGGATATGATAGCAATGTTTAAATATTTGAAAGGATGTCATACTTTAAAGGGGACAGGTTTGTTTCCCATGACTTCAGAGAATAGTACTCGGAGCAGTGGTTTCAAAGTACAAGAAAAGAGATTCCATTCGAACATTAAGAAGAACGTCATGGCAGTTAGAGCTGTTTGGCAGTGGAGTATGGTGGAGTCTCCTTCTTTGGATGTTTTTAAGCAGATGCTGGATGGCCATCTTGAAAACCCTATTAGGGTCATCCTAAATTGAGTACATCTTGTTGCCATAGAACATGCATAATATATAAATACTGTGGCCATGCTAGCTGGTGGAGTCAGTAAGCAGTAGATCAAAAAAGTAACTTTTGAAGCTCTGAAATTTTCTTTTTTGGACTACAACTCCCATAGTCCTTTTGGCATTGGCAATAGAGGCTTGGAATTCTGGGAGTTGTGGTCCAAAAACATCTGGAGGGCCAAAGTTTGGACCCCCTGTCCTAGATCAAACCAAGCCCGAACTATCTCTGGAGACAAAAATGTTGAAACTGAGGCTGCCCAACTTTGGGCACCCCTTGAGAAGGTAGAATTCTCTGGAAAAGTCAATAATGCTGGGAAAATGGTTGGGAGCAGGAAAAGAGGAAGACCAAATGTGAAATGGACTGACCCATTTATTTATATATACAGTAGATAGATAGATAGATAGATAGATAGATAGATAGATAGATAGATAGATAGATAGATAGATAGATAGATAGATAGATAGTAACAAAAATGCATTATTGATAGAGGATGTAGTCAACCAGGCGCTGAGAATCTTTTTGGTGAGATGGAAGACATCAGATGATGGTATCAGGAGGCAGGCTGATGTTAAAACTGCTTCAAAGTCCCGGATACGTTTTCACACCCAGCATGTCAAACAAAGCAGGGTGTGTGTTGTGGTTTTTAGCAGAGTTTTATTTACAAAGAATAACTTGGCAAAATAACAACATAACATAAACAGCTTCCTTCAGCATTCCTTCTTACAGTCACAGAGTCCTTCAGCAGAGACGTGTAGCAGCATGGATCATCATCAGGAGATTGGGATGAAGTGATCAAGTGTTACCCTCACTTGCTAACCACTATATACACAGTTAATTACACATTATAGTCAGCTGATCCCTGACTGGCTTAATACAGCTACAAAATTCTTAAGCAACTTAAAATTGTTAGTAACTATACTGTTATACCCTAACAGTGTGAAAACAACACTGCGTGTGAAAACTTATCCAGGACTTATCCAGAAAAGAAAAAACAAATAAATGAAGTGACGCTACAGGAAGGCACAGGGTCTAAGCAGGCCCACTGAGGTCAGGACGTTGTGTAGATCACTAATTTGTAGGATCACCATTAGTTAGAGGTGACTTGACAGCACCTCAATGCTGCTGCTGCTGCTGCTGCTGCTACTACTACTACTACTACTACTACTACTACTACTACTACTACTACTACTACTACCAGATTTGATGTGATTGAGATCTGGAATTTATTTATTTATTTATTTATTTATTTATTTATTTATTTATTTATTTATTTATTTATTTATTTATTATTTTTCAAATTTGTATACCGCACCTATTTCCCGAACGAGAACTCAGGGCGGTTTACATAAAAAAAGTTTTAAAAAAGTTAAAAACAATAACCATAACAGTAACATCTGAAGCAGGCAATCATTCTTGGCGAGGGGCAGATGGGAATTTTTAAAAAAATAAAAAAAGGTGCATCCCTAGCCGGTACGAAAGGCGTCGCTGAATAGCCAGGCCTTCAGAGCTTTCTTAAATGACGCTAGCGAAGGAGCCTGCCGTAACTCGCTCGGCAAGGAGTTCCAGATGGCGGGACCCGCAACCGAGAAGGCCCGTTTGCGAGTACTCGCTTTACGGGCCTCCTTCGGAGTGACGGTCCGAAGCGAGAGGGCCAAGGAAGATGGGGTGGGTCGGGCCAGGTCTAATTGTTGGGAAATACGCTCTGTCTTGTATTGCTTGGTACCTTGTTCAAGTGGTCACAACCTTAATGAGTGGAGAAAGAAGTCCCCAGTACAGTGGACGCTTGTATAATAAACGGTTTGTATAACATAAAATCTGTACAACATAAAAAAATTCTGGAGATAGGGGAAATTTGCTTAACAGAATCGCCTATGGGGCGAATCCGTACAACATAAAAATGGTTGCGATTAGGGATTACTCTGTTTTCAATGCATTCCTATGGGAAATTTGTATAAAGGAAAATTTGGAATGAATTAATTCATTTGGAATGAATTAATTCCTTTATACTTTATAATCCTTTATTGTCTTTTAACTTAGTAGAGCCCTTAGCTTTGTGCATCAACATGAATATAACATTATTAGAATGCAACTGCGTTTTGACTGTCTCATCACTCGTACTCCAAGGAATCTGATTTGCACTCCCATTTTACATATGGGAGATTTGAGGGTGTGGGATAACAGAGTCCCCATAGGTTGGAGTCATTTTCGAGGAGATATAAGAACTGCAGAAGCAACCATGCTTGTTTTCATCACGTGTAACATAGCAATAGGATTTCAGCCAATAATTTAGTCAGGGCCACCCGGCAAGCCTGTTGTCAAAGCACAATATTTTAATTTGTTTTCTTCCTTCTGATACATAACAAGAGCTGCCTTTCCCCCCTCTTATTCAAGAGTTTGTCTCCAGGCATTCTTCAAAAACTCCTGCCAGCTGGCAAACCTGGGTCTTCCCTCTTCCTCATTTTTCTTCCCCGTTACAGCCAATTGTTAACTGGTGTTATTCAGAGAAGTAATTGTTGGTTGTGACACTAGGCTTGGGGAGCTTTCTGCTGACAACATGAATGCGATGGAGGCTCAAGGCAGTGTTTCTTAGCGTATTCATGCGGAGTGACAGAATAGTTCTCCTGTTTGTGAGAGAAACTTCTCAGAAGGGAAGAGAGAGACCCCTGCACGTCCAGATGAGTGGATGGAGAAGCCAGGGCAGAAAGGAGAGCCTGAGGAACAACCAACATGGTCACCTGTAGAGAGGTTTATGTTATGGAAGGGATACTATGAGGCCCTCAAAATAATTGAGCAACAGAAAGAAAGGGAGAAGGAAGAGGACCCGGGTCCAACCGGAAGCGGAAAGAAGGACATGGCGGAAAAAGCTGACCAATCCGCCCCGGTGGAGGTGGGGTTCAGGACTTGTAAGAAGGGAGAGAGACGGGTGCTTCCAGAAGGATGGGAGTGGGTGTGGATGGAGGATCCCTGGACAGGGAACTTGGAACAAATGATGATGCCCCATAAGGAGGCAGAGAGTTATAGACGCCGGGCAAACAAACAAAAGTGCTCCTATTGGGGTGAGAAGGAGTACCGAGAATACAACAGGAAACGTAAGGAGATCCGTAAAGAGATTGAGCTGGAAGAATGGCTGGCAAAGATCCGGATGGAAGTCGAGACCAGGAAGCTGGACCCCCGAGAGGACCTGACCCAGAGACCCGACTATCCTTTACGTACACCCCAGCGGAGACGCCCTGGTCCCAGGTCCACTTCGGAAGTTGGGGTACAAGTGGGAAGACCCCAACCCTCCATGAAAGAGATTGGGATACAAGTGGAGGGGCTGAGGCTTTCAGAGAAGGAGGAGGAGAGCAGTGGTGGAACCGGCTGCGCACAGGTGGTGGTGGGGAACTTGATCACATTCTAGAAACCCCGATGTATGGAGGGAAAAACAACCCGTTCATGTCTGATGTTAAAGATGTTGACACTGTAGTTAGAAGAAAAACTTCATTTGTTGTTGATGAACCAAATAAAAGTTCTGTTTGTTCGTTCCGAGAGATGCCTTCTTTAAAGTTTGAAGGGCGGGAAGCCTGGGCTAAGAGTGAACCCTCACACTGTTTCAAAGCACTCCTTCCAAATACTGAAAAGAACGGCTTTTCCCCCCTGGTGCAATACTAAGTTTTCCCAAACTGTCTGCCTGTCTCTTCCTGCCTGCTGTCCTGCTTTGGTGGCACCTTGATAGCTCAACAATTCTTACACAATGATCTCGTTCTGTAGCGTACAGTTTTCACAAGAGCCTCATTCAGCTAAGATGTATAAGGAGAACCTAAGAAGCTTGTTTTTTTTGTAATATTCTGTAGCTTTTGTTTTAATTGTAAACTGCCCAGAGTTCTGTCCAGAAGAAGGGTGGTATAGAAATATAACAAACAAACAAACAAATAATAAGAGCCCTGCCTGGGTCAGACCAAGGGTACATCTTGCAAGGTGGCCTCTCCCAACCCTCATTTTGAGTGGATGATCCCTAGTTCTGGTATGGTGTGAGATGTCTTTGAGAAAATAAAACAATAAAAAAGGCATGATGTAGTTCAGGCCTGCCCAGCAGGTAGACCGGGGGCTACCAGTAGCCCACGAAGAGTTCAAAAGTAGCCCACTGGCCATCAATAAAAAAAAAGTGAGGGGATAAGTTCTCACCCCTCCCACCCCCATCACAAGGACCACCACTTCCCCAGCAAAATTCTGGGTCTCCCAGCCCACTCTCTCAGCCAAGCGGAGCAGTTCAAGGGCCATGGCGCATTGAAATCTGTTCCCTCCAGAACGGATCAATTGGTTTTCAATGCATCCCTATGGGAAACCACTGCTCTACAATGTTTTTTACTGATGAGCAAGTACGTCGAGGTTTTATTGTAGTAGCCCTCAGGCACTTTGGGCCGGAAAAAGTAGACCTCGGCCTGTTCATAGTTGAACGGCCCTGATGTAGTTTGTGCCTCGTAAACTATTTAATTTACTTTATACCTGTTCTGCCCTACATCCACCTGGAGGCCACTTGTGCTCTGCCGCAGCTCTCTGCTCCGCCCATTCCTTCCGCCACCTGGGACATTTCTGTGAAAATGAATGTTCCGGACAGCAACAGCAATGAAGCCCTGGCGCTGTGCGTGCACTCTCTCTCCCCCCCCCCCACTGCTCTGCCTCCCACCCCAAGGCCCTCAGCGCTGGCAGCAGCAGCAGCTGTAGGCACCTGGAGTAGGAACTGGCAAGCCACTCCAATATTCCTGCCAAGGAAACTCCAAGGACATGGGATCACAAAGAGTCAGTCACGACTGTAGTGATACAACAGCAGTAGCAGCAACAACAATCTTCTCAGTGGGTACATAATCCAAAATAGAAATTAAAATTACTTCATGTTGAATAGTTCAGAGCACTTAAGACTGGATCTCAGAAAGCTATTTTTCTCTATATGCAGATTTCTGCCTAATTAATCAACGTTGATTTCTCTAACTGAGTCACAACTTGAAACCTACTTATTCTAGTATGTCGGATGTGCCCTGGCCTTTGGGGTGCGACATTATGTTCAAAAATAGAGTCATATTGATTGGAATAAGAGCTAAACGGGAAATGTCAGTCGTCAGGTTTTTGTGATGCACAAAATGAACATCCAGCTTGTATTGATCCCCCCCCTTTTTTTTCCTTTCTGCTTACTCTTGCTACTCTAATCGGCAAGGTTAAATAAGAATCCCTTTGTGAATTGGACAAGGAGCATGGTTACCCCTGTGGGTGAGCCGTCGTGCTCCGGTCCAGGGCCTGAGGCTATTGCTCAGCCAGCCCAAGACTCAGAGGAGAGAAAACCAGAAGCTAAGATGTGCCATTCCCAAGAGAGTGGGAAACAGGCAGGGTCCATGGTAGCTATTCATGAAAATGGAAGGGACCTCTAAGGCCATTGAGTCAAATCCACAGGCAGGAATACAAGTCAAAGGATAGCTTCCAGCTGCTTGTCAAATGACTACCCTGAGGAATGGGGGATGACTCATAGCATAAGAACATAAGAACACAAGAAGAGCCCTGCTAGATCAGGCCAAAGACCCTTCTAGTCCAGCTTCCTGTATCTCACAGTGGCCCCACCAGATGCCTCTGGGAGTGCACGAGACTAGATCTCTGTCTCCTGCAACCACTCCCCTGCCTCTGGCCCTTGAAGTACCCTGGGTTTAAGCCTGGAGATGACACATCTCCATCATGGTTTGTCACCTGTGATGGACTTTTCCTCCAGGAATCTGTCCAATCCCCTTTTGAAGGCATCCAGGCCAGATGCCATCACCACCTCCTGTGGCAGGGAGCTCCACAGACTAACAACGCGCTGGGTGAAAAAAAAATATTTTCTTTTGTTTGTTTTTACTCTCCCAGCCCTGAATTTGAGTGTATGTCCCCAGTTCTGGTGTTTTGTGAGAGGGAGAAGAACGTCCCTCTATTGTGGCAGGGTTGCCACAAGTCTGGAAATCCTGGAAAAGTCAGGGAAAAGAAAAATGATTTGGAAATCCTAGGAAAGTCAGGAAAAAATGTGTAAAAAGTCATGGGAGGAAAATGGGTTTTGACTAGAGGTCGGCGTTATCGCTAATCTTGGGAATCGTTAATTGCCTGCTAACCATAATTTTTCACTCTATAAAATACACTTTTTATAATTGGTCCTCTGCTTTTTAGAGCAGGTCAGGGCCATTGACATGCTAACAGCTTTCAAGGGGCAGTTTTTAGATCTTGGTTTTAATGACATGATTCAGCTAGCTATGGAGGGGCCCAATGTTAACTGGATGTTTGTAAAAGAGCTAGAGAAAGATCTAAGAAAGACCCATGGAGTCAGCAGTTCTGTGTTTATTAAAATGGGTTCTTGCAGCTTGTGTGTACTAAATATATAAATATATAAATATAAAAAATAAATAATAGCTTCAAAGAAGGTGCCAAGTCAACAGGGTGGTATATGGTGTCGTGTTTAAGGACTCCCCCCCCCCCAGGAGAAACAACTATGCAAGATTTAACGCTCCTTCTAAGCCACCATTGCCATCCAAATTTTGCAGGCTAGAAAATGAAAGTGTCACTGAACAAGGTGTAAAGATGATTCCTTGTGAGTGGAAATGAGGAAGAAGATAATATATCACCGAAGAGCTACAAAGTAGTTAAATCTGCAATTTATGATAAATTTTTGCCAGCCAACCTTGCATCTTTTAGCTTTTTGTCAGCTCGGATTACCCCGTTTTTGCTGTTCATTGTTCTCTTTTCATTAAAATGTTTTGTGAGTTCATGCATTTTAGTTTCATATTTATAATTTTTACCCATCCAGACATTTATTTCAGCTCTATAATATCAATGGATTGTTTCAAATGTCCTGAAAAGTCAATCAGCTGGTGCTTTAAGTAAAGAAATGGGGATGGGGAGTCAGGGAAAATCTAAAAATTTGGCCTGGAATTCCTGGAAAAGCCAGGGGATTTTGTGAATAGAAATTTGTGGCAACGCTGCATAGGGAAATGCAGGGGGATTGTTTATTCCCTGATGAACAGCAGCTATAAAACCCACCCTGCCACCAGTGGAAGGGAAAACTGGGAGGGTGTGAGCATGCCAGAAGGCTGGCTGCTGAAGCCCACCTTAATGATGGGAGAGGAACAGGAAAATGGAGGTGAAGTCAATACCAACCGGGAGCCAATTCTAGCAGAGGAAGTGCTGGGAGGAGCATTCGTGTTGGAATGATTGAGATGGGCTGTTGGGGAGGACAGAGTGGCCAGAGAGAAACTGGAATTGGAATTGGAATTGGAATGGAATTTATTGTCATTGTATAAATACAGCGAGATTAAAAGTGCCATCCAGTCAGCTCATTCACACACCCCAGTATAAAAATCCAAGACAAAAAAAAATCTACTATTTAAGAACAAAACATCCATACACGCACTTCTACATTCACACGCAGAACATCACTTGTACTCATTTAAAACTGACATAAAGACTCCCTGAGAACAGTAGTGCAAGCGTTTGTGATCTCAAGACTAGACTGTTGCAACGCTCTCTACCTGGGGTTGCCCTTGACTCTTGTTTGTCGACTACAGCGGGTACAAGTGAGACCCGCCTGGCGCCAACATTGATGACATTTCGGCGCCAGGTAAAAAACTTCCTGTTCCAGAAGTTTTTTAATTGATACAACATAGACTGTGGGTCCTCTGGTGGCAATTTTAGTGTAATGATTTTAGTGTAAGGTTTTTATTATTGTTTTAATTATTTATTGATATTTGATGTTTTAACTGTTTTAATTCTTTATTGCAAGCCGCCCAGAGACCTTTGGGTAGTGGGCGGCATATAAGTTGTAAAAATAAATAAATAAATAAATAAATAAATAAATAAATAAATAAATAAATAAAATGCGGCGGCCAGACTGGTGGCGTGCGTGCGTTGTTATAATCACATCACCCCAGTGCTGGCCCGTCTGCATTGGTTACTTGTTGAGTCCCGAATAAGATTCAAGGTCTTGGTTTTAGTTTATAAAACCCTCCACGGCTTAGGACCTGACTACCTGGCAGAGCGAATCTCTCAAAGATCATCTGAGGCTCGACTAACCAGAATGTAGCCGGTGCTCTCACTCCGGGTGGCCCCGCCTAGGTGTCTCATAACCGAACCTTCTCTGTGGCTGGCCTTGTGCTTTGGAACCATCTCCCGAGTGAGCTGTGCCTTGCCCAGTCCCTGCCAGCCTTTAAGAAAGCCCTAAAGACCTGGCTTTTCCGTCAGGCTTTTGGCGACATTTAATTTTAATTTTTTTTTAATTCTAATTTTTCCCCTAATCTGCCCCTCCATCATGCCTATGATTTTTTAAAAGTAGTTTTTAATAGTTTTGTTGTTATGTTGTTCGGTTTCATCATTACTGTTGTTGATTGTTATGTTGTAAACCGCCCGGAGTTCCTCTGGAAGACGGTGCGGTATATAAGTACTAAAATAGTACTTGGATCCCTTTGGGGAGAAAGGCGGCATAAAAATAGAGTTATTATTCTTATTCTTATTAAATGAATAAATAATAAATAAATAAAAACCAAACATACATACACCACCCTACACTCTTTCACCTGACAGCATTCATACCCAATACATAAAAACTACAATTTAAAAAACAACAGCCATACACAATCCCCCCTACAATGTATATGTTACACACTCCCCACGTACCTACCATCATTGCGGTCATACAGGCTCTCGCTCATCGGAGCAACACAAAGTCTAAACTTCGGGGACTAAACAAGTCCTACCTTCCCCAGCCCTCATCGTAGTGCTTTCTATTGAGTGTTACTATTAGAGATGGGCACGAACCGATTCGAGCCACTTCATTGACATTCCCTCCTCCAGCAGCCGCCCACTCAAAGGCGGCAGGGAAGAATCCCTGCCCTGCCTCCCTCCTCCTCAGAGTGGAGGAAGAGGAGCTGGATGGTGCAGATGGGCTTGTGAATGGTGCAGCCGACCAAGGGTTAGGTGGAGGGAATGGACGCCACCTGTGTTTCTGCGCTGACGAATTTCGACAAAGTGGCACAAATTGATTCATGCCCATCTCTAGTTACCCTCATGATAAGGTATGTAAAACGAAGCAGAATGTAATGAATCGGAATTGCCTCCATAAATCACAAAGAATATCACGGAAACCTGTTGCACGTTTCTGTTCCAGTATTTCTAGAAATTGGGTACACAGTGGTTCCCCCGCCCTTTCGCGGTTCATATACTGCAGTACCGCTATATTGCAGGACCGCAGTATATGAAAAAAGCCCCCCTGGGGTAAGGGGCAAAGGCTGTTTCTGGCCTCCCATACTTACGCCAGGACTGGCACTGCCCCGAACGGGCCCGTGAACGCCGCCTCAGGGGCCTCCAGAGGCCTGGGAAGGCCTTCGCAGTCCTATTTGGGGCAGCACCAGGCTGTGAGTAAGTACAGTTAGGCCCCCCAGGCTTGACCCGACCTGCACCCACATATCGCGGATTTTCAATTATCGTGGGTCGGGGCGGGTCCCTAACACCCTCGATAGGCGGCGGGGCAGCGGCGGTGTCACTGTACCTTATTGTTAGCAATCTAGTCTGTTGGATGAATCAGAATGGATTCTGATTTCTAAGCCACGTTTCTGAAATTACATTTAGTTTTTTTTTTCTGGCTCGTTTGTGAACTGTATGTTTATTATACAAAAGTGCTTCTCTTCTGTTGCAAAAGAACACTGTGGATGGAGCTCAAAAGAAAGATCTTTGCTCTGGGGTCCCAAAGCCCTATTTTACTCCAAAATGAATTTTTGGTAAGTTTCTAGTTTCCTGAATGGGAATTCCACCCCCCCCCCCACATCTCGGCATCTTGTGGAAAGAGGTAAAGCAGGTTAGAACAAACAGCGCATTATTGGTTTGACGAACTTGATGTAAGCCCAACTGCCAGGCATTGTAACTCTTCTTATAGAGCCCCGTGGCGCAGTGGTTTAATGCCTGTTCTGCAGCTAAAATTGTGCTCATGACCTGGGGTTCAATCCCCGGTAGCCGACTCATGGTTGACTCAGCCTTCCATCCTTTCGAGGTTGATAAAATGAGTACCCAGCTTGCTGGTGCCAGGGGGGGGGGGCAGTGTGTAGCCTGCATTACTGTAATTAAATGTAAACTGCCCAGAGACTACTTGAAGTGGTATGGGGCGGTATAGAAGCAGAACACTTTTCTTTTTTGCTTTTCGGTCCAAAGAAGTACAGAAGCAGTGCTGGGAATCTCCTAGGCAGAATTACTTTTTAGTGACATTGCTTATATTTTAATAAAAGGAGGGTGAAAGAAAGTTTGGATAGCTCCCTCGGTTAAAACGTAATATCTGCTCCCTGTTCAAGATTTCTGCGTTCAGCAGAAAAGATCTAGTTGCTTTTTTACCATCTGCTTCTTCAGTTTTCATATAGTAGAGGAGAATATAGATTTAATTTCCACAGAGGCCAGTTTTTGCCCAAGCCATTTGTGTTAATAATACAACAGATAACAATGCAAGCCATCCGTTATATCAGCTCCCATTATATCAGGAATTTTGCTAAAATGCAAGTAACCATTGGCTGTAACAAACAAACTCTCATGATTGACTCCCTTTACCAGTACAGTGGCATCTTTTATAAAGGAATTAATTTGTTCCAAATGAAATTCTGTTAGGCAAATTTTCCTTTATACAAATTTCCCAAAGGAATGCATTGAAAACAGAGTAATCCCTAATCGCGACCATTTTTATGTTGTACGGATTTGCCACATAGGCGATTCCCCTAGCTTCGGAATATTTTATGTTGTACAGATTTTATGTTATACAAACCTTTTGTTATATGAGAGTCCACTGTACTTGTGGACCCCCCCCCTTTCTAGTTTTACACACTTAATACAGTCAACAACTCTCAGACCTCTGCAGGTTCCCCGTCTTTTGGTCCTCGCCACCAAGTTGGCCAACACGATAAAAGCAGAACACTTTGCTTTGTAGCTAACGAGCAATGCTTGGGGCAGCATTTTAGTGAGCTGTGCTCGTTAGCTTCCTGTATATCTGACCGGGTATTCGGTCTCCAGTCCATGTTGGGATGCCTCCCAAGCATCGATGCTCTTCATTTGGAACTGGCCTTTGAAGCTCAGAATAAGCTTGTACAGTGGACCCTCGTATAACAAATGGTTTGTATAACATAAAATTTGTGCAACATAAAAAATTCCGGAGATAGGGGAAATTTGCTAAACAGAATCCCCTATGAGGCGAATCTGTAAAACATAAAAATAGGATCTTTTCACTGCATTCGTATGGGAAATTTGTATAAAGGAAAATTTGCTTAACATAATTTCATTTGGAACGAATTAATTCCTTTATACAAGGTACCACTGTACTGTACTTGGGAATGCAGATGTGCAGCATATTTTGCTTACCTGAATTTTGCCATCTATTCCAAGGGTGGACAAAGCCAAGCAAGCACATTCAAGACCACGGAAGAATGTAGTTATCTTAACCCGTGAAAAATCTCTTCGTGTAGTCTTGTTTCCTCTTAGGTTCATTTGTCTACTGCTGAATGACGTTGCCCATATTTTTATACTGAATTTTGCAAATTTGTTGTGGCATTTAGAAGCCTTTGATACCCCCCCCCCAAGAGATATCTGAATTTCTTGATTCCCGGGTGGTGAGTATTTGTCTCATCAGATATTTGGGACAAATCATCTCCCAGAATCCAAGAAATCACCCATGAGTAATAGCTAAGGACTCTGAAAGTTGGAGGTCAAAACATCTTGTGGGTCAACATTTCCCCTCTGGTGGAGGTTTTCGTGCGCTGTGATATTACCTGTACTGCTGTCTAAAAACTGAGTGATCTCTTACTCTTTCCCACCGTCTGAAATATTTTTCAGTTTCTTAGCTTGTCATTCTCAGTGCTGTGGTGATGCTGTGGGGTGTCCATAAACACTCTAATTGCTCAGGAAAAACTGTCAGCAAATGATTAAATGTGAAGGGCAAACCTAGGGGCAGGATGCATTATGATGTGTATAGTCAAAACCGGTTTGGATCTGGGGGAACTGACCAGTCAGTGAGATTCAACAAATGATACTATTATGTGAGTAATCGAGTTTTAGGTATTGGCTTTTTACGAGCTGACCAACAGATGCCTTGTGTTAAATGCACATTTCAAGAACAATGGCCTACATCTGGCTACTTAAAGAAATCCATGCATGAAATAACTTCTTCCCAAAGTGTTTCATATTTTAGCCTGTTTGCTCCTTTGAATTTGAACCAAATAGAGTTTTATTGCTCAGTGATTAGAGACAAAAGCTGTGTAGGGGGGACCAAAAAAGGCAAAGAGAATGCCATTTTTGAGTGCCTCTATTCACTAATAAGTCCAATATTTATTTATTTATTTGATTGGATTGGATTGGATTGGATTGGATTTTTATGCCACAAAAACTACCTGGCCAGGAGGCCACCCTGGGCTGTGTATGTACAACATCATAAAATACAAAAGCAATACTAAGGAAATAAATATAAAACACAAAATTAGAAATATTTATTTATTTCAGCAGAACATATGTGCAACTATATGCAAAGGAGGAGAGCCTTCCAAGTGTCCTAAGTAGCAAGCACATGGAGCTGAGCAAGCCGGAAGAAATACCGGAATGTCACAGAGAGGATCCCCAGAGCCAAAGCAGAAAAACCCAGCTCAGAAGCAATTTTTAAGATTGCTGCGGGCCCTGTTGGCCTTTTCACAAAACTCCTAAGATCCGCTGGCCACTTAAATTCGGACCAGAGATCTTGGGGGTTTGTCGCTGTTCCTATGTTCCCACCCCCTCCGCACTCCTGGCTGCTGTGTGCGTGAGGGGAGGGAGAAAAAAAGGAAGAAAAGAATGCCGGCTCACCTCCATTCTGCCCTCTCGCTCTGCTCCCGGCAGCATTCCAGTCTCTTAGTATCTCTTAAAGGGGTGGGGGGCAAAAACAACAACAAACAGAAGCGAGGAGAGCCCGGCACTCACTACGTTACATCCGCATCAGGTACTTGAAAAGTGCACTGGGACGCGCTTAGGTGGGCGTGGTCGCACTTAATTTTTTGTAAACTCCGGAGCTGGTGGGGAAACAATTTTAAGCTCCGGATCTGGGAGCCATTTGCCGCGGATTTTAGGGGTCGTGTGAAAAGGCCTTGTATTACCTGCAGATGGAAAATTTCTATCCAGAACTCAAACGTGCACACTCCTCAACCCAAAAGAAAGCCTCTCCCTCCCAAATGGCCTGAGTGATGTCCTTAAGGGATGTGCCACCACATAGTACCCTGATTTGCCATCAGATTTTATTCTGACATAGTGGTGCTTTTGGAGGTCTTGTTTCTAACCCTTCTCCAGGGCATACCCACCACACCGTCTACAGTTAGGGGTAAAATCTTTCCTCTCTTAATTCACCTCCAGGAGTGGAATATCTCAATAGAGGTATTCTATTGATATCAATGTAATCAGCACCGAGATGCCCTGGTAAACCCATGGTTACCTCTTCCAAGCGTTCTACAGCTCATTTGTTTTAGTGCGTCTATTCTGTTCGGGTTTCATGTGGGATTTTTACAGCTCGGAACGAGACGAGGATTTTGTTTCTGATGTTTCAATGATTTTTATTATTATTCTTTGCAAGATGCTCTAAAGATGTTGTAAAGCAGGGGGACAAGAGCTGAAAATTTTAAAAACATCAAATGCTTTTGGTGACTGCAGGGAATAATGGGATGCTTAACACACGTGTTCACCTGATCACAGATAAAAACAAGCCATGGCTTGTGTGTTGTCCCTCACTGCAGGCACTGAATATCCATATTATCTGAGCTAAAGTGCTTTAACATAAGAACATAAGAAGAGCCATGCTGGATCAGGCCAAAGGCCCACCTAGTCCAGCTTCCTGTATCTCCCAGTGGCCCCACCAGATGCGTCTGGGAGCTCACAAGACTAGATATCTGTCTCCTGATACCACTCCCCTGCCTCTGGCCCTTGAGGTACCCTGTTTTTTTAAGCCTGGAGATGACACGTCTCCATCATGGTTTGTAACCTGTGTTGGACTTTTCCTCCAGGAATCTGTCCAATCCCCTTTTGAAGGCATCCAGGCCAGGTGCCATCACCACCTCCTGTGGCAGGGAGTTCCACAGACTAACAACGCGCTGGGTGAAAAAATATTTTATTTTGTCTGTTCTTACTCTCCCAGCCCACAATTTGAGTGTATGTCCCCTAGTTTTGGTATTTTGTGAGAGGGAGAAGAGCTTCCCTCTATCCACTTTACCATGCCCAGCATTATTTTGTACGTCTCAATCATATCCCCCCCTTTTCTGTAGTTTTCTTTGTGGGAGACTCAAACATTTTTTCCCTGTGGAAAAACAGGCATGTGCTCGTTCCATTTTCCATTTCCTGTTCTCAGCATCACCCATCCCAATCTCTCTCTCTCTTTCTTTTCCTCTTGTCTTTCCTTTGCCACTCGGCTGTCGCTCTGTCCCCAGCCCCATTCGGAAGCCACCCAGAAGAAAAAAGTCCCTCCCCTCTGAACTCCTCGTTCACAAACCACGGCTCCCCCCTGACACTCACGGTTTTTGCTTTGATGTCAACCTGAAATGGCATGGCCGTCCTACGCCATGTTGGAAAGAGAGCTCCACAGGGGCCCTTTAGCAACTGGGATGCCCATTTCTCCTTTTTCAAAATGGGTCTCCCGCCTGCCGATTGGGGAGGAATCACTCAGGCACCAGTTGCATACACACGAGGAAAGTGAATGGATAAAGGAAGCATCGAGATGAGAGCTGCTGAAACATTGATTTCTGGGAATATCCATCTAGCCTGCAGTTCCCACCATTCCTCACCATTGGTTGTGCTGGCTGGGGGATGATGGGGGTTGTAGTGTAACAGCTGGAGAAAGTGCACTTTTCCCATCCCTGCTTTATTGCTTGCCTCAACCCAGAGGTCGTCCGGGCGCTTCATTCGCCTTCGCCTTGTCCGTGTTACCTAGAAGCGTTCATGGGGCCATGCTAAGACACCTTACATCAGATCTGCCCGTTTGGCCCACCTGAGAAACGATTCTTCCCCAGCCCCTGCTGGCGGGGAAGCTGTAAGAGTGGAGGTGCTGGAAATTCAGTCTGGAACCTCCTGCGTGCAGGTTGAGCGTTCTCCTCCTTCTAGACATTGGTACTACCAGCCC
The DNA here is from genome assembly GCA_037367245.1 of Phrynocephalus guinanensis. Taxonomy (NCBI): domain Eukaryota; kingdom Metazoa; phylum Chordata; class Lepidosauria; order Squamata; family Agamidae; genus Phrynocephalus; species Phrynocephalus guinanensis. Next base: position 135,587,567 of record CM074736.1, on the reverse strand, counting down.
TCCGTAGATCCTGCGGTCCTTCACCATGTTCCTACGGATCGCAGGAGGAGGGCTAGAGAGAGTCTTCACACAACGTTAACACTGCAGTGAGAACTTGCACAAGGGGATGGAATAGATCCACCGCAAGATTCTTGTTCCAGTTGCCTTCTTGTCAGAGCTTGAGAACACAGGCTTTTGTTTGTTTGTTTTGCATATATCTCCCAGAATCCGCCAGCCAGCATGGCCATTGTGCCCCTGAGGAGACCATATGGGAAGATGAAGCAGAACTTACCAGGCTGGCTAGGAGATCCTCTGGGTACATTCTTCAAAATATGCTGTTCTCAGATAGATCTGCCTTCATCTTCAATGACACTCTGCACTTAAAGGGATTGACGATCTATCTATCTATCTATCTATCTATCTATCTATCTATCTATCTATCTATCTATCTATCTATTTATTTATTTATTTGACTTTTATACCGCCCATCTAGACCAAGGGCTACTCTGGGCGGTTTACAACATGTAACAACAAACAAAGGAATACATTTTAAAAACCAAAATACAATGTACAAAATAAAAAATATACATAAATCAACAACAAAAACTAAAACATCTAAGAACATAAAAAGAGCCCTGCTGGATCAGGCCAAAGGCCCATCTAGTCCAGCTTCCTGTATCTCACAGTAGCCCCACCAGATGCCTCTGGGAGCGCACAAGACTAGATCTCTGTCTCCTGATACCACTCCCCCTGCCTCTGGCCCTTGAAGTACCCTGTTTTTTTAAAAATAATGGAAATTACACATCTCCATCATGGTTTGTAACCTGTGATGGACTTTTCCTCCGAGAATCTATCCAATCCCCTTTTGAAGGCATCCAGGCCAGATGCCATCACCACATCCTGTGGCAGGGAGTTCCACAGACTAACAACGCACTGGGTGAAAAAATATTTTCTTTTGTCTGTTCTATCTATCTATCTATCTATCTATCTATCTATCTATCTATCTATCTATCTATCTATCTTCTGATCCTTTCATAATCCACGTACTCCAACCCCGAAACAGCAAGTGATGTGTGGAGGCCTGGAAGAAGAGCAGGCCCTGGTGCTGAGGAAGTAAACACTGTACCCACCACATATTTCTCTGTCTTCTCAATATTCACTTTGCAAATGTGCTTTACCCCTTGCCCTTTCAGTCGCCGTTGGTTGGACCCCTGCATCTCCATGGCCATAGAGGTCCATTTTCTGGACAGTTCTATATAATGGCCCCAAATGTTCCCTTTTTGCAGCAGATGCTTGGAACAACGGCTTCTCTGATCCTTCCGTCCTGTAGGGTACAATGATTCCAAAATAAGCTTTCGGGACTCATTAATAGTCCCAACTGCCTCCTAGCCTAGAATATCCCTTCATCTGCAGAGTGTCATCAAAGACAAAGGCAAATCCGTACCCCAAAACAAAAGTACATTTTGAAGGAATGGATAACTGCATCTTCATTTTGATTGCCATCCCACTGTTTGTTCCCTTGGTAACCCCTTCTCTTCTGTCTTCACTCAAGCGATACTTCTGATGAAGCAGGCCTGGCCTCAGACATCATCCTCTTGTACCACTGAGTGTACCTTTCACCTCCCAGTGGACACTGGGACCGAGAACAGAACTTACCAAGCATCAGCAGCAGCATTCAGTAAATAGAATTTTACTTCTGGGGTTATTACTGGGGTTTTTGCTGCCTTTTAATCGCTCCCTCTCATTTCATTTGGTAGTGGATTATATTTTGCGGTTGTTATTTTTGTATGATTCTAGCCCTTTTGGTAAGATTCTAGCTAGCCTAAGTTTACAGTTGTGTGTCAGAAACAAGGCTACATAGAACCTTTATTTCTGACATGATTCTTTATACCAAAATATCTTATAATATTTCAGAGCAGTGCATTCTGAAATAATGCAGTACAAAATCCCACCTGCCACAATATAAGGGGTAAGCGGTGCCTGTGTTTATGTGTCACAAAGTTGCTCCTAACTCAGTGGTTCTCAACCTTCCTAATGTTGGGACCCTTTAATGCAGTTCCTCGTGTGGTGGTGACCCCTTGCCCTGCTTGGAAGAGGCCACAAGCCCCCTTTGGCAGGCCATTGCCACAAGTGCCTTAGGGCCTTTTTACACGACCCCTAAGATCCGCTGGCCACTTAAATTCGGACCAGAGATCTTAGGGGTTCGTCGCTCTTCCTGTGTCCCCACCCCCTCTGCACTTCCTGGCTGCTGGCTGCGTGAGGGGAGGGAGAAAAAGAGAAAGAAAAGCATGCCGCTCACCTCCGTTCTGCCTCTCGTCTTTGTAAAAGTAGCTCTTAAAGGGGCGGGAGCCGAAAAACAACAAACAGAAGCAAGGAGAGCCCCGCACTCACTATCGTTACACCGCATCAAATTATTTTCACCTCCAAAGAGCAGGTACTTGAAAGGTGCGCTGGGACGTGCTAAAGTGGGCGTGGTCGCACTTAATTTCCTGTTAACTCCGGAGCTGGTGGGTAAACATTTTTAAGCTCCGGAGCTGGGAGCCATTTGCCCTGGAGTTTAGGGGTCGTGTATAAACGCCCATAGAGAACTTCCCTCTATATAGGCACCCTCAGCCAAGCGCAGCCTCCGCTGCCATTGACTGACATCCCCTCCAACCTATCAAGCTGTAACTCGTTCTTGCCCTTCCTCCTCCAGACGCAAGCCATTTGTGCCTTTTTCTTCACTGGCTCATGGCGACCCTTGTGAAATGGTCGTTCGACCCCCAAAGAGATCCCAACCCCCAGGTTGGGAACCACTGTGGTGACCCTCCAAATGAGTGATCTCCTGGTCTATGGCACGTTACAGGTTAGGAAAATTGAGCACAGTCCTCTGTGTGTACACATTGCAGTGCTGTGGTATGTATAAAAATTGCAACCCAAATGATCAAGTGTGGGCAAACCACTCCCTGTGAGATGTAGAAGTATCTGCTGAATGAATAGGTCTGGACAGCATTGGATCCCTAAATTCTAGTGGCATAGTTGATCATTTGTGTGCGTATAGTAATTGTGGTTTGCTTCCCCCCCTGGAAACACCATAGAACATATGCTGTTCCTTCTTAGAACTATCCATCCCATTGTAGAGGAGAAATCTTGGTAAGTCCTGAAGGGCTGAGAGCCTTGTGGCCCAGTGGTTAAATGCCTGTTCTGCAGCTAAAACTGTGCTCACAACCTGGGGTTCAATCCCAGGTAGCCGGCTCATGGTTGACTCAGCCTTCCATCCTTCCGAGGTCGGTAAAATGACTACCCAGCTTGCTGGGCGGGGAGGGGGCAATGTGTAGTCTGCATACTGTAATTAAACGGTAAACCACCCAGAGACCACTTGAAGTGCTATGGGGCGGTATATAAGCAGAACACTTTGGGCCTTTTCACACGACCCCTAAACTCCGCGGCAAATGGCTCCCAGCTCCGGAGCTTAAAATTATTTCCCCACCAGCTCCGGAGTTTACAGATAATTAAGTGCGACCACGCCCACCTAAGCGCGTCCCAGCGCACTTTTCAGGTACCTGCTCTCCGGAGGTGAAAATTCCTGATGCGGATATAACAGTAGTGACTGCCGGGCTCTCCTTGCTTCTGTTTGTTCTTTTTTTGCCCCCCGCCCCTTTAAGAGATCTGAATGCAGTGCCGGGACGGCAGAACGGAGCTGAGCGGCATTCTTTTCTTCCTTTTTTGCTCACACAGCCAGCAGCCAGGAGTGTGGAGGGGGTGGGAATGCAGGAACGGCGACAAACCCCTAAGATCTCTGGTCCGAATTTAAGTGGCCAGCGGATCTTAGGGGTCATGTGAAAAGGCCCTTTGAGATGGAAAATTGCCTGTGAAATACAGATTCAGAATCAAAACCTGTCCTGTGACCAATCCAACGCTCTGGTACTTGAGCCCCTGAATCAACGGAAGGGGAAGCTTCTTGCAAGGACTCCCCAAGGTGTTCTGGTTCTGAAGGTTCTCCAGTGAGGACAGTGACCAGAACCGGACCTTGACAGTACCATTCCACTCACATTGAGTCCCAAGTGCATGTAGGGTAAGCCCAAGTAAGCGCTCCCACGTTGCTGTGTGGACATTGTGATGGAGTACAAGCAGAGAGATTCCCCAAGGCAGGGGGTTGGGGAGCCTTCAGCCCTTGAGATGTTTTGGACTGCGGTTCCCAGAATCTCAAGCCTGTATTGCCAATGATTGTGGGAATTGTGGTCCAAAATATCTGGAAGGCTGAAGGTTTCCTACTCCTCTGATAAGACTTGATGACCACGTTGCTGATCAGAACCCAGAATGCAACTGATGTCAGCTTTTGAGGATGCTACCCTGCTGCCCTAAGCTGATTAAGAGTAATGCCATCATCATCATCATCATCATCATCATCATCATCATCATCATCATCATCATCATCATCGTTTTCCACTTAGTCAGTTCTGACTTACAGTGACCCTTTCCAGAGTTTTCTAGGTAGAGAATGCTTAGAAATGGTTTACCAGTCTGGGACTGTGCCATTTGTCCAAGGCTACTTAGGCACCCAGGAGGCCCAGCGGGGAATCAAACCACCGAGTCACCCTGCCCAAAATGGTAGCGGCACTGTTTTGCACCCGGTGAAGTTCCCTTGGATTTGTGCAGCTTCTAGGTCAACAACTTCTGGAATGTAGATCTGTGGGCATAGACATGTCCAAGTGCCCGCCTTGTGAACCCAAATCAAGCCGGTTCTTGTCCCTGGACCAAGGGAAGAGGACCCCCGGTGTGGAAGCCGCAAGTCTACTGAGACAGGCAGGCCACCGTCTCTTCCTTGGTGGAGCAAGGCCGTGGCAGCAGGTCACGTGCAGAGAAGGATAGTGCGGTTGAGAATCTGGGTCTGGAAGAACTCCTGGCTTTCGTTTGGGCAGCAGCTACCACTTGCCGGTAGAGCTAGGAAGAAACGTGGTGGGATCTGTCCAGTAAAAGGGAAGGATGCAAGGTCGGAGCCTACAATGTGGTGAGATCCCTATGGCACATTTATTGGAAAGGTTTCTCAGGCTCTTGGTGTCCTTGGAGCCAGATGGGTATTGAACCCAGTGATTTGCTTAGAGTTGAGTAACTCTTAACCAGCTATCATTCAGTTAGCTTTGGCGGTGCTTTGATCCGTGTCTGCTGAGGTCAGCCTTCCGTTGTTTTCCTTTCTAGCTCCTCTGCACAAGGTGACCCTGCCGTAGGTTTGGGCCACGGTTTTTCCTTGAAGACAAACAGATGCTCTCTGAGTGTTTGTATACCCAAAACGAGGAAGCTATTTTTGTTTTTAACAGGAACCAAATGGAGGCAGTAATTTTGTCAATAATGCAAATGGGCCAGCGAGAGCAGCACAGAAATGGTTGCAAAGCTATCAGGGGCTGTGTGTGTGTGTGTGTGTGTGTGTGTGTGTCTGTGTGTCTGTGTGTCTGTGTGTAATGGTGACCTTGATTAATACCTAACACTCCATTTTCTAGGAAGAAGATCAGAGGTCCCCCGTTCCTCTGCCCTTGTTATTGTGAACTTTTGGTGTGAAGCCAAGCTTCATACTTTGACCTGGGAGGGGTCCTTGGCTGCTGAAAGCAGAGGTCTTATTTAAAACGAGCTCTTGCGGTTTTAAGGGAGACAATTTGCTGGTTGTTCGTTTACAGCAGAAGACAAATCAGCGGTGGACAGTGCTTGCTGCCTTTGGCTGCCAGACCTGTGTGAAGGGGAATGTAAACATTGCAGGGGTTCCCGTTTTCCAGTGCACTTAATCTGCTTCTTACCCTTTGCAAGCAGGGGTGCAGGGATGGATCATGGAGCATGACACTGTCCTTGCTGAAGGTCTCCTGTGGATGCCTTTGGTAGATAGTCCGGACTCGCCTTCCTGAACCTTCAGAATGACCTTCCTGCTTCTGATGCTATAGGTCCATCTCTCTAGCTGTTAACCAGTCTGTTGCAAGTTCTTTGTCCTCTAGCTTCCTCCTTAAGAATGTAGTTTCTCCAAAAAAAAAAAAAATCAGATTGTTAGTATCTCACGGGGAGCTTCTCGGAGCATTTTAGGAAAGGGGTGTTGCTTCTGTACCTGGCATGACCTTCCAAGGATGAGCTGGAACATGAAAGTCAAATTTCTTCTCTCTGAAGCTCATAAGACGCCTGGTGGTTGCTCATAAACAGCTTGGGACAGGAAAATCCCAGGAAGAAGAACGACAAAACATATCTTTGCATTCTCCATATCCTCGCAACCAGTACTCATTTCAAATGGAAAGCACCAACACATTTCAGAGTGTGCTGAAATTTCCCTCTCGGATGCTGCCTTTTCATTCAAGAGGGAGAATAAGCCATATTAGATTGCTGCTTGTTTAGGCCAGCCTGGTTCACAGCTGCCTTGTTGCCGCAAGTCTGGGGAGACGGTTGTCTTCTGATTTGGTCCCTCTGTAATGATGTTTTCCTTTGCCTGCCCGCCCTTTAATCAGCTGGCTTATGCAGTGGACTTTCCTGGGCTGACAGCTCTCAAATTTCCTCCCGTCTCTTCGTTTGTAGCTATCTGAGGCAAATGTGAGCACGAAAGAGTTTGGTGGACCTCTGCAAAATCAAAGTCTCATCTCTCTTTTTCATCCTACATTTTTAAAGTAATATAAACCCAAAAATCTCTTGTGAAGAACCTCCACGGTTCTTCTGTATGGTCTCTGTGACTTGCGCCTGTGGAGTTTCCTGGCCCTGTTCAGGGCCAAGAATTTTCAGAACCTTCCACAACTGAGTAAGACATTTTGGAGCAAGTCTTGTTCCCTTTCCACCCTGCAGAAGTTCCATCTAATTTCCTTCAGTTTCCCTCTATCCATCAGCTAGGAGCAGCATTTTGGAAACACTCCCAGCATGCTAAGCCATCTCTCTTTTATCTCAGTTGTTTGAAACAAATAAATTCCTCTGGATAGACTTAATAGCTCTGTGGTCAAACATAAATAGCCCTAGAATATGGACTGAAGGAACATTTGAAATGTCTATAATATACTAGAAATACGTAAGATAATGTCCAAATATGCAGTGCTAATAGATGAAAACACCCTGAAACACACTTAGTATTACTGTATTATTTAATATTGTTTTGTTTATAGAATACCTTCCTTGTACAGCACAGGACCAAAGACAGGTCTGCTGCCTGAAACAGATTGCATTCTAAATAAATAATCTTTGATCATTTTTCCTCAGTCTCTCTAGCTGCATATATAAATTTTAAAATGCACACCAAGTTCACTGTGACTACCATTAATCTCCCCAAGCCATGAGGGCTCTTGAGGTGAAAAATCCAAAGTCTTTAAATCTCTCTCTCTCTCTCTCTCTCTCTCTCTCTCTCTCTCTCTCTCCCCACACACACACACACACACACACACACAGTCCTTGAGCTTCACTATAGGGTTGAATCTGCTACAACTAGTGATGAGAGTAAAAGAAAAGTCTGTGAAACCATCAGTCCCTTCCCAGGCTCTTTTCCTTTCTTGCCCACCCCTTAAAACGCAATGCCTGAGGCCTCCACTGCACTCTGGCAAACGCTAGAGCAAGCCTTGCTCTCTGGGGCATTTTGGCACCGTGTGACGTCTGCTTAGGGGAAAAAATGGCCCCATTTGCAGGCATGCAATGGCTTTGTTTGTTTGTTTGTTTGTTTGTTTGTTTGTTTGAGTATTTTTAGCACACCTTTCTCCTTGGAAAAGGACCCACGGCGGCTTACAGTAATGAGGGTTAATATACAGTCCAGTACAATTAAGACATGTTCAAGTATTTGTGAACAAGGAATTGAGGGACATCTTACAGCATTAATAGACAACATTACATTAAAGCCACAAGGTTATAAGTAGTTATAAACACAAAGTCTATGGGCCTTTTTACACGACCCCTAAACTCTGCCGCAAATGGCTCCAAGCTCCAGAGCTTAAAATTGTTTACCCACCAGCTCCGGAGTTTACTGAAAATTAAGTGCAACCACGCCCACCTAAGCGCGACCCAGCGCACTTTTCATGTACCTGGTCTCCGAGGGTGAAAAATCTTGATGCGGATGTGCCGGGCTCTCCTCGCTTCTTTTTGCTGTTGTTTTTTGCCTCCCGCCCCTTTAAGAGAAGGAACCAGGAAGTGACGGGGCTCCCGGCAGCTTCCACCGGCACCGGGAGGTAAGCCTTTATTCTTTTGTCCCTTTTTTTCTCCCTCCCCTCACGCAGCCAGCAGCCAGGAAGTGCGGAGGGGTGGGGACGCACAAAGAGCGACAAACCCCTAAGATCTCTGGTCCGAATTTAAGTGACCAGCGGATCTTAGGGGTCGTGTAAAAGCGCCCTTAGTCAGTGGTTCTCAACCTGTGGGTCCCCAGTTGTTCCTGGACTGCAACTCCCAGAAGCCTTCACTACAAGCTGAGCTGGCTAGGATTTTGGGAGTGGGAGTTGCGGTCCAGGAACATCTGGGGACCCACAGGTTGAGAACCACTGGTCTATGTGAACCCATAGATTCATATAAAACACACATAATAGGTAGTCCCTCATTCAGGGAAAGCTTGCCTGAAGAGGAAGGTCTTTGCCTGTTTCTGGAAGGACAAAAGAGATGAGGCAGTCCTGGCCTCCAGTGGGAGGGAGTTCCACAGTCCGGGCGCAGCGGCCGAGAAGGCCCTTTCATGGGTTCCCAAAAGATCCACCTTGACACTGCACTTCAACAAGGATGCGGACAAATTGGAACCAGTCCAGAGGAAAGCAACAAGGATGATCAGGGGGCTGGAAACCAAAAACCTAGGAGGAAAGAATGAAAGAATCGGGCATTTTTAGCCCTGAGAAAGGGAGACTGAGGGGAGGCAGGATAGCACTTTTCAAAGACCTGAAAGGCAGTCCTACATATGAAAGAAGGGGCAGGATCTGTTCTCAGTCCTCCATGAGTGCAGGGCGTGCAACAATGGGCTCAAGTTACATGAAGCCAGATTTCAGTTTAAATATCAGGGAAAACTTCCTGACTGTTAGAGCAGTATGACAACGGACCCAATGACCTTGAGAGGTGGTGAGTGCTCCAGCGCTGGCAGCATTCAAGGGGGAATCGGACAAGCCTCTTGTCAGATGTCCTTTGATTTGGAATCCTGCTTTGAGCAGGGGTTGGACTCAGTGGTCTTAGCGGCCCATTCCAACTCCATGATTCTAGGACAAGAGATGAGATTCAATTGTCTTTAAGTCATACAGGACACAGGGCTACCACCAGTGCCATCTGCCCCATGGGCGCAGTGGTTAAATGCCTGTCCTGAAGGTAAAACTGTGCTCACGACCTGGGGTTCAATCCCAGGTAGCAGGCTCAAGGTTGCCTCGGCCTTCCATCCTTCCGAGGTCGGTAAAATAAGTACCGAGCTTGCTGGGGGGGGATGTGTAGCCTGCATTACTGTAATTAAAAACTGTAAACCGCTCAGAGACTACTTGAAGTGTTATGGGGTGGTATATAAGCAGAACACTTCGCTTTAGCACTCTCTGGATCCCACTCAGGGGGAATAAGGCACAGCGATGGCATCTCTGTCCAGGAATGCACTTGGCCTCCAAATGCTGTACTCCAGAGTCCTGGCTGCTGAGGGTAGTGTTTTTCCAAAAGCCCATTTGCACTTCTCATGATTACAGAGGGGCATGGTGGCTCAGGGGACTGAGGCTCCAAAAACTGTCAGCTGCAAAGTTGGCAGCTCGGTGGTTCGAATCCCGGGTGCCGTGCGGCAGAGCGAGCAACCGCTGATAGTCCCAGCTCCTGCCAACCTAGCAGTTCGAAAGCATGTAAATGCAAGGAGATAAATAGGTGCCACCATAAAAAGTGGGAAGGTAAAACGGTGTTTCCTTCCAGCTATGCTGGCTCCATGGCCATGGACTTGCACAACACTGGCTCTTCGGCTTGAATACAGAGATGTGCACTGCCCCTAGAGTCGGACACGGCTAGGTGTGGGGAGAACCTTTACCTTTACCTTTTACAGCATCTGCTTCTGCTCCCAGGATGCCCCTTGCAGATGCACGAGCCTTGCGCTTTTTTTGGCAAGATCCCTTGATGCCTCATCCCACACTGATGGAAGGCAGCAACACGGCCTCTGAGGGCGTTTATACACGACCCCTAAACTCCGGGGCAAATGGCTCCCAGCTCCGGAGCTTAAAAATGTTTCCCCACCAGCTCCGGAGCTTACAGGAAATTAAGTGCGACCCCGCCCACCTAAGCGCAACCCAGCGCACTTTTCAGGTGCCTTCTCTTGGGAGATGAAAATTGCTTGATGCAGATGTGCCAGGCTCTCCTCGCTTCCTTTTGTTGTTGTTTTTTGCCTCCCGCCCCTTTAAGAGAAGGAATCAGGAATTGACGGAGCTCGGAGCAGCTTCCACCGGCACTGGGAGGTAAGCCTTTATTCTTTTGTCCCCTTTCTTCCTCCCTCCCCTCACGCAGCCAGCAGCCAGGAAGTGCGGAGGGGTGGGGACGGAGGAACAGCAACGAACCCCCAAGATCTCTGGTCTGAATTGAAGGGGCCAGTGGATCTTAGGGGTCGTGTGAAAAGGCCCTGAGTTCCTACCCAGATTCTGCCTTCTGTTTCAATTATGTGGCTGGCGGTACATGGTTTAGAAGATCCCGCTCGTTGGAAACAGCCCCCGCTGTGCCTTCCCGGTTGTTAATAGCCCTTTTTCTGGCTATGCACGGCAACGTTAGAAAACAAGCTGCTCGTGTTTGTTCAGGCTTCTGGGATTCCTCTCATACCCGAACTCTCAAAAATGATTTGTTAATAGCAACACCTGCTCTGAGGTCATTGATATAGAGGACAATTATGTCCCTCTCATGGAGAATGACTGTAGTTGCTGCCTGTTTCCTGTGGTTCTGCATTCTTTCGCCACCATGTCAGGTTTTGCATGAATTTTGCTTTTGCAGTTGCCTCGTTAAATGGGAGCACTATACGGGCAAGATCTGGCAGCCTATCTCACCTTGAGGCGGGAACAGTAACACAGCATCGTATTTGTTAGCTGCCATCCTTGCGTCCTTGAAAAAACCAGGCGACATCCTTGTACGCTTTCAAGTTCAATGCATTGATGACTCTAATCGGCATCAGCCATTGGGAGTCTAGAAGCTCGTGCATTTTTAAAAATTACCAACAAACGGGTGGTAGCAGTATAGGAGAGAGCACTCTCAGGATGCTGAGAAGAAAGAGTTTATTAAAGGAGCCCTTTAATAAACTATTTCTTCTCAGCATCCTGGGAGTGCTCTCTCCTATACTGCTATTGTTTGTGGATGCTCCAGTCTTTTCACCTTGGTTTTACAACAAACGGGTGGTGACACCTTAAAGGCTATCAGATATATGTAAGTGAGAGCTTTCGTGAATGGCAAGCCATTTCATCAGACACGTTGGCCCAACATGTTTAGCTACCTGCAGACATGTCCAAACTTTGGCCCTCCAGATGTTTTGGACCACAACTCCCACAGTCCTTTGTCATTGGCAGACTAAGCTCAGAATTCTGGGAGTTGTGGTCCAAAACATCAGGAGGGCCAAAGTCTGGACATGCCGGAGCTACAGGTTTCATACAGTGCACATAATCACTGAGACACTGTGGTGTTAGGTAGTAATCCCCAAGCTTGCTTGGCTGCCCAGGTATTACATAAGAACATAAGAAGAGCCATGCTGGATCAGGCCAAAGGCCCATCTAGTCCAGCTTCCTGTATCTCACAGCGGCCCCACCAGATGCGTTTGGGAGCGCATGAGACTAGATACCTCTCTCCTGATACCACTCCCCTGCATCTGGCCCTTGAAGTACCCTGGTTTCTCCATCATGGTTTGTAACCTGTGATGGACTTTTCCTCCAGGAATCTGTCCAATTCCCTTTTGAAGGCATCCAGGCCAGATGCCATCACCACATCCTGTGGCAGGGAGTTCCAAAGACTTACAACGTGCTGGGTGAAAAAATATTTTCTTTTGTCAGTTCTTACTCTCCCAGCCTTCAATTTGAGTGTATGTCCCCTAGTTCTGGTATTTTGGGAGAGAGAGAAGAGCTTCCCTCTATCCACTTTACTCATGCCCTGCATTATTTTGTACGTCTCAATCATATCCCCCCTCAAGCGCCTTTTTTCCAGACTAAAGAGGCCCAAATGTTTTAGCCTTTCTTCATAAGGGAGGTGCCCCAGCCCAGTAATCATTTTAGTCGCTCTCTTCTGCACCTTTTCCAGTTCCACTATGTCTTTCTTGAGATGCGGTGACCAGAATTGTACACAATACTCCAGGTGGGGCCTTACTATTGTTTTGTATAATGGCATTATAATGTTGGCTGTTTTATTTTCAATCCCCTTTTTGATAATCCCTAGCATGGAATTGGCCTTCTTCACCGCTGCCACACACTGGAGAGACACCTTCATGGAGCTGTCCACCAACACACCAAGATCTCTTTCTTGATCTGTCACGGATAACTCAGAGCCCATGAGTTGATAGATAAAGTTTTGATTTTTCGCCCCAATATGCATTACTTTACATTTGGCTACATTAAAACGCATTTGCCATTTCGTAGCCCATTCCCCCAGTTTGGAGAGATCCTTCTGGAGCTCTTCACAATCTTCTCTGGTTTTTACCACATGGAAAAGTTTTGTGTCATCTGCAAACTTGGCCACCTCACTGCTTATCCCTGTCTCCAGGTCATTTATGAACAGATTGAAAAGCACCGGTCCCAGGACAGAGCCCTAGGGCACACCGCATTTCACTTCTCTCCATTGTGAAAATTGCCCATTGACACCTACTCTTTGTTTCCTGGATCTCTTGTTCTGTAGCTCCTGGAAATTCTGACCAGCACAGCCAGTGGTGAGGGCATCTTGGAATTAAAATCCAAGAACACCTTGATGAATCAAGTTGGGAATCACTGCCCCCGTGCATGGCATATTAGATTAGAACTCAAGACATCTTAGTTCAGTGGTTCTCAACCTGTGGGTCTCCAGATGTTCTGGGACTGCAATTCCCAGAAGCCTCCACCACTCGCTGTGCTGGAAGGGATTTCTGGGAGTTGCAGTCCAGGAACATCTGAGGACCCACAGGTGGAGAACCACTGTCTTAGTTCATATCCTCATTCAGAAACTCACTGGAGGTGGGAAACCACTCCTTCCCCATCCCACACGCACTGAAAACCCCAGGAAGGACTTGTCAGCACAAAACGACAACATAACATAACCTGGTGTGGCCATTTATACCTCCCACTCTCCCTTGAAAAACAGTTTTCCAGCCTAGCTGCGGTTTAGCTTTTTAAGGACGTACCAGGTGTCTACATGTAATAGTTGTGTGTGAGCATGCATGAGTGTGTGTGTAGGTAGACAGAGCAGACCTGTTTGTGTAAATGCAGCCACATGGGCACAAAGTATTAGTAGGCTGCATTTCTTCCTTCTGCACACGGTTGTTTATGAGCAAATGTTTTTTGTCTTCTGAATGGAAGGTATTCTAATACAGAGACCACTAGATCCGTTCAGAGATTCCTAAATTCTAAGAAAGTTATTCTTTTGGATACCAAGTGGGAACGAGTTTAGCATAGAGCAAGCAGAGATCTAGCCATGGATTAATGTGCAGCTCTAAGCCATACAGCGCACCTCTCAATGGTAAATGGCGTCGTTTCTGATAAGTGGAAGGGCCCTCCTTTCCCGGTTGAAATGCTGACAGCTCACGTTGTCTGGTCTGGCCATATGCCATAGTTCTTTGTTATCAATGTGCAGCACTGTCCTCTCAGGTAAGTCCGGACATAGTGGAATGCACCGTATAAAAGACCTCAGGGGGAAACTCCCGGCCCCGCTTGGGCTCTCTGTGTTTTGTTCACTGCCCCTGGGCTGTGTGCGCAGGGGTGGCTGCATAGGCAGCAGCCCTTGGTGCCGATAAGGTTGGGTCCTTTCTTCAGAAGGATCCGCCTTTGAGATCAGGCAGCAACTGGTAACTCCTGAAGAAGCTCCTGAAGAAGTGGTGGCCTGAGTGGAGATCGTCTGCCTTCAAAGAAGCAGCTTGTGCGGGCGACGCCAGCTGTCTCACAGCCAAAGCTCGGGCCACCCCTGACAGTTTCATTCTCGTTCCTTTAAAAATGGCAGGCTTGAGGATTCCAGTCGCAGGACTGGCTGCAAATTCGGATTTAAGTTGCACCAGGGACTCGACTCAGACTTGACTCGGGTTCCCGTAACAGAGCGGGTAAACTGTGGTACTGGAGTCATGACACTGCTCACTACCTGATTTTGGTCCTGATGGATTAAAGGATCCAGATCAGAATTGACTCAACTTTCCGTCCTTCCATGGTCAGTAACATGAGCTCATTGGGAGAAGAGACAAATAGTTTCGTGCATAATTATGTTGTAAATCACCCAGAGAGTGTCTGTGGAGATTCTCAGTCATCCAGGTGAGGTTGTCAGGGAGTTGGGTAATGGCAACTGGACTTCTTTTCTTGTGGGAATGAAACGTTTTGCTACACATCCAAGTAGCTTCGTCAGTCTGGGGAAGGTTGGTAGGAGACCTCCAGTTTATCCTCCAGCTTGGTTTCACCCCATTCTGATCTGAATAGGCCTGTTAGGTGGACAGTGGCCTGGGGTGCATGAAAGTCCCATCTAGTCAACACTTCCCAACATGCATTATGGACCATTAACTGTGGCCTTACTAGTGGAGGTGTGAATTCCTTCTGATTTGTCTGGGGGTCAATGAAAGGGCAGCATGATAAGTGGCAGATAGACTGTGCCTGAGCCCCCCCCACCTCTGTTGAGAGAGGGGTTTTCAATGCTCACATGAATGCCTTCCCTGACCTGTCTCTCGAACCACCTCTCTTCTCTGTCTACTATGTGTACATCCTCATCTTGGAATGAGCGCCCTTTTGTCCTCCAAGTGGAGGTGCACGGCTAATTCTGGTCCTGAGCTGTTGCCCCTCCTGTGCTGGGCCATCCTCCTGTTTAGCGGTCCAAGAGAGATGCAAAATAGCACATGTGCAGAATAGCATATATACAGCAGAGGCTTCCAGTGCACCCCCACCCCCCACCCCCGGCAAAAACTGGGGGATGGTGGAAAGTGCAAAACATTTGACGGACACCTGGGCCGCTTGGAGGTAGAGGTCAGCTCTCTCTCACGCACACACATAACCCAGCTAAACCAAAGACAGAGTTGGTGCCCTTGACCTGACGTGTGTTTTGTTTCTCAACAGGATACGCCGCTGGAACTCCCTACAAGGTCCCTCCCACCCAGAGTAACAGTGCGCCTCCTCCGTATTCGCCATCTCCAAATCCATACCAAACTGCTATGTACCCCATCCGAAGTGCCTACCCCCAGCAGAACCTGTATGCCCAGGTACGGAACCTGGTCTCCTTCTTTTTTCCAGTTCTGTTTCCGTTTGCCGTTTCACATCTTGACGCCTATACAAGACACTCAGAACCGTTTTACCATGAAAAAGCAAGCATGGGACTACAAAAATGTGGGTGAGCAGGAAGGAGCTATGTGGTTGAACAGAAACAAAAACGACACTGAAAAACAGAAGTGCTTATAACTCACCTACCCCAAAAACACACAAAAACAAATGTGGAAAACAGAATTAAACTGGGAAAAGCGTGTTTGGTGGCAGGGCCAAAACCCAGCCAAGGGATGCCTCTAGCAAAACATGGCCCTGGTGCAGAGAAACCCTTGCCCCATGCCTGATGGAGGCCACCTCACCTCCTCCCTCCACACAAAAACAACCGAGGGCACCTCCTGCAAAGACTTCCTCCTTGTTGTGTTTTGTTTCTACCAGACACCTCTACTTCTTCTGTTATATAGGAAGGAAGGAAGGAAGGAATGCAATTTATTGTCATTGTATAAATACAACGAGATTAAAAGTGCCATCCAGTCAGTCATTCACACAACCCAGCATAAAAATCCAAGACGTAAAATCTACAATTTAAAAACAAACCATCCATACACATACTCCAACATTCACATGCCAAAACATCACTTACACTCATTTAAAACTGACATAAAAACCAAACACACCCACATCCCTACACTCTTTCACCAAGCAACATTCCTACACAATCCATAAAAACTACAATTTAAAAAACAACAACAGCCATACACCCATACGATATATATGTAACACATTCAACACCAATATTACCCGTCAACTTAATTTTTAACAGAATTTAGCATGGATAATGCTATTGGGTAAAAACTATTTTTGAATCTTTCCGTCCTTGTTCTAATAGATCTATACCTTCTGCCTGATGGTAGTGGTACAAACAGAGAGTGTCCAGGATGAGAAATATCTCCTACAATATTCTGAGCTTTCTTAAGACAGCGGGAGCTGTGTAATTCCTCCAATGTGAGGAGTGGGCATCCGATGATCTTCTGTGCCATATTGATAACCCGCTGGAGTGATTTCCTCTGAGCCACCGTGCAACTGGCATACCACACACATATGCAGTATGTCAGTACACTTTCTATTACACAATGATAAAAAGACACCAATAGTCTCTGAGTGATATTATTCTTTCTGAGCACTCTCAGAAAGTACAGTCTCTGTTGGGCCTTTTTCAGCAGCTCAGAGGTGTTTACACTCCAGGTTAAATTCTCCTCAATATGGACTCCCAACAAACGGAAGTCGGTTTATACTTATATTATCTGTGGTCTTATTTGCTTGTCCTTTTATTTTGCCCTCTGTTTATGTCAATTTTATTGCAGCTCACCGCCCTGAGTTGCCTTGTGCAAGCGGGCGGTATACAAATCATAAATAAAACTAAAACTGAACTGATCTCAGTTGTTGGAGCAGATGTTTTGTATTTGACCAACAGCTGGATCTCAGGACCTCTGCCAGCTCCAGTGTGATCTTGCCCAGCCTCGAAGGAGTTGCATTTCCTAGCTCACCAAGGAGATTTGAACACACAGCAACTGTTTGAAACTCCTGAAGACAAGAAGTGAGGAGGAGGCGGATTGGAACTATGAACGTTCCAGTTTTACTCACAGGGAATCTTGGTGGGCTGTATTCTCTCCCCAGGCCTCTTGAGTCAGGGCCCTTCCTTTTTTTCTCGAGAGAAAAATCACCTGAGCTTTTGTGGGCTGAGAGATATGTAATCTCTACCTCTGCCTCCCGTCCAGATTTGAAAGACAAGGTACACTTATAGTGACCAGAGAACCAGGCTGAGAGAGCTTAAGAACCAATGTACTTACCTATCAATGGAACTAGATCAGATCATCCACACTTTCAATTAGAGATGGGCACGACTTGAAAAAATTTTTTTTCGAGTTGTCGTTAGTCGGGCCGGTTCCGTTTCGGCTCGTTTCCGTTTTTCGCGAAAATTTGCAAAAATTAGTCGGTTCGTTTTTTTGTTTTTTCGTTGTCGTTAGTACTGGTTTGGGGAGGGGGTAGCGGGCTCCTGGAGGGAGCTGCAGGAGTCAGCCAGAGCCACAAGTGACGGACTGGCAGACTCTTTGCACCCGCTGTGTCTCACGTACTTGCATGTAGTGCAATGCAAGTAGATCTGGCTTAGGGTTAAGACGGATTAGCGCAACGGCTAGGGTTAGGCTAGTTACGGGTGAGGTTACGGTGAGTATTGGGGTGCATCTGGGTGCCTCTCTGACCCACTTAGAAGGACAGTGTACTGGCGTATGGGTTAGGCTTAGGGTTCGGGTTTGGGCTACGATTAGTGGGCTGTTTATGCCCAATTGGCACATCCCAGAAGTCTCTGTGGTCAACCTGGCCAAGTGGCCATGCGATTGGTGGAAAATTTGCATGGTCTACTCCCATGGGCGAGCCCATCATTGCAAATGTGCAGGTGTAATAAAATAAAATAAAATAAAATAAAATAAAATAAAATAAAATCAACGGAGACTTTTTTTTTTGCAAGAAAAACCCACTGCTGCTACTGTAAAAATTCAAGCATTTAAAATAGCTAATTTCCGCATGTTTCTGTGGTGCTTTGGTGGGGTTTTGGGCAACGATTTCAAAAAAAAAATTGCGGTCGCCATTTTGGATCCCCCGCACTGCATGGCAAAAGGATGCGCCCTCCCAGCCTGGTACAGTCAGCAAAACCTGGCCATGCGATTGGTGGAATGGCTCCAAAACTTTGCATGGTCCACTCCCATGGGCGAGCCCATCATTGCGAATGTGCAGGTTTAAAAAAATAAAATAAAATAAAATAAAATCAAATCAACGGAGACTTTTTTTGCAAGAAAAACCCACTGCTGCTACTGTAAAAATTCAAGCATTTAAAATAGCTAATTTCCGCATGTTTCTGTGGTGCTTTGGTGGGGTTTTGGGCAACGATTTCAAAAAAAATATTGCGGTCGCCATTTTGGATCCCCCGCACTGCATGGCAAATGGATGCGCCCTCCCAGCCTGGTACCAGCAGCGCAGCAGTAGCAATAGCCAAGGAGAGGGGGGCAGGGACCCCCCCCCCAAATAAAACACCCTTCTGGCCTGGTAGGTGCCCTCAGACAGTTTTCGCCTACTTTTAGGGCCGGGAATCGGGTTTTTTTTTACTTTTAAAAACTTTTTTTCTGTGCCGCTTG
Source organism: Phrynocephalus guinanensis (assembly GCA_037367245.1). Lineage (NCBI taxonomy): Eukaryota > Metazoa > Chordata > Lepidosauria > Squamata > Agamidae > Phrynocephalus > Phrynocephalus guinanensis. The sequence goes on along the minus strand of CM074736.1, from coordinate 135,569,119 downwards.
GCATTGCGCGATGCAAGTAACGAGCACGACAAATCAGACCAAATTGTTCGTTCGTCGGTTCGAGCTCGAAGTCTGGCGGAGTAATTCCCGTTTCCGTTTCCGTAGAGTAACGGATACGAGTAACGGAAACGGAAACGGGAATACCGCTAAGTCGTGCCCATCTCTACTTTCAATCAATTAAAAATAGCTGTTCTGCAGTTGCCTGAGTGCCTTTCCTCCATATATTTCTTTTACGTACTCGTTTAAAATTGCTTAGGTTGCATCTGCACCAAAGTCTGAGAAGCCCAATCACAATGCAACGAAATATGTAGACAGCCAGAAAATGCATAAATAGTAATAGAGATAAAAGGGCCTAAAAGCAGAGATAAACTTAGATGAGCTCCCTTTTCATCCTGTTGTTGAATCAGTGCTGTTTAGTAGAAGCATGGAATCATGGAGTTGAAAGGCGTGTCTTAAGGCCTTCAAATCCAAAAGCCTGCTCAGTTTTCTTGTAGATGCCTCAAAGGTTGGAGCGCTCGCCACTTTCCGAGATCATTGGTTCCGTTGTTGTACGGCTCTAACAGCTGGGAAGTTTTTCCAAAATCTGGCTTCCTGTAGCTTAGGTCCATTATCATGTGCCCAGCACTCTGTGATGAGTAAGAACCGACAAAAGAAAATATATTTTCACCCAGTGCATTGTTAGTCTGTGGAACTCCCTGCCACAGAATGTGATGATGGCATCTGGCCTGGATGCCTTCAAAAGGGGATTGGACAGATTCCTGGAGGAAAAGTCCATCACAGGTTACAAACCAGGATGGAGATGTGTAATCTCCAGGTTTAAAACCGGGGTACTTCAAGGGCCAGATTCAGGGGGTGGTATCAGGAGACAGAGATCTAGTCTCGTGCACTCCCAGGGGAATCTGGTGTGGCCACTGTGAGATACAGGAAGCTGGACTAGATGGGCCTTTGGCCTGATCCAGCAGGGCTCTTCTCAGGTTCTTAGGTTCTTATGATGGAGAACAGATCCTGTCCCTTCTCGATAAGAGAGCCTTTTTTAAGAGTTTGAAAAAATGCTCGCCTATCTTCCCTCAGTCTTTTTTCCCCTCCAGGCTAAACATGCCCACTTCTTTCAGTCTTTCCTCCTAGGATTACGGGGTTTCCAGCCCCGTAATCATCCTTGCTGCCTTCCTCTGAACCTCTTTCAGTTTGTCAACATCCTTCTTAAACTGTAGTGTCCAGAAATGGTTCACAGTTTGTCTCCAGTAGTATAAGGCAATTCCTTCCTTCCTCTGAATCAGGGGAGTGAAAGACCCAGCAGAGCTCCATCATTCAGGATTAAGTTATAGGGGCTGGTTCTGGTGGCAGTCGTTTGAACGTGGAGGAATGTGAGAGATGAGGCAGGCACCAAATATGATGATGATGACCAGAACCCTGTGGCAACCAGAAGTTCCTTGAAAGCTCTATGTAGGTCAGTGGAGGAGAACCTTTGGCCCTCCAGATATTTTAGACTGTAGCTTCCATATTCCGAGACTGTATTGTCTATGATAAATGACTGCAAGAGTTGTGGACCAAAAACATCGGGAGGGCTGAAGGTTCCCCACCCTTGCCGTAGGAGGTGGTAGTGTTTGAGTTTGGGAAAGGTCCTTTTTTAGACTACAGTGCCTTGAGTACCCCAGTACTTCACCACCCACCACCCCTAAAAAGAGAGAGCTTCCTCATAATCTGATCACCCTCACCATTTTGAGTTGTGACTGGAACTGTGAAGGTGAACAAGAGCTATAAGGAAGATTAGGGGGTTGGAAACCCGATCCTTGTAAGGAAAGACTGAAGCAACTGGGCATGTTTAGCCTTGAAACAAGAATCATAGAATCATAGAATCATAATATCATAGAAGAGACCTCAAGGGCCATCTAGCCCAACCCCCTGCCATGCAGGAACCTCCATCACAGTATTTCAGACAGATGGCCATCCAGCCTCTGCTTAAAAACCTCCAGTGAAGGAGACTCCACCAACCTCCTTTGTGGCAGCATATTCCACTGCCTAACAGCTCTAACTGTCATGAAGTTTTTCCTAACGTTCAAATGGAATCTCTTTTCCTGTAGTTTGAAACCACTGCTCTGAGTCCCAGTTTATGAAGCCATGGAAAACAAGCCAGCCTAGTCTCTGAAGCTAAGGAAAACATCCTTTCATATATTTAAACATAGCTATTGTATCCCCTCTCAGTCTTCTTTTTGTAACGCTAAACATTCCCAGTTCCCTAAGCCGCTCCACGTAAGACATTTGTTCCAGACCCACAATCATCTTGGTCACCCTCCTCTGGACCTATTCAAAATTGTCAAGATCCTTTTTAAATTGAGGTGCACAGAACTGGGCACAGGATTCCAGGTGGGGTCTGACCAGAGCAGAAGAGAGTGGTACTATCACTTCTCTTGATGTAGACACTATGGTTCATTTGATGCAACCAAGAATCGCATTGGCTTCTTGGCCGCTGCATCACACTGCAGACTCATGTTCAATTTGAGGTCCACCAAGACTCCCAGATGCCTTTCACAGGTACAGTAGTACCTTGTATAAAGGAATTAATTCGTTCCAAATGAAATTATGTTAAGCAAATTTTCCTTTATACAAATTCCCATAGGAATGCATTGAAAATGGAGTGATCCCATTTTATGTTGTACGGATTCTCCCCATAGGCAATTATGTTAAGCAAATTTCCCCTATCTCTGGATTTGTTATGTTGTACAAATTTTATGTTATACAAGCTGTTTGTTATACAAGGGTCCACTGTATTATTTTCCAGCCAGGTGTTTTCTCATCCTATATCTGTGCAATTCATTCTTTTTACCTAGATGCAGCACCCTACATTCCCTCTGTTGAAATCCATTCCGTTAGCTTTGGCCCAGCACTCTAATCTGTCAAGGTCCTTTTGGATTTTCATCCTATCCTCTAGGGAATTAGCAACCCCACCCAATTTGGTATCATCTGCAAGACTGAGAGGAGACCGGAAATATTTTTCAAAGATTTCAAAAGGCTGCCCTACAGAGGAGAGGGCAGGATCTGTTCTTGGTCATCCCAGAGTGCTGGGCACATGATGATGGACTCAAGCTACAGGAAGTCAGATTTTGGTTGATCATCAGGAAGAACTTCCTGACTGCTACAGCTGTTAAATAAATCCCTGCTACCAAAAATATACCAATGCAAAGGCCGGAGGCTTCAAGCAGGGCCAAAATGGGCCAAGCTTTTGGCGTGTCTCCCGCCACTTGCTGTGCCTCCTTTGGAAATGCTTGTTCTGGACACTCCTTTGAAGCCAGCAAGTGACCGCTGGGCTGTCTAGGTGCAATAGACAGCTGCTGGATGCCTGTCAGGGTGTTTTTGGCTATACGTGGCCACAGACTTCTCGTCCTGAAAATTTCTCTTCCCGTTGCCTTTGTGAACAGGGAGCATATTACACGCAGCCGGTGTATGCAGCACAGCCACATGTTATCCACCACACCACCGTGGTCCAGCCAAACAGTATCCCGTCTGCTATTTACCCGGCTCCGGTGGCTGCCCCGAGGACTAACGGCGTGGCCATGGGGATGGTAGCTGGGACCACCATGGCAATGTCAGCAGGTGAGAATACAACAATGAGCCTTCTTTCCCCCAATACCCTGCAGATTTGGGGGCCACATCACCCCTCCTCCCCCCCTCCTCCCCCATCATGGCCTGATAGGGGTGCTACAGTCTGACTCATTTGTAGGGTGCAGGGCCAGGGAAGGCTCCTCCTATAACAGGGGTGTCAGACCTTCGGCACTCCAGATATTTTGGACCACAACTCACAGAATTCCAAGCCTGTATTGCCAGTGACAAAGGACTGTGGGAGTTCTGGCCCAAAACACCTGGAGGGCCGAAGGTTCGCCACCACTGTCCTATAGAATCTGCCGGCTGAAGTTGCATTGCTTCCTCAGAAATGCCTAAACTCATTTGAGCAGCTGCTTGTTCCCAAATATGTCGCCTCTGAAACATGTTTTTCAAGAAACATATAAACCATCTCATCGCCTACACCAGTGGCAGAAATAGTAGCCAGATTTCATCCCTCTGAGGTGCAATTTCCCAGTGTATCCAACACAAAGCAATTAACATTGTAGCCTTGTAGCATTACAGTAGGATGCCTCTTTCTTTAAAAGAAAAAAAGAACCGGCCTTGAAAAGCCCTTTAGTTGAAATAAAAAGGAGGACTTTAACAAGCACAAATGTCATAATAAAATGGCATCTGCTGCAAGAGTGATAATGTATGAGGTGGCACTTCTCCTGGACTTTATGTCTGTGAAGAGTCTTAGTCATCCAGGTGAATTTATCTGGAAGTGGAGTCATGGCTACTGAACTTCTTTTTCTTGAGAGATAGAAACGTTTCGCTGCTCATCCAAACAGCTTCATCAGTCTGAACAGAGCTAGTGCAAGTCCTCCATCTTATAGTCAGTCAGCTTTGACCTCTTGTCACCCTGGTCTGAATTAGGCTCCTAAGATGAACAATGGCCTGAATAGGCTCGTTGGGGAGACAATAGTATCCATGGCCTTAAGGTGAACAATGGCCTACGGGGCTGAAACCCATCAAGAATGGGTCGTTAGCTATGGCCTTGGTGGTGAAGGCTTTTGGATTTGTCTGGGTACTTTGGAAAGCACAGCCTGATAAGTAGCAGATAGACTGTGCTACTTCTCTAGACTTCTCTGCCATATGTACTGGTGTGGGCAGAACATAGCAGGATAGATACGTAACTGAACCCCAATACTCCTGACAGGGTTGGGAGTCTCTTGGAGGGCTCGTTCATCAGTCAGTAGGTGCATGCACGCACGCACGCACACACACGGTAGCTGAGGAGATAGGGTAGAGGTAGACCCTTCTAAGAGCTCTTCCCAGGCAGCAATCTTTGGAGCCTGCAAAAAGCACTACAGAAGCTCCTATGGTCTTCTTCCACCAAGAAAACAAGCCAGGATTAATCCCACACCAGGCTTTGCCAGCCGTCAGGAAGAGCCTCACCTTACATCCAAGAATGATCTGACCCCTCCCTTCAGCCTGTGATGAACTGGGAGAGAATAAATCCAAGGTTGGTTTCTTTTCTTCTTTTCTTTTTCTTTTCTTTTTTGACAAATCCAAACCGCCCCAAAGAAAATGTAAGCTAACCCATGAAAGTCCAGCCATTCATTCCAAAAGGCATCTGCCCATCTGCCAGGGGAAACGGTAGCTCTCGAATGGTTGCCGGCCATGCCCTTCATCTTAATTCAGGGCAGGTGGATGCACTTTTCCATGGAAAGCCCTCAGTAAAATATATCAATTTGGTGGCTTCTGATTGTACAAAAACGTTTGAGACAATGGCTAGGATGAAATAAAATGGCCTCCTATATCGGCCAATTGCTCTCCCTGTGTAGTGTTTTATTTATTTATTTTATCAGTATTTTTACCCCGCCTTTCTCCTTGGAAAAGGACCCAAGGCCGCTTACAGTAATGAGGGACAATATACAGTCCACTACAATTAAGACATGTTCAAGTATTGAGAACAAGGAATTGAGGGACATCTTACAGCATTGATAGACAACATTACAGCTACAAGGTTATAAGTAGTTATAAACACAAAGTCTTTGTGAACCCATAGATTCATATAAAAGACACTTATCATTCAGGGAAAGCTTGCCTGAAGAGAAAGGTCTTTGCCTGTTTCCGGAAGGACAGCAGAGATGAGGCAGTCCTGGCCTCCAGTGGGAGGGAGTTCCAGAGTCTGGGTGCAGCAGTCGAGAAGGCCATTTCGTGGGTTCCCACGAGACGTACCCGTGAGGGTGGTGGGTGCCTTGAAACCATCTTGCATTGAAGAGCCCAATAATGGTTTCCGCTTCCGTTGGCACCCCCTGGTTTAAAATTCAGTGGGGAGGCAAGTCATCACACACACACACACACACACACACACACACACACACACACACACACACACACACACACACACACACACACACACACACACACACACACACACACACAAGGGTGCCGCTTTCAGTGCTTTCGTCCCCTCTGACTCTCTCTTCTTTTTTCAGGCACTCTCTTGACTACTCCTCAACACACTGCAATCGGAGCCCATCCCGTCTCGGTGCCAACGTACAGGGCTCAAGGGACCCCTGCCTACAGCTACGTACCTCCACACTGGTAATCCCACTGGCCAATCCATGTAAGTGGCAACCGCGGTCTCTGCCGAGGGAGGGAGGCGGGTTAGAGGGACACACGGCCTTCACCAGTGTCGCCCATAGGCATGCCAGTCCCAGCCAGGTCTCAAGAGCTGAGGTCCTGGGAAGTTCGTACGGGGCAGCTTCTCAAAATGAAAGTGAAACAGAAAAGCAAATGTATGTTACTCAGTCTGGGATCGAGGGATAAACAGATCAAAAGAAAATGTAGCAAGCTTAATATGAGAAGTGCATATTGGCCATGCAGATCAGGGAAATCAGCAGGATCTGTTCTAGATCAACCCAGAATGTAGGACATGCAACAGGGGGCTCAAATTACAGGAATCCAGATTGAGGCTGAATTTAAGGATAACTTAACTGTTAGAGCAGTATGACAGCGGAAGCCGTGATCTCAAGAGGCGGTGAATACTCCAATGCTGGAAGCATTCAAGAGGAATTTAGACAGCCACCTGGGAGGTATCCAATGATATGTTTTCCTCCCTTGAGCAAGGGATTGGACGCAATGGCCTTAAGAGACCCCCTTCTAACTTCATGGACTTCAGCCCAGGAGGAAAAGGAAGCCCTCAACATGGCACAGTGAGGTCGTGGCTTGGAATTAAACCCGTCACTTCCTTCTGATGGAGGGAGGTGGCCCTGATAACTAACAGGTATCCGAGGCACAGCCTGGGTTGCTCAGCCCTGCCTAGATGACTTGCTCCTTGGCCTCCACCGCCTTCCATATCTGGTAGGATGAGAGAGGTGAGTCTGCTCTGCTATCTCAGAAGTAGGATCGCAGAATCATAGCAGTCCAGGTATGGCCTTCCTCCAAACCCTCTGTTCCAGTGGTGTCCAAAATTTGGCCCTCCAGATGTTTCGGACCACAACTCCCACAGTCCTTTCTCTTTGGCAATACAGGCTTGGAATTCTGGAAGTTGTGGTCCATAACATCTGGAGGGCCAAAGTTGGGGCACCCCCGCGTCTATTCCATTTATCTCTTCAAGCAGATGTTCTTGGATGCATTTCAGCACAGCTTCAGGGGACCAACATAGCTTCGAGGAGTAAAGACAGGGGTGTGATGAGGGAACAGGATATGTCCCTCTTAGCTCCACTGCAGCGTTCAGGATCATGGGTATCATTCTGGGCTGAAGGAGTGGTTTTACTGTAGTGCCAGCCCTTCCTTTTGTTTTGGGCGTATGTGTTTTAACGCCCTTCGGCTTCAGCCGATGGGTCCTGCACCATCAGGACAGGCAGAGGGGCCATAGATGCCCCGGATTTGTCTCGGGCCAGGAATTCTTTTATCCCAGGGTATGGGCAGATGTGCGCTTGTGCCTACACATGCACTCTCCATGCTGCATTGCTGCAACACGCTTCACCTGGCACCATGCATGAAAAACCACTCGTGTGTTAGGTGCAGAACGATGCCCAAACTGTGCAGTGCCATTTCACGAGGCCTCCTCCTTTTGCCAGTTGCCATGAGTGGCTGTTCCTTTCTGAACACACTTCAGCATGTGGCTTATTGCCTTTGCAGCCGCCTCACTCCCTCGTGACCCTGCTTGCCCTTTAGGTTCGGCTGTTGTGCCCACGTGCAGATCCCTCTGCCCCATAAGAACCAAAGAACCTAAGAAGAGCCATGCAGGATCAAGTCAAAGGCCCATCTACTCCAGCTTCCTGTATCTCACAGTGGCCCCACCAGATGCCTCTGGGAGCGCACAATACTAGATTTCTGTCTCCTGATATACCACTCCCCTGCATCTGATCCCTGAAGTACCCCGGTTTTAAGCCTGGAGATTAGACATCTCCATCATGGTTTGTAACCAGTGGTGGACTTTTCCTCCAGGAATCTTATCCCTTTTTGAAGGCATCCAGGCCAGATGACATCCCCACATCGTGTGGCAGCATGTTTGCACTTTTCAGGGTTGTTTAAGAACATAAGAAGAGCCCTGCTGGATCAGGCCAAAGGCCCATCTAGTCCAGCTTCCTATATCTCACAGTGGCCCCACCAGATGCCTCTGGGAGCGCACGAGACCAGATCTCTGTCTCCTGCAACCACTCCCCTGCATCTGGACCTTGAAGGACCCCAGTTTTAAGCCTGGAGATGACACATCTCCTTCCTGGTTTGTCACCTGTGATGGACTTTTCCTCCAGGAATCTGTCCAGTCCTCGACAAAGGCTGCCTTGCCTTTTACCTGCAGTCATACAGCAGGTGGAAATGGTTTTTAAAAAAAAGCATTGTGCTCTTATTCTAAAATTGCATTTATTGACGGGTAGCCTTTCCTACTGAAGAGTGGAACGCAAACATCAGTGGGAGAGAGAGAGGAGGAGGTATACCAACACACCTCTCCAACACACACCCCTAGTGCTGTCTCTTCCTTGTATTTGAATGGCTCTTGGTGATTGATTTTGTGTTTTTAATATTTTATACATCACTTCAAGCCGTTCCTTTTATGGGGGAAAGGATGATAGTCAGCCATAAGCCCAGAGCCTTTTCTTCTCAACATTTCAAGGGGATGAGATTTTACTGCAGGAGAAGAGAGGCTGGAACTGGTGGCCAAATCTTGCCCTCCTGGGATGCCAGCTGAACCCTCTTCTGCTTCTCTTCTCCGGGGCACCATCATTTGATCATTTCCCAACATTAGTGCACGTTCTTCTGTATTCTTAAAAGCTGAAATTTATTTTATTTATTTTATTTATATACTGCCCCCTTTAGTGCCTCAGCACTACTTGGGCAGTTCACATAAAACAGACAGTCATAACCAAAGAATATAATACCCTGTTTCCCTGAAAATAAGACATCCCCTGAAAATAAGACCTACTTACAGTTTTGCCCTGCATTGAAATATAAGGCATCCCCCCCCCGAAAATAAGACCTCCCCATAATAAGATAACAGCAAGATTACGACCTAACCACATGAAAACAGAAACCACCAAACTGAAGCTGTGCTGGAACTCAACACAAGATATATCATGAAAATGAAAATAACTTTTGCTGTAACTGGACAGAGATTTAAGATTGCCGCCATTCAACCAGGGATGCAGAGGTGTGCATGCGCACCTTAGAGGAACCTTTGGGGAGGTGGCCAGGCAACAGTTCCTCCTGGTCTTCTAAGACCATTCCCTGTCAAGTAGAGAGACGATATATCCAGTAAACCACGTTCATATCCGGCAGCCAGATTTTACTGGTCTTGTGTGGTTCTCAACCCCATGGGCCCCCAGATGTTCCTGGACTGTAACTCCCAGAAATACTGGCCAGCTCAGCTAGCAAGGAAGACTTCTAGGAGTTGCAGTCCAGGAACATCTGGGGACCCACAGGTTGGGAACCCCTGTTCTAACAGAATTCCCTGACCTGTTTGGCCAGACAGGAGGTTGGGAGAGGAAAACTTTCACTCTTTTGTCGATTGCAAGAGTTGTAGCTGTCAACTGTCTGAAAAACGCTTTGTGCCTCAGAACTTAGGTGGCATCTCTACCCATCATAAGAACCTAAGAACATAAGAAGAGCCATGCTGGATCAGGCCAAAGGCCCATCTAGTCCAGCTTCCTGGATCTCACAGTGGCCCCACCAGATGCGTTTGGGAGCGCATGAGACTAGATATCTGTCTCCTGATAGAACTCCCCTGCATCTGGCCCTTGAAGCACCATGGTTTTAAGCCTGGAGATGACACATCTCCATCCTGGTTTGTAACCTGTGATGGACTTTTCCTCCAGGAATCTGTCCAATCCCCTTTTGAAGGCATCCAGGCCAGATGCCATCACCACATCCAGCCACGTACAAGTGGAACTCCCATGGGGGGGAGGGGGTTGGGGGGGCTGGGCGGGACACGAATAGTATGATCTAATCCTTTGCGTTAATGTCTTAACTGCTGCAACTCATGCGTGAATTGGTACTAAAAGCACATTGGCCATGACAGCTCACTCAGATCCATGAGAATTTTAAGATGAATGCCTGCATAGGTTCGTACTTGGCAGGCATTCAACTTAAAATTCTCATGGATTCAGATGTGGAGTCAAACATTGTATGCAATAATTCAACACATTGGCTTCGCTGGAAGTGGGGCAAAAAAAAAAACAGTCCCCTGAGGAAACGGTGGCCCCGAGGAAGGTGTTGATCGGGCAGGAAGAGTGAAATCTGTCCCTTCGATGGAAAATACAAGGGTCTGTTCTTTGCTGTTTCTACCTTGTTGCTGCTGCTGTTGCTTCTGATTCTAACTCGTGTCCAAACACCCCACCCTACCCCTCTTCTCTCTTGCAGATCTGGAGTCAAGCATTGTATGCAACAAATCCAGTCTTACATGGGCGCAGAAGCAGCTGTCCCAAGGCACCATGTCTGATAGGAAGAACAAAACAAAACAAAACAAACCAGAAAAGTGCAGAGGTCACTTTATGCATTCTTTAGGGTTTAATTTTTTTTTAAACTGGCTTTAGTTTGTTGGTAAAAGCCTCCTTCCCAACCATCACCCCCCCCCACACACACACACACCTAGTCTCCTGCCTCCTTTAGTTTTTCTCTCCTTCCTCTTCCACCCTGATGGTTTCATGTCATCCACTGATGCTGAGCAATACTCACCCATTCCTAAACCCACTCCCTCTCTCCCACTGACGCTTGCATTCCACTCTTCCGTAGGAAAGCTCACCCAGTTCACGGCTGCAGATATCTCTTCATGTTGTGCATTTCTGAGTCCTTTTTTTTTTTTCATTTTACTGGCAAGAATGATTGATGTTCGGGGTCGCAGAGCGAAAAAGCACAGGGCCGGCAGGTGTGATACTCCCCCCCACCCCATTTCAGTCTTACTAATGCTGTTCCAGCTGTCTTTGTGTCTCTTACGTGTTCAGTTCTTTCATCTTCCATAACATGAAATGAGAAAATTGGTGTCTTCCAGAGAGGTGTTGGAATTAGATTTCCAATTCCAAATCATTATCCGTGCGGGGAAAGCGTAGATCTCATCCTTTCTTGGACAACAGAAGGCCAAAGAAAGAATGACTCGCAGCGCCCCCTTGTGTTTTAGGAAGCAGGGCAGCAGCTGCTCCACCAGATCCATATTTGTTGTTTTTTTTTCACTGGCAGGGCCCCCTGTCATGACTTCCTCCCTTGCCACACAAGTATAGGAAAAGCTAGAGGGATAGACTGGATGGTAACAGAAGAGGCTTTTGGAACAGGAAGCGCCACTTTGTTTTATAGGAATCCAAGTGTCTAGAGTTACGTAGGGTTTGATCAGGCAAGGCCAGGAAAGCTTGTGAGCCTGGGGGGGGTGTACAAAAAAATTCTCCAAATGTCCCGCTTCGGCAGTTGTTTCCACAGAGTGCCAAGAGGAGAGAGTTCACTAGCCAGTGGCCCATGGTGGCTAGTGAACAGTCCACACAGCCAAACTGAATAAAACCAACATTTATTTAAATGCAAGAGAGATTCCTGCTGGGAATCTTGTTTTTTGTGTGTGTGATACACCAAAAGCTTCTCCCTCTCTTTGCTGCCTTCTCGCCTGACAATGTCCGTACGAGGCCAAATTCTTGCTGGTTTACAAAAAACCACAATCCTAACATGGGCGGTCCAGCTGTGTTGAAATGGCCAAAAGATCTGGACAATCCCCGTGGATTTGGGGACAGTGCGTGCCTCTCCGCTTTCAGAAATCCCCCAAATAGATGTCGTTTGCACTTGAGTTACCTGCGTGTTCAATGCCGCCGCAGATGGATTGAAGATGGAGGGCCCGCCCATTTAATTCTCATCTCTGGAATGCAGTGTGCTGAAATGTAGTCCCAACGTCCTGCCGTTGCAGGCATCACAGACCAAGGGGTCATTCCAAGAGTTGTAGGACCAGCAGCTCTTTTGCCTTCAGCCAAGGACCAAGACAGAAGTGAAATGGGGCTTCCTTTGCCCTCTCCCCCCAGACCCCATTTCTGTCCTTATGGATGCAAGCTACGGAAGACCTCTCCCTAGGATTTTCATTTGGATACCATTATGCTATATGACGAAGGGCAGATTTTGAAGCTGAGGCTCCAGTACTTTGGCCACCTCATGAGGAGAGAGGACTCCTTGGAAAAGTCCCTGATGTTGGGAAAGATGGAAGGCAAAAGGAAAAGAGGACGGCAGAGAATGAGATGGTTGGACGGTGTCATCGATGCAACCAATATGGATTTGACAAAACTCCGGGAGGCAGTGGAAGATAGGAAGGCCTGGCGAGCTCTTGTCCATGGGGTCACGAAGAGTCGGACACGACTGAACGACTGAACAACAAATGCTATATGACTGCTGCATTTGGTGCCTTTGTGGTCTTCTGCTGGTGACACTGAGACGTGTCTACCAAGGAATAACCTGGAAAGGTTGGCCGTGAATCAGAATCAATTTGTCAGCATTGTTATTGCTATTATTATTAGGCCGAGGCCAGCAGGGGGTTGAGCAACATAGGACTGCCTCTGGGATCGGATTTGGGTTTCCTTCAAGAAGGATGCTGACAGACTGGAGCATACTCAGAGGAGGACAAGAAGGATGATGAGGGCACCGGAAACCAAGCCCTACGAGGAAAGACTGAAAGAACTGGGGATGTGGAACCTTGAGAGAAGGAGAGTTAGGGGAGAGAGGAGAGCTCTTTTTAGAGACTAGAATGTCTGTCCTTCTGAGGGGGAGGCACAAGGACGGGCTCAAAATACAGGAAGTCAGGTGTCAATTGAATATCAAGTAACACTTCCTGTTAGAGCTATACAACAACAGGACCAGTGACCTCGAGAAGTAGAGAGCGTTCCAACATGGGGAGCGTTCAAGAGAAATTGGGACGACCATCTGCCAGACCTGCTTTGATTGGTTTTCCTGCCTCGAGCAGGGGGTTCGACTCGGTGGTCTTATAGACCCCTTCTAAAATCATTATGCCATGACTAAAAAAAAAAAAAGTCTTGGAGAAGTTCTGATTGGGAGAAACTACAGCTCTGCTCCGTTTGTTCCCGTGATCTTCTTGGTCAAGTGTTGCATTGATGGAGTTTGCTGTTGGATGGCCACTGAGCCAAGATGCCACGGGGAGTGCTTACGTCTAGGCAGGGTCTCCTTCGCAACATTCTTGGATTTATTTATTCGTTTTTGGGCAGAAGAAAGAGGAAATGCAGTGAGGTGGAGTGGAAGTGGTGACCTCTGGTACTCTTTGAGACTTTAGAGAGATTGCTACCTGACCTGTTTATAGCCCACTGAGGTTAAATCCTGTAGAGCCGGCATGCTTCATTCTGACCCCATTGGGTGATGTTGATTGAGGAACACAATCCCTCTGTTTTGTGGGCTGTAGGGAGCTGGAGGTGAAGGAGGCAGGCTGGGATGGAAGCGATAGTTTGGAGAAGTTGCCCATTGCATGCCCATAGCATAGGTGAAGGACAGATTGTTCTCTTGCATCTGTCAGGAGGTGAGAGGCAGGGATGCCAACCTGGAGGTGCAGGTGGGAGTATGCCATGGCAAAGGGATCCAGGAAGCTTCAGATCCTGTTTCTTCCAGTCATTGTGGCTCTTGGATTTAATACATAGGCTTGGGAAATTAACACACACGTATGTTCACACACTTTAGAATCACTAGTGTCATTGTTCCGAACACCAGCACAGTAGAAATGAGCCCCTGTCGATTGCAAGGGGGGGGTTAAATATGTTTTTTGTTAGTTTGCTCTTGCCCCATAATCTGGCCCTTGCTGTCCTCTTCCCGAGGCTCCGTTTGCCCAAAGGGCAGCGTAAATCCCAGTTATGGGGTTTGCAAGTCTACAAGGCAGCCCTCTCTCCGGTGTGGCAGCTTGTGGTCAACAGTGTAGGCGTGCACGGCAGTATTCATCAGAAGTGGCTCTTGCCGTGATCTGGCCCAACAGATGTGAGTGAATGGAGGCCGCAAAAGTCAAGGCTTGGCCTGCTGGATGGTCCCCGTTGGTGGATGACCTCACTTCCCTGCTCTTGGCAGGTGGAGTCTCCTAAGGACTGTGGCCACTGACCCTTCTCTTAAGGTTGGTACCTGAGACCAGCAAATCTGGACCAAGCCCAGAACCAATTCAGGCACTGAATTCCACTGTCTGGGGCTCCTACAGTGCTCTAATTCGGTGGAGGCTGCTTGTGAAGGGGACGGGCCTTCCGTTGCTCAATGACGTTGCGCATCCTCTCGAGCAGGGGTCGTCAAACGTTTTGCAAGGAGGGCCAGATTTGGTGAGGTGGAAATGTGTGGGGGGCTGACCATTCAGCCCGAAAGGGTGAGGGGGAGAAGGAGCATGGTCCGTGCACATCTGCAACAGCCGCAAATGCTCCGGTTTCAATGCACCCAAGGGCCCCGGCGGCTGTTGCACGGCCCGGAAATTGGCCCACGCACACCCAAGACACACCACGGCTAGCATATGCTGTCCTCCCTCGCTAGGAGGTGGGGAAGACGCTGCAGCAACAGAGCCAGTAGTGGGTAGGCAGGGCGGGTGGCTGAGGGGATGGATGGAGGCAGGGAGGGCAGGCAAACCATCAAACTGCAAGCTGACATCTCTAGCCAGCACAGGGAAGGGCCGGGCGGCGGGGATGAGTGACAGGCTGAGCCAGCAGGGAGAAGAGGCTGAGGGCCACTCAAAATTTTTAATCAGGCTGCATTTGGCCCCCGGGCCGGACTTTGGACATGCCTGCTCTTGAGTTTCTCACCCTTCCACCAGGGGAAGTGGCTCAAGAGGAATTTAGGAAAGCAGCATGAAATAATTGGGATCCATTGTTGAATAAGACCAGCAATCTTGAGAGCTCTCTTTGTACATAGCAGCATAAAGTTCTTCCTTGGAGTGGAAAGCAGCTGTGAGGTGGGAAGAAGGACAGGTGGGTGGGAGGTAAGATTTAGAAGGATTCTGGAGAGAGATGGAAGGGCTGTGGTTTCTCACAGGCAATGAACCCATGGAGGGCATTTGAATTGGGGCCATGAAAAGGAACAGCGGTAGTGTGTGACCCACCTTGGGGGGGGGGGAGACCCGCTTTTGCTGCTTCTCTCGGAAGTGTGTGTTGTATCATCTCCATTATGTTTCCATTTCAGTAGTCCCTCGTGGTTTGTTTGCATAGGTTCATGTTCCTTCCCTCCACAACAAATAATGAAATGGAGAAAGCATTGTGAGACACACCCACATTGATGCTGGTGACCCCCCCCCCCCGCCATCCTTGCTTCAAAATGTGTGCCCTCAAGCTAGACTTGGGGAGCTAAAAACAGAATCATGTCAGTAAAAGAATGCATATTAATCACTGTATCAGCCCAAACCCGTGGCGTGAAGAACCTTGGAGGCGCCTCCCAGCCAGGACTCCAGGAAAACGGAACTGTGTATTTGAGTATTTGCTCCTGTGTTTTATGAACCATAATAACTTAGTCGACATTTTTTTTCCTTGAAGTTCAGATATGTAATTTAAAAGACGCTTTTTACCATAAGTGTTATTTAAATTTTTGTTTTTAATGATTGATGTTTATTATCCTTTGGTAGAGGGACTTGATGGTGGAACTGGTTGGAAGCACTTCAGAACACAAGTATGTGGGCTTTTCCTTGGTAACGAAGAGGGTTGTGGTGGCACCCCTTCCCCTCTACTAAAAAAAAAAAAGTGCCAATAAGGTTTGTTTTTAACACCACTGCCAACAAAACCTAAGCAGGCCAGGACACAGTCGCTTCCGCTGAGATGGTTGTTCCTAGAGGTGGATTCGGAAGACCCACCTGCATGTGGGAATGGCAGTGACGCCTTGAAACACAGGTCAGTTGTCGGGCGCCCCAGGAGAAAGAACGCTGATAAGGTCGCTGGTGGCGCTGACACCACAGGGCTG